>CAJQUW010010065.1:0-525780 GCA_907163375.1 Prostheceraeus crozeri
AATAATATGTAAACATACAAGGTGTTCAAAAGTAGGCTAACAGTATGAAATTGGCCTTGAAAAGCTATGTCTTAGATGCAATAGATTAATAAGTCTATGTCATAATAAATCTTTTTCACGATGCCACAGATAGCTAATATGCCTTGTATTCGTAAGGGGCAAAAAATTCAATACTCTTTGCACAATCGCGTAAAATCATATTAAAATATCTCATGATCTCCAGTGTTTTCATGCCTACATATTTCACTACAACCCAATTTGAATCTATACCGATCATGAGAAGTCGAATAACTATCCAACATCTATCAATAAAAAAATTATTAGGAAACCATGTAAACAAGATAGTAGTTGTTTCAGTGTTACTGCGGAGAAGGAAGAACAGCTGACATTTCGAATGTCCCTCCGCGCCCCTCAGCCTGGTGCACAACGAAGACGCCTGTCGTCAACACAAGACAGGGAAGGGCGAAGAAGGAAGAACAGCTGACATCCAAATGTACTTCACCTTTGTTAATTCCAGCCTCCTCCTTAGACCATCGTCAGAAGCTTCTGACGATGGCCTAGAGGAGGCTGAAATTAATAAAGTATTAACATTAAAACAACTACCATTTTGTTTGCTTGGTTTCCTAACAAAAAAATGAACAAATGAATAACCAAGGCCTATTCAACATATATCAAAAATTAATCAACATTAAAGTTGCAAAAATTCACGAACCAAAGCAAATGCTCAAAATGTCCACCATGGACATCGGCCAACATTCTTGTAGTCTTTCGGCCACACATGTGGCACACAGTTCTGCATAAGTTCCTGTCATCACTGATCTCTTGACAGGCATTCTGTGATGTAGGAGCGGAGTTTGAGAAAAGTGTGTGAGGTTTTCGTCCGTAACACTGTTCTCCTTTACAACGCCCCAAAAGAAAAAGTCCATCGGAGTTAGATCGGGAGAGCGAGGAGGCCAAAAGGATGCTACCACATCTCCCGATCCACTTTCCTGGAAAAGTGTCATTCAGATAGCTTCTGACACTCACTGCAAAATGCGCTGGTGCACCATCCTGCTGAAAGTTTTACAGCTCATTGAAGTTGTTCAATGACTGCATCTCAGGAATCGCAAAGGATTGGAGCATTTGAAGGTACACCTCAGCCGTCACAAGTTCTTTCAAAAAATACTGGCCCAATCACACCGTTGCTTTGCTTGACATACCGGCCCAGACGGTTTAAAGCCAGGCTGGGTGTTCAGCTCATTTGTTGATACATGTGCGGATTTTCAGGGAACCAGTAGACACAGTTTATGTCTATTTACGTGACCTGATAGTTTGAAACTGGCTTCGTCGGTCAGACCAAACTATCTTGTCAAGCAAATCTGGGTTCTCCCGAATTTCCGACAACATGATACAGCAAACTGCACAGCGTCGTTCAGCATCATCCGGTAGAAGGTGCTGCAACAGTCTGGGTCGGTATGATTTCAACTCAACTTTCCCTCATCAGTCTCCAAGTAAGCTTAGAGAAATGTCCAACTCCAATGAGGCTCTTCTTGTTGACTTCTTCGGACTTTGAACAAATGTTTGGGCCACTACTCCTCGTTTGATGTTATTGAAACTGATCGAGGGCGTCCTGACTTCGGTGCATTCTCTACCGAACCGGTCTTTTCAAATTTATCTCGAATGCGATAAATAGCAAATCTTGATGGAGGATTGCTGTGAAAGGCATCTCTCCATTCCATTCGCACCTTTTCAGCATTCTTGTTTTTCCAAAAGGATTTCAAAATCCATTTTCTCTGATCATCTTTTAGATGACCTGACATGACAGAAGCAGCAAATTCAAAAAAGCTTCAAGCTTGTTTAATTCACTTCAAGTCAAACTAACAGTGTTTGATTCAAATCAAATTAATTGAACATATCCATGTACGTAATGTCAGATTGGTGCTATATCTTGTCCATGATAGATTTCAAAATTCCTTTGCCAATGGAATGCTACTGCATAGACTTCTAAATGATAGTAGCAATTACTTCGAAGTCTATGGCTCATGTTGGACTGATCATGGATATCCATCGACTGATTCAGGTGTAAATCGCCAATAGAACGGTCAGCATAGATTTCCTAGGGCAAAATCAACTGTTAGCCTACTTTTGAAACACCTTGTATATTCCATTACTCAATTCCCTTATTTCGATTTCTAATTCAAAAATGCATTCCTAAAAGTCTGCAATGAAGAAACAGTAATATAGAAGTGGATAATATATTTTTTTTTACTGATTGGTTTTTCACTCATATAATTCATAAAGCTTTCCAATCAAGTTTTTAAGGTTGCACAAGGAAGCAAATGTCTCGATACAAATGCAGATATATCCACTCTTCCATCATGTACGATTTGAATTTATAATACATACGATTTGGCACCGTTAGCAACAGGAGGATCTTTTAAGGGAACACAAAAGCTGCACGTTTTTGGTTGTTAGGAAGCTGTCTTTGAGTATCTCAGACCTGAAGCAAACATCCCATTTTAAAACCAGTTTAAAGGATTACTGAATCAAAAAATAATCTTGAATAGGAATTCTCAATTGTACTGATAAACTAAACAATTCTCTGGACATGGAACAGCTCCTTGAATAAAAAGAGATTTGTTATTGAAATCATAATGAAATGCATCAGACACCGATCGAGATAGTTCTGTTCAAAGGTGCACGGAATAATTTTAATGATACTCCGATTAAGTGCCAAGCATCGCTTTGATAGTGCACCCATTTTTTTAAGAAAATCACAATTTAATAATGTGATCTAGACCGAAAAGAACCTACGATATCATTTGAAAAATGACTTAACAATACTGAGTCTATGATTCGAAGGCACATGGCATGTTGAAAACCATGCTTTTGGCTAAAAACAGATTTGCATTCGCCACTCTGACAAGTCTATTGTATATTACTTTGTATAATTCGATTTTTACAAGTTTCAAAAAATGGCATTCGATTCAAGATTTACTTACGCAAATTCATAAATGTTGGCCTTAATAATAGCAACATTCGGGTATTTCCAGCATTCACAAGTGTCTCTTTGGTGCTCAGATGGATTTTAAGTCACTAAGGCTGTCATATTATGCATGCATAAGCGTAAGGTGGGATTACCGCAGGTTGTAGTTTACTATGATATTAAGGTTCAACTGAATAACTGCATTGTCAAAGAGACGAAAACAACAGCTTTAATGCAATGTATTCGCATTATTAAAAACTGCTTTTAAAACCAGATGTTCAACATACTTTTCAACCGAATTTTGTACAAATAAAGCAAAGCTTCCGCTATAAGGGAGGTGCTTTGTTGAGAATCGCTCCCTTCGTCAAGATGAATTTTATTAATTTAAAAGCATGCATGCACCCGACGCGTTGTGTCCTCAGACGTTCTCATGGGCGAAACGACAGTTTCTGCACATGATTCTTATTACAGATTTTTACAATTTAAATTGTATACAATGAATTTATCTCTATATATATATTTTTTTTTCTAAAGTCAATCGCCGTGAGCACATTACGCCATACCTAAAGAGGCTGAAGTGGCTTCCGATTCTTCGGCGCATTGAACTGAAGGTTGGTTGCTTGTGCTACAAAAGATACCATTTGCGATCACCTAAGTATACGTCAAAGATGCTTCATATTCGTCGCCCGTCACGCTATCTGCGTTCATCTGAGGACAATAG
The DNA here is from genome assembly GCA_907163375.1 of Prostheceraeus crozeri. Taxonomy (NCBI): domain Eukaryota; kingdom Metazoa; phylum Platyhelminthes; order Polycladida; family Euryleptidae; genus Prostheceraeus; species Prostheceraeus crozeri. The sequence continues at coordinate 3,687 of CAJQUW010010065.1, forward strand.
TTTATTTAATGTGCCCTCCATCAAGTCAATATCTCGAGGTGGTCGGGCACTCAATTTCAATGGCCCTACAATGTGGAACAGCATCCCTCAAGACATTCGAAATGCTAACAGCTTATTGACTTTCAAGCGTTGCTGGAGAAAGATTCTCATGAATAAAGTTTTCTCTTAAATTCTTTTGATTTTATTTTTCTTGTGATTTGCATTTTTGTACTCGTTTTGCGCTGTGAGCCTCCTTTGGATACAGCACTATATAAATACAGCCATATATATATATGATATTAATATACTCATGTCTCCCGATGTAATTTCCCTTTTCCACCTGACGACGAGCTGAAGCAACAGCCTGAAAAATTGTGGTTAATAATATCTTATTCCTGAAGACATCTTTTTGTTAAATCATACTCGGGATGCAAATTTTCAAATTAATATATATATATATATATATATATATATATATATATATATATATATATATATATTGAAATTCAAAACAAGATTGTTAGGAGCGCACAACATGTTTCAGCAAATCATTTGCCATCCTCATGTGAAATCAAGCAAACAAAGTTAAAACAATCTTTAAATACAAAATTACAAGTCATTAGGTCACCGAGATAAAATCACTGAAGTCACAAAATGAAATCAATGTACACAGTACAGGCACTGTACTGAATACCCTAGATTTCTGGAATCAATTATAATAAAGAAGTCTGACTTTAGCACTCTCATGAATGAAAGGGCAAGCTCCATTAATACGCTGTTAGATTTGTAATTCATGGCTCTATTGTGTATTTTATTGCGTAGCTACTTCCAATGCAAGTGACCTTCAGAATTGATTTCATTTTGTGACTTCAGTGATTTTATCTCGGTGACCTAATGTCTTGTAATTTTGTATTTAAAGATTGTTTTAACTTTGTTTGCTTGATTTCACCTGAGGATGGCAAATGATTTTGCTGAAACATGTTGTGCGCTCCTAACAATCTTGTTTTGAATTTCAATAATTTTGGGCTATTTCCGATATATATATATATATATATATATATATATATATATATATATATATATATATATATATATATATATATATATATACGAGGCAAATTTGGGTCCAGAAAAACAGAACACACTAGGAGTATGTATTGCTAGGAGTATGTTATGGCTGAAAGTCGCCACATATCTAAGAGTAAACCTCTCCCTACAACAGAAAGCATGATGTGGTTTGATGGACAGTTTCACACTTTACTGCATACACCCTCTCCAAGTTATGTGGCAGCTGTCATTTTGTCCTTGAGAACGTCTGATGATGAAACGAGTCACCCGTGTACATATCTCTAAAATCAATAAAAGCCGTCTTGCCGAAGGGAGCGAGCGATTCTCATTTCGCAATGGAACTTTGAACAAACAGTTTCAAAACATTACTTATAAGATGATTCTGAAACCACGAGTTTGAACATGACATTTGTGCTCTGTTCAAGGATTATATTCATCCAGATATATTTGATGGAGACGATGTTAGTTGGAGTTTTATCATTTCTAGGACTCCGACTTAAGCTCCGGAAAATGATGGTAAGTGAAAGTAATAAAGCTATCTTTCAAAAAGATTAAATGATCATCAATGATAAATAGTAAATGAGGAGGGTCATTGGTTCTTCAAATGAATGTTTCAACAGACCAGTAGAGTATATTTCCGTTACCATTTATCATAATTAATCACATTTGATACGATACGATAAGAAAATATGGAACAAAATTTCATTCGAAAAATTTTTGTTGTGCAATGAATTATGAAACGGTCTTTTAAACATCACAACACTCGAGACTGACCACGTCAGCACCATACAAGTCCCACTGTGGATAAAGAAGGGATGCTAGATTTTCATTTGTCGATTAGATTGACCTAGTTATTAAGCCATCAGGAATGCAAAATATCTTTTATCGGACATGAATCGGGAGTTCGGACAACATGGATTGCTTTAATGCAAACCATAAATTTTACTGGTGCCTGGTGAATTATGTGAATCTAAGATCGTTTATCCACAATAAAAACTTGCAAAATGAGACTGACATGTAGGTCGGTAGCGTAGTAGTCAAATTGACATGTTCATACTTATATGAGTTTTGATTGAATATAAAGGAAAGCAGTTATCACACTTGATTTGCCAAGGCTAGCTAGTGTTCTGTTATCTTCATGATGTTTGTGCTTTCATTGACATCAAGATTAATTTTTTGAAATTGTTTGTTAAAACTATTCATCACTTTGATATGGTTAATTCATGATAATTTGGAAACCTTAATGGGTTTAAAATAAACCATTTTAAGTTGGGGATAAAATTTTCCGTGTATATATAATTCAAAATAAATCCACATAAAATCCAAAAAAATCACATGAAATAAAAAATCAACTATCATTTAATTTTTCTGCCAAAGCACGTATAGAAACACAACGAATAAATAATCTCACGGGCAGCGGCTACTACACTGGCTCAACCGGTGGAATTTTTTTCTCGCGGCTATAAAATCGGCTGTTCCGGTAGTACGAATTGCCCCACAAACAAGTTAAGGGCAGAAATTCTCTACTAAATTTTTGTTACATTAAGTGCATTCTAGCCACCAATTTTATAAGAAATAAGCTTCCTTCCATTGAAGAGCCACAAAACTTCTCAAAACTTGTAAAATCGAGGCAATGCAAAGCAACGAATAAGGACACATTTTGATGCATGCTTCTTGTTGCACTGACTAACGTGGATTCTCATACAGCTGAGAAGTATGCGTCGTAGTAGACATGCACGACTGATGTAGCGGCTCAATGTGCTATACATGTAGCCACTACCCATTTTGCATTCACTGATTTAAAAAATCCTCTCAACAAGGCAAAATTTAATCTCACGTCGACGATTGACTTAAATAATTGCTAACTCTCATAGTAATGCTTTTTGGCAAAGTATTTGGTACAATATGAAACTTTTTTTTGTGAAGTTAGGATACAAGTTACTGAAAGGATTGAAAAATTTCAGTTTCTGATGCAATAATCAGAGCAGAGGAAAATCATGAATCATTTAAATGATGAACATGTCCATGTTTCCGTCAAATGAAGTGACGGACCATTTGAGAACCTGACTAAATACAGAGACACAGAGTTCGCACACAGATAACTTACGGAAAATCGTTGAAAACGAAATCTATCATTCATGCTAAAAAACCTTCGCATGATAATGAAAAAACGGTGGAAATATTACTACCTGTAACAATTATGCGCAAAACTTGATGTTTTTATTACTTATTATTAATTAGGAGAATGCCCAATATGCAAAATCAAATATCTCGAGTGGTTTCAACTGGTTGCTATGATTCAGTACACTAACCAAAATATTCAAATATATTGACATAGGATCAAATATTCTTTGATAAAGCTAAACAAGACTGTATGAATACGCTGAACGTAAAGCAGAGAAATCATATACAATGCACATGATCTAGATATATGAAATATTTCCAATGGCAGGGCTGTATTGCAGCCAGATTAGTTTGTTTAGTTTTATTTACTTAATTTTTTTTTATTTTTTATTTTTTAGTTTTAGTTTATTTTTTTTTAGTTGATCACTAAATGCTGTTTCATTTAGTGATGCTTGCTCATGAAATACTATACTATAAACTGAAACTTTTTCAGTGTAGCTGTGTCGGCTTTATCCATTTAAATGGTCTCTCCACAGAATTTCTACAGGACTTTACATTTCCGAATAATAACAATATGTCCTTAAAAACACTGAGCATGCATACCTTGACCTGAAAATCACCTCGAGGTGGGAATGAGCATCAAAAGTAGATGTTTTCGATGATTACAACAATTTCAGATTCACAAGTTTCATCGGGTCTTGTCCACTAGATGGATCCATGCATAGAGCTAAAACAATAGATGAACTAGCTTTGGCTAAGAAATATCTTTTGTTAAGATCCATGGTTGCTTGGATGTCATTTAGATAATCGAAATTAGTCACCTACTCGATGTCAGTCACCATTTTAAATCACAGCTCTCAGTTGGTAACTCAACAGGTTTAGATGGTCCATGACTATGCCTAGGTTGTGGTGGCCATAAGTGTTTTCGTGCCAATACATTCAGACAATGCATTACTATTTTACGAGGCTCATTCATCATTGGATGCGCCTATTCTTGAAAGGCCAAAAGTAAAAACATACTCGGCTTATTTCATCAGCAAAATGAGAAAATGAAATGAAAATGCGTATCGTCGAATGCTATTGAGGTTCTACAAAACAACAATGGTGAAACTCGGATTTCTAGGATTGGTGCAACAGCGGATGGTGCTAAATATATTCTTTGTAACTTGTGCCAGTCTCGATGCGTTTGGTACCTGTCTAAAATATGATTTTGTTTTGCTAAGGTAGACTAACCAATCAGTTGGTTTACAGTCATTCCTGTTACTCGTGTATTAGCATATAGCGGATTTATAAATATCCACAGCTGTTGCATCATACTCGCTTTGAAAGTTTACGAAGGTAATGCTTCCGTTTTATTTTGCTTTCTCTTATTCTAAGTCGCATGGCAAATTACCACTATTAGTAATTTCTCCATCCACCTTCGCGTACAGCAATTTTTATTTCCGCCTTCTTTTGCCGAAATGTAGCCACTGCATTTCTTGAACACATCGCCTTGAATAATCGGGGTTGTTATCCATTACCTTTTATTATACAATGTTGAATTATTTTGTTTCATGAACGTACTACTCGCCCCCGTGTAAATTACACTGTTATAGATGGAGTGTCTACTTCCTGAAACGGACAAAATTCTTTTGCTTACTCAAAAGTAGTGCGTACATTGTATTTACCTCAAACATGTTTTCACAGATGCCCTAGACATCCATCAGATTTTCAAGAAAAATGCATCGATGTAAAGGGTTGAGCAGAGATTTACAGTTGAATATGTTGGCTGCACTTCCGGGCTAATACCGCTTCGGAAACTACACCAGAAGATGATCTACTAAAAGAAAAAGCATAATTAAGCTTGTTGAAATTTGATGTCAAGATGTAATTAAAAGTACCCTACCACATGCTTCACCGATATTTATCAAGTAGCTAATCTGTTCTGATGATAAATTCTTAATTGATATCAAATCTAGGTTGTATGCCTGTATAGGCCTATATACAGGCAATCTGCACAAATGATAAAGATCGATTCTGAAAGCCCATATGCGATTCTGAACGCTGCATCATGGGTTTATGTCCTATTGTCGGATCCTGCCACTACCTCATCATGCTCTAATCTACTGAGCCCCCTTCGAACATGTATAAGGAATGGATCTCTACTGCTGGGGCAGTGGCCGTGCAACCAACTGCATTTGCGTCTACAATACCAGTCAATTAAACACACATAGTGTAGTGACCAGCTTAGTAATGCCGAGTAGTAATTTGTAGTAGTAGTAAATGGCCTTGTACTGTATGAACCATAAATCCCATAAGGTAAAATCCAGTCTATTGTAAATGTAAAAGTTAAAATGTATTGAAGTCAGATAAGGATAAGTACATCATGCCGTACAGTAGGACCTGAGCGATAAGATACAAAATTATGAATTTTAAAGTATCCTAGGTAACAACAGCTGGTACTCCAGGCATTTAAAATGTATCAAATTAAAACAAGCTGCAATTCCAGATACGAACATTTTCCCTCCTTTATCGAAAAGGATTCAACTTACAGGGGATATAAAAAGAAACTGTATCTACAAATATGCGTGCGAAGAAAACAACTCAGTCCAGCCTATATTTACAAAGTTGGCTTCACTACAACCATCGCTTTTAGAAATCTGATTATAAAAAAATTTAACAGAGTAACATTGATTACTTGGTACAGTAAATCACGAGATACGACGGTCGACGTCGCTCCCGAGTTTGAACGACGTGGTGAAGGTTCAGAACTCGGTAATGTCAGTAAATTGTCAAAAGGTAAATCGGCACTTTCATCAAGCCGTTCTGTAAAGTCTCTGATTTTGGTATGAATGGCACTTCAAAGTCACTGTCTAGAGGCTCTGCTTTACGTAAAATTTTTCTTGTGTTGATGCAGAAGCCGTCGTTCATCTTGAAAGTAAAAGGGCCGACTTGCCTTGTTAATTTCCTTGTTTGCCCCTTTTTCGTCACAACATATTGACCCACTTGAAAAATGTTCGTACTACGTGGTCGTCTGCGTTCATTCGCATATTGAGCATTTGCTTCACTTTTCAGACGTAAGTTCTGGCCCGCCTTTGTGTTGGCATCGTCATTTGGTACAATAATGTTCAAGTTAGTCTTCAACTTTAGACACGAACATTAATTCTGAAGGCATTTTGTTAGTTGAAGAATGTATGGTTGCATTATAATTTTGTACATAGTTGTCAATACTTAGTTGCAATTTACAGGCACTTACGACAGACATTGCATTGATCATTTTGTTCAAATTTTTGTTGACCATCGTTCAACAACCCCATATACTTTGTGGGTTATAGACAGAAGAGCGCCTATGAATCACACCTCGGTTTCGTAAAAATTCAGAAAATTCGTGGGAAATGAACTGTGGTCCATTATCAGATGTCAACATAGTACACTGACCAAATATTGAAAACAAACTACTCAAAAATTTGATCACTCTTGCAGAAGTTGTAGAACTACATACACGTGCAGACATGAATTTAGTGTAACAGTCAATCACAACAATGATGTAATATGGTCTGTGGGATTCATCATAGCTTGTCCTTTGATGTCAATAGCAATCTGGTGCCAAGGTTTGTTAACGTAATTCGGTACTTGCACTGGAGATTCACGAGTTGGTTCATGACAACAACTACAGTAGCGCAATTGTGATTCAACAGTCGAATTCAAATTGGGACACCGTAAAATTCACGTAAGCGAGATTTACACTTAGAAATGCCCATGTGACCTTCATGTGCAATTGAAACAATCCGATCACGAAGCAGTGGTGGAATAACAAACTTTGTCACCACGACATACTACAACCATCGATCACCGACAAGTCCATTCTCACATTCCAAAAGCCTGCTAAAGTAGATGATAGCAATGAAGCACGCTGAGGCCACCATTATTTATCGTAGCAATCAATTCTTGAAAAACATCATCATCTGTGGTTGCCTTCGTGAGCTCTTGCAATGAGATAGGACTGTTGTTGACTTGACCTAATGACACAGAAAAGAGTTCAATACTAGAGTCTTTTTCTTGAGACGGCACTCGTGACAAAGCATCAGCAACGACATTTGCTTTCCTGGAATATACTGAACTTCAAAGTTATATTGTAGCAACTTTGCTGCCCAGCGAATAACACGGCAACGGTGCAGACCCACCATCAAAGGAGTTCGAAAGCAATTGTTTTAAGCATTGGTGATCTGTCCGAATTAGAAAATGTCTTCCGTACAAATACTGGTGAAGACGCTCTGTACCCCAGAGTACAGCAAGAAATTCTTTCTCGGAGACTGAATAAGTCTTTTCAGTGTCTGACAACTTTCTGCTGAGGAAATAGACAGGCCGCTCTTTGCCAGTAGTAGTGCACTTTTGTGACAAAACAGCAGAAATGCCGTAGCCGGATGCATCAGTGGTAAGAAATGTTTGGAGTACTAATGTCGCAATCAAAGAACGCCAGTGGAACAAAATCAGACCAAGCAGATCTTTCAAATTTTGAAATTCCACTTTGGTGCTGTTCGTCCATTGAAAAGCTACATTCTCGCGCAACAAATCATATAAGGATGAGCAAATAGATGCAGCATTCGGAATAAAATTTTCTGTAAAAATTTATCAGACCCATGAAAGAGCGTAATGATTGTTTGTCATGAGGAACTGGAGCACCCATGATTGCTTCAAGTGTCCTCTGGAAGAGGCGAGATTCCTTGAGGTCCAAGCATTCGACCCAAAAATGGCACACTTGTCCTACGGTAGACACACTTGTCATCATTCAAAGTCATGCCGTAAGAGCGTAATTGGTCCAAGGTTGACTTGAGACAGGCATCGTGTTCTTCAGGTGATTTTCCAAAAATCAGTATGTCATCAAGATAGCTGACAGTATTTTGACAGTTTCTCAAGATGGTAAAAATCACTTTCATGTAGGCCGACGGTGCATTTGCTAGTCCGAACGGCAAGCGTTTGTACCTGAACTGACCTATGTGCGAGGTAAACGCAGTAAAATCACGAGAATCTTCTCTGATTTCTAGCTGATGGTAAGCTGCTTTCAAGTCTAACTTGGAAAAAATATTTTGCACCAGTCAATTTAGCAAAAATCTCATCAACAGTAGGGAGAGGATGCTGGTCGACCACAATGTGCTGGTTGATTTTCCTATAATCAACACAAAGTCTTATCTTGTTGTTTGCCTTTGTACAACAACAATTGGAGAAAGGAACAGTGAGGAGTCGACTTCTTCAATGACATCATCTTGCAACAGTTTACTAATTTCATTTTCAACTGCTGATTGTAAAGCAAATGGAACACGTCTCTGTTTTTGTACAAGAGAGGACGGAGCATCATTTTTCAGCTGGATATAAAATTGAAAACCCTTCAACTTCGGCAAAGAAGAAACAGTATTACTTCTTGGATTTTCAGTGCGAGCTACAGAACAGGTAGAAAGCTCAGCATTTCCAGAAGAAACAACAAGCTCAGCGCTTTGACCACGCTTTACGGTAATGTCAAGGTGAAAAATTGCATCTGCACCTATTACAGGTTGATGATCAACGCTCAAAATGACAAAGTCAATGTAGGCAGAGTTTCCATTCAAGTAGCAACAAACATCCTTCAAAATTCCTACGACAACTTTCACGCGAGAGTGATCAAAATTTTTGAGCACAGCATCAGTTAGTGGAAGCAGGTCTCTAGAAAAATGCTTCTCATAAAATGAAAGATTCATGAGAAATGTCTGATCCAGAATCAACCATAAAAGTGTCACTAACATCTGCGTTGTTGTCAGTAGTGACGTTCATGAAACAGTGGCCTTCTTGACACGAGGAGACAAGTTGTTGGAAAAACATTCAATTTCATTTGTTCGTATGTGAAATGACTTTGATTGACTACTAGCTTGACGTTCATTGCTAGTGTTTTTGGATTTCTGTGTACAAACAGATGCAAAATGTCCGCTGTTTTACAAAAATTACATTGTGCGTTCTTAGCAGGGCACTTAGAGTCGGATGCAACATGAGAATTCGATCCACACCTAAAACATTTTCTTGTATTTGAAACATTCGCAACCTTACTTGAATTAAATTTACTTGTTGACGAATTTGTGCGACTTTGCGACACAACCTGAGTAGACAAAGACGTTTGAACAGATTTCAAAGAATTACAAATTTTGACACATTCAGAGAGAGTTTTTGGTCTTCTGATGCGCAATTCACTGCTCAGAGATTTCGGAATCGTAGTCAAAAATTTTGCAATAAGAATATCTTCACGTACAGATGCAGTACTAAAATTTTCATAAAGCATTTGCAGCTTCGATGCATATTCATCAAAAGAGCCTGAGTACGTCACTTCAAAAAATTCAATTCGATTCAAAAATTTGTCATGTGTAGAATATCGCTCGGTAAGAAAAGACACAATATCATCGTAGTTGTCAGTGTTGGGAAAAGCAGTTACAACTGACTCAAATATTTGCATGTCCTAAGTTTGTTAGTAAATAGTCAACTTTCTTTTCAGATTCAACATTAGTGATACGTAAAAGCATTTCAAACTTTTTTAGCCATATCAAAAAGTCACACTGTCTAGTAAAAGGTTCTATACGCATGGTAGGACCTGAAGACATGTTGAAAATACTGAGAAAATTTGATGATATGCAGAAAATGTAAACTATGTAGTTAAGTAAGTAGCTATGTAGTAATGAAAAAGTTTGTACTTATCACAGACCGGAGATCCTTGCAATTTGCAGTAATACTGACAAAATATGTGTAACTTGTAGAAATTTGTAGGTTCGTAACAATCCTCGTCGCCAAAATGTAGTGACCACTTAGTAATGCCGAGTAGTAATTTGTAGTAGTAGTAAATGGCCTTGTACTGTATGAACCATAAATCCCATAAGGTAAAATCCAGTCTATTGTAAATGTAAAAGTTAAAATGTATTGAAGTCAGATAAGGATAAGTACATCATGCCGTACAGTAGGACCTGAGCGATAAGATACAAAATTATGAATTTTAAAGTATCCTAGGTAACAACAGCTGGTACTCCAGGCATTTAAAATGTATCAAATTAAAACAAGCTGCAATTCCAGATACGACACATAGTCCCCTTTTCATCAAATGGAGACCTTCAATGTCTGCATTTTCCTTAAACTGGTGTGAAATGGCTTCACCTATTTTGCTAATATGATGAAATTGAATGTTATTGTCAGGACAATGGCCTTGAAGTTTGAGCAATTAGTTTCCTGCATTTGATTTAAATGAACACGTGTAATCTATCGATTAAATTAAGAGCTTTGAAGATTCTAAGACAGCTTTTTATTGAATATTGAAAAACTGACAACTGAATAATTGTGGAAATGCGCTGTCCCGAAGAAAAAGATCACACTACTGGTTGACTGATTGAATAGAAGTGTCCTCTCATTAATCTTTCGCCGAAGACATTTTATTTAATTATACGTACCCTCGACATCTTTGTCACCGAACTTGAATTCCTATTACCGATTGAATCTCTCCATTGCCAATTTGCCTTTATTTCCGTCTGAACTTTAAACACTCATTGCAAGTTTTATCCACTGAATTTTGTAATTGGAGTCCGCGTAATTTCAGTGTCGCATTCACATTAGCAGATCAGAAAGATATAACAATATTGATGATCTGAATCAATATATCTGAAAATATAAACTTAGTTTCGGGGATGGTCTGCAAGAGGACTAATGCACGTTTTCATACGTAGGCGATATTGCTGATGTCAGAAAAGATTTCCTTTTTGCTGTTCCTGCATTGCATCTGGGGTATTTTTAGAAAACTGAAAATCAATGCAATATATGAAAAGCAACTTTTGAAGCAGTTACTGTAAAAAATTCTTTTGAATGCACAAAACTCAACATATGCCTACTTTTTAGTAGCCTACGAGCGTAAGTCATGTTCTTAGTCGCTTGTTGATTTGCTTAGGTTCTGCGGGTAACCGCGTATGATCAGAGGTTAAGATTGTAAATTACTCAATTAAGTGAAGTTGGACCTCAGTGAGGCTAGCTATCCGATAAAGGACCTGGTCCAGCGTAGCTCATCGAACTGCGGTTTCGGCCAAGCTCCTGGGCATGCTAATCTCTTGAAATAAAAATATAATGGTCCGAAGTCAACTTTCGCTTTCAATAGTGCGGTCACGTTCACTTCATTTCATACTTCATGTTGTTGACGGCAAGTCGCTCAGTTTGCCAGAATCATTAAGGAGAAGATAATGCGTTTGTGTCAGGGAATGTCCTATAACATAAGCGTTCCGTTTTCGTTATGATAGACATAATTGCAAATCGAACCAAATCAGCTGTCTAGTGCTTCATTTTTTTTCATTTTCTTCATTTTTTGGTAACATATCATTTTATTTCATTTTTTTGCTGCTGCTGTCATTTTTTTCATTTTTTCTTCGAAATCATGCATTCTCAAATAGATTTTCGTAAATTGCCGACTACTAGCCTAGTTCAAAATTTATCCTGATAGTTATCAGCTCTCCACTTTTTGGATTTTATGATTTTGTTGACTAATGCACTGAACTCCAGATGTCGTATAACTTGATGGAAAATCATTAAACTTCCGCAACACCCTGTTTTTTGGGCTATTCATTATCTTATGGGCGATTTTAATAAATCAACGAACCACAGGAAACATCCTATAACAATTAACAATGAATGTAGAGTGTAGACATATTTCATTGTATTTCCCTTCGATGATTTTCCTTCTTGTCATTTCAGTCAGTTAAAAAATACCTGAGGTCAGTATTTTGTTTTTGTTTTAAATGCTGCTCGGATGATTCCACTTGAATTAGCCAAACATTGACTTCGGACCTATGTTCTATGCAACCACGTTCGTGTATGCAACACATAGAACAAGAAATGAGAGGACTATTTTGTTTTATTCGTGTGACTTTGTTATCATCGTTAAATTAGTGAAATAGTGTACTTTAAATACAAAATAGTGTTTGAATTAAAAACAAAACAATCCATAAAAAGAGCAGAGATTGGATCGAAGCGAAAGTGTGCTTTCGAGAAGACGGTATACAGTGATGGATAATTAATGATGCATTCATTGTATTTATTAAATCTTTACCTACGGGTACACGATTTTTTAACCCTAAGATTTGCAGGGTATAATCTTTTGAATGATGACAGTCTGACCAATTCGACTGTATTATGCATCAATGAATTGAAAAATGTCAAGTTTAAAAAGACGTTCAGGAAAATTATGTCGAAAATCGGGTTCCGGCCACTGCTCGGTCATGTTTCTAAAATCCAGGCCCGGATCGTTTTACACTCAGCCACGGTTCCCACTCTGGCAGCAATAGACGGTGTACAAGACAGGCGCAATCTACCCAAGTTTATGACTTGCGCTTGCTAGAAATTTCTCCTTCACCAAGAAGATTTGCGAGCCTCGATCCCTGTCACGAATAGGTTTTATCAGGTTGCCCGACCTTTTCGGTCGATAAGAAACAAACTCGCCATACTATTAGGCCCCAGACACGTGGGAGGATTAGAGACATGTTATTGTTCAATTTTGCCTGACCTGGATGCCACTGTCCCCCCCCCCCCCCCGAAGAAGCTGACACTCCTACAAATGGATTCGTGTACTACCTAGCCTTATAGTCTCATTCGTTATCGGAATTAATCAAACAAACCCCCCAACTAAGTAAGAGTGGCCATTCGCCACATGACTAGTCTCTGTGCTACTCGAGCACCTGAATAAGACGTTTTTGATGGGTGCGTCTCATAACTGTTCTTATTCCAAGTGTTAAACGCTTGTCATAACTTATACGTAAGACATTTTATACAATATTATGTTTAAAATGCGAGAAGTATAATTTAATAGCCTATTGTCAAGTAAATCAATGGGATAAGGCAAGAAATATTAATAGAGGCTTCAACCGACGATGGCTTGATTTATTCTAGTTATATGCATGAAACGTCAACGACGAAAATAAACATTTCATTCAAATTAACATTCCCTTTATTCCTTCTTTTTTGTCAATTTTTCATTTGTTGTTCATGTAGCAGCGATGGGAGCAATGTTTTTTGCATGAAATTTCATGTGTAACTAATTACGGTATGAAATCAGTGTATGCATTTATGCTTTCTTTTTCCAGAAAAATGAATCTCCATGTAATGGCTCTGTATATTGCTGTTGGATTTACGGCAAATGTTGTGGAAGTAATTTGTTCTGATGATTACTATCAGCGTTTGGGAGTCCAACGCAGTGCTAAACAGTCAGACATCAAAAGAGCATTTCGAAATCAGGCAAAAATTTATCATCCTGACCGTAACAAGGATAACAAAAAGGAGGCCGAGAGGAAATTTATCGAATTGACAAGAGGTATGATAACTATACTCTCGCTTCAAATATTTTAGGAAATTTAGATGCCTGTAGGCGTACATGTAAAGTTGCTTTAATAATTAAATGTTTTGATCATCGAAAATGCGCGGATTGGTCATGGAATTGATTATTATCGTGATTCGTACAAAAAGAAAGCTGTATATATGTTGGCTATAGGTGAGGGTTGAGTGTGATGCACTCAACATCAATAAATCATGAACAAACCTGTATTATGTTATGTGCAATGCACATGGGAAAATCCAAAGTTTCATACTGAGCATGTGGATGACACAGTGCAGGTATAGTTTTCAATTTATACTCACAATTTTAATACATCAAAAAATAATTGCGTAATCACTTAACATGGAATTATTTGACAATTTTATTCCAGACAATTCGTAGCTCGACCGTACCCCACTTGAAAATCACAAAGCCAAGCACCTAAACATTTCCTCAGACATAAACAACTTAAGCACAAAATTCATGAGCAGCCGTAGACGGTTCGCATCGCCCTACATTAACTCTTCAGCTTTGAATGACCAAAATTATCTTCAATTATCTAGGTTTTAGACAAGTGCAGTGGATCACTTCAAACGCATGATAAAATTAATTTGATTATTTTCATGCTCCTTCATATCCATCACAAATGCGTATTTTCTTGTTTTAGTTTTATAGCATACTTATGATACAAACAACAGTTTGTTAATGATGTAATTCATGTAATTCAATATCACATATGAACTACCCTCAAATATATGATTATTGAATCAATTAACGAGTCCGCAATATCTGTCAATTACTAAATCATTCTACTATTTCTTTTTTTTAGCCTACGAAGTTTTAAGTGATCCGAAAAAGCGAAGTCAATATGATGCCATGGGTCACGAGAATTATGAACGAAATATTCAAGACGGCGATCAAGGAGCTTCTCATACCAACTTCCATCACTTCTCCTTCGACGAGGTTTTCAAACGTTTTTTCCCTGAAGACAATGGCAATGGAGGGGGATTTGGCTTCGATTTTGGAGACAACATTTTTGGATCACACAACAGTATGCATCAACAGTTTCATAACGATGCACATAATCAGGGTCATCATAGTGCACATTTTGGCTCGTTTGAATCACTGTTTGAAGATTTTGGCAATCCTCATTTTGGTGGAGAAGGCAACGTCTTTCATCAAGAATCCAGTAAGATATTGAATGCACTTTGATGTTTTTGTGCATGTAGAAAGTGTGATGCAGCTGACTCAAATAACGAAATCGTAGCATTGTTTATTCGAGACATAGATAATTAAACATTATGTTATGCAAATAAGAAATTGCTGATAAAATGTTGTAAATTTATGTAAGATTGGTCGAATTTAGATAGGACGCGTTGTGTTATCGAATTTGATAGATTTTGTCCCTTCATATCGCCGAATAATCATCGAATAGTTGGTGCTGTACTACCAAGTCCGCAACTAGTGCCAATGAGGAAAGTAGCCAGACAATATCACATATCAATCAAAGATAGAACAATGCTAGAAATATCGTTCAACAACAAGGTAGCTACTGAAGTAGCCTAAATAATGTAAATAACGACACTTCAAGTTAGAAATGATGAAGCAAAATTTGCTTGTGCATTTTTCATTTTCTATTATTCAAATCGGTCAGTTGTCTTCAATGAAATATCTAGACATTAAAGCTAGCTTATTCAGAATCTTACTGCTATTAACGTGGCGCCAAGAACTCATCATTTGAATTTGTTATCTCCGCAAGTGTGCCGGTATGTGATTTCCAACGCCATCCAACAAAGTGTCTACTTTACATGCAAAAAGAAATCAATCGCTTTTGTATCAGCGCGCATGAATTATTTTCAGTCGCGTTGAGCCTGATAAATTTGATACAGGTTTTCATATTTTCCTGTCTTATTGATAACTTATATTACTTATGATCGCTTCCTCATGCACTGAGCATGTGAAATTCATGAAAGATGTTCAGAAAATGGAAAAATATGCTATAACATGGACTTATCGGAATTTAAGCGATTGCCATGCTTAATAGTATGTATAATAATTTATGTGATAATGTGACTTTAATGTTCATATAATCTTGCAGAAAGCTGAATGACAGGTTTTACTTAATTTTCTGCCCAGTATACATGCTGTTGTGTTAACTTAAAAAATCATATTTTGGTATTGAATCGAGGATTTATCAGTCATGAGATGATATCAAATGCACTAATAAATTAGCCATGGCATCGTGTCATAAAAAGTATATCTCAGCCAATAATTCCACAATGGGGCTTAGGCGATGTTAGCATGTTCAGCATTTGTCGGAGTGTTGTTATCCCTACAATCCATGCATCCTTTCTTTCGACCACCAAGTGGTCTTTAGGTCAAATACCCCTAGCCACTGCACGCGATCTGTATGCATTTGCATTAGTTGACACCAGAAATACTGAAACATTTTCAACAGATAGCGGTGCAAAAAGTGATTAGTGTGTCTGCTCTATACCGTGCATAAGGTCGAATAATATAATGTACTCGTATAATAAGAGATAGTCCATAGCTAAATGATGTGATGCACCAACTGTAAGGAATAAATGTTAGATTGGAAATTAAACGAATTTTATATTTTCCGTGAGTTGACCAATGAAACAGATATCCAATTTAACAGTAAATCAATTAGCAGAGTTAGTTTTATTTGTTATCTTGACTGCTTATGACTTCAGGTTATCTTGATAAGACCTAACTGTGAATATCGAATCGACTTATTACCAAATATAGTCTCACATTTAATCTGATGATTTTGTAACGCTTTTGTTATCATTTTCAGGTAGCTCTCAGCGGTGCAGAACTGTTACTAAGACAGTTGGAAGCATGACGACAACGTATACAGAATGCTCTTGATGATAAAACGAAGCAGTTACAACGGACGATGGTTTCAGTATTCGGTGCATTTTTGTAAAGGGGATTCATATCTTCCACCACACGCCATGTATTACAGTTTGTATGAGATAGCGATGGAAATCCCTCGTGTAAATATGCATTTTATATTTGCTAACAACTGAGTACAAGATCTAAAATCATTCGACGATGATACTATTTAATTTCTGGAATCCGGCAACTCTTCAATTTTCCTTGATTTCAAAGGAAAAAATAACGGAGTATGCCATGTAGATATTGGATCAATTTGTATCTATGAAAGTTTATGATTAGTGTATTTACATTCTCGTGATTCCTTTATGACGGAATATGAAAAGATAATGTAAAAATTATATGTACAGTGGATTCCGGCTAACTTAGATAGTACCATCCAGTATTTGAAAATGATTTCAATCTTTTATTAGATATTAAAAAAAATATTTTTTTGACTTGTGGGTTGAAATGCAAGAAAATGCACAATTGATCTGTATTGTTTGATAAATCCATGCCATTTATATGAAATACAAATGAAGCAAAAATATCCGTGGTTTTTACAGCACGTAAGGTGGAATTTTTCCTTAACTGCACCCGCCCGTTTCGTAAATATCAAGCAATAATTTTTTTGTATAGCTGATGAAACATTCAAGGACACGTTTAACCCGATGAATCTGAAACAGTACACTTATTCAGATCAATGGCGATTTGGCTAATGTGGTATTTACCCAGAAGGCATTGATATTGCAATTATCGGAATTTTTCTTGAAATTGGTAGGGCCTACCCTTTTTCGCAAGTGTTATTTCAAAATTGTTCAAAACTGCACAGCATTCAAATTCCTCGGTGCAAGATTATGCTAGAGAATAATATAAACAGATATTTCTCTGAGTCTTAATTATTTATAAAGAGCGACCCAAGAAGACGACATTTGTCGCGTCAGTGGTCTTACTGTTTGACCAATCCTTGAGCCGACGCTCCTAACAGGGATGTTTGGAGTCCTATCAAATTTTGAGACTACACGACCTGTAACTAGACCTGCGGAACACGAGGAAAATTGTCATGTTCCCTGATGCCAAACAAGATATATTGATTTTGATCATTATGGCCGATGTTTTTCAGCGAACAATGGAATCCTTTGGTGACGTATTTGTTGTAAAAAAAACCGGTGCAAAGTTTTTTCGTTAACTTAATCTTGATTTAATATTAAATGACAAGCAAGTGACTAGAAAATGAAGACTAGAATCTGCGCACGCTTTCATCTTGCCAAATATCAGAAGCAACTAGCATTAAATTTGCTCAAATAACAGAAGAGCTGAGATCATATTGAACGTGGAAATGCCACGCTGGTGATTACCTGAAATTACACAGCAGTAGCAGAGGCGTAAATAGTTATTTACACAACAAGTGCAAAGTATCCAGCTTTATTGCATTTTTTGAGATCAACATGTCTATGCACGAGCCCGAAGGGCGAGGGCATAGTTTGTTGATCGAGAAAAATGCAATTAAGCTGGATATCTTTGCACGAGTTCTGTAAGTAACTTTATATTTCACAGAACTACCAGAATCTATGATCATGATCCTTAACATGATTTGAAAATCAAACCAAAGCAATTTCGAAATCAGATAGCCTTCTTCTCTATCCATTGTACATGCAGATTTATCTCATCAACAAACAGTCAAGCCAATCGGTTGGTTCAGGCTACAGGTCGCAGCGTCAATCAATGGTAACTGATTTTTTGAGCATCGATGGATACTAGGTAGCTTTCCTGTATGTTCTATACTGGACATTCAAATGTCAACAGTTTGGTCGCAATCTCGCCTTGAAAAATCGGCCAAATCTACGTTTGGGAGCGTCGCTATAGCGACAGTGTTTACGTCATCATCATGGGACACATGACAATTGAAAATTCAGCAAATTTATTAACATGCTTTCATCGTACAGTTTTCTCAAATTCAACTCCAACTCTGAAGAAGCATCTATTGAAAAAAAACAATGACTTTTCCTTTCGACGAGCCGGCAGACAAGAGTTTTGAGAAATTTCTAATTCTTAAACTTGGAATACAAAGCTTTAGTGAGTGTCTCGACCTCATGAGAAGATCTAACGCTTCATCTCAATACCAATTCGAGCAGAGGCGAAGAGAGATTTTTGAGGGTCAAAATCGTGCCAAATTGTGCACAGTTATTCACGCTTAGGAAGGAATATGGGGGTCTAACATTTTCTGACAGTCAATTTAAGGGCAAAATGAAAAAAAACTGCCGATCCGTTCATATCAATTTCAACATGGGATTTTCACTGCAGCTCTTCAAAGATAAAACATGGATTTTGGCCCTTTTTCAACTGTCGCCAACAGAGTTTACAGTCTACGACACTCAAACTAGGATATATTAGAATTGAGGGCATCATACAAAAGTGTATTGTTGAATTTCAGTGATTCGCACCATTGACACATGGGTGGTGAGAATTGTTCAAAAAAAGACATTAAAAATTATGCTGTATTTTTTCTATGGCTAATTACCGTGTAAAATGGAAACAATTGGAAAACACTAACGTAGGCCTACATGACATTGTGAGTTTTATATTTCTAAAGGGCAATGGAGCAAGAAACTTTGGAAAAAATATTCTCATAGAACCGCCTAAAATGAAGCATTATGTTCACTATTAAAGAGAATATTTGCGCCCATTTAATTAGTCATATCGAAACATGGAACATGGGAAGATGAGCAGAATACGCAGATGTACTGTAATATACATGAAAGTAATTTTTTGGGATGATCTAAACAAAAACATCATTCATTTAATGCAACCTGATATAAATTCATCTTCATTTCTCGATTCCTTCCCCTTCCACTTGTGTGAATTGAGTATGTACGAGTATGCAATATCCATTCATACAAGATATGAAAATTTTACAAGATTTAGGTGTTACAGAAGTCGAGAAAACTTTCTATGTGCTAATGTATTTCAATGAAGGAGTGCAATAAAGACTGTTTATTGCACTCTTTGAAATTTATGCACATTTTGGAAAGCATAAACTATATTATGGAAGCAATAATCATAGAAATTATAGCACTGTGAAATATAAAATATACTAGCTTCAATCTCAAGCACGTATTTTTGCGCCCCGTTCCTGTTAGGCAATTCCTGGTTGTTGTAGTCGCAACATTTCCACGTTCAACGTAATTCTAGCTCTGCAACTATATTGGAGAAAATTTTAACAGACCAACCGGGTCGAAAATGAGACTGAAAGCTTGCAGTGCGAGTGATCATGCCCACTTGCACGCGCCAAACTTTGAACTCTAATTTAAGTTCTAGAACCTGCACTTAACTGCGAATTTTCGCACGCATTTTCGAACCGCATGCATGTCGATATCGAAGCATCTCATGTAAGTTGTGACATAAAGTGAGCTTCATATAGATTTGTTAATAAGGCATCAATTATACATCGACATCACTGTCGTAGGACCTGAGCAGCTTCGTCGACAATTTTTCATGAAAGCTATAGCTGCCTAAATCAAAAAAATCAAACCTGTAGCCTTGTATCAAAAATATTACAAAATAATTCATTCAGTAGATTCGCTGCTTTTCAATATGACTGTGTCGAGAAATTACAATGTATAATGAAGGAAAGTCGTACAACCTGTCTCGATTGATTGCTTGCACTTTAGAGAAACGCTTTTTTCTCTAGCGTGCTGTAAAGAGGCACGTAGCTCACGTCTATCGATCCGTCGTGATGCGTGCGCCGCACGTGACGCCTTCAAGGAAGCAATCCAGCCATAGGCATGAAAAATTCGTCTTATGTTATGTTCCTGCCACAATATTGCCTCAAATGGTCCGACAATGACATCGATATGCTCAACAAGTGGCGCATAATTGCTACTCGAACGGCATCACACTGCAGCAAGTAAAATTTGGTTCAAATAATAGTCAAAATCATTTGCTAATCAAAATTGCAGGCATTGCTTGGCTTTGCTAAGAGATCTGTTGCTGCTGCTACGATACATGGGTATATAATCATTCATTGATAATCTATTATTATAACTGGGCGGGGAGGACTGGATACCAACGTACTGACAAATCCATTCAGCAGAAGAACCGTAGCGACCAGTTGCGAAACGATGAATCTCCCTATTCTTGTCTTATCGGTCACTCTGATTATTTGTGTGAACACTTAATTTGCTCGGCAATTTACATAAATGAAGCCTGAGGGTAATCGATATTCAGTAGACTGGAGCACTTATGAAGTTTAACGAGGGTGGCGGAGTATTTACTTAACGATCGGATGAGGAGAACTTGCCCATCGTCAGAATAATCTCAGTTGTTTTATCAATGTCTCAATCTAGGTTTTCTACGAAGATATCGAAGCTTTTATATATCAAAGTTAGGAACTCAAGTATTTGTAAAATGTCATTCTTTGTTGTAAACCCTACAAAGTTTGAAAAATTTACAACAAAAAAAATAACATTTTACAAATACTTGGGTTCCTAACTTTGATAGATAAATGACCTAAAGCCTCTTCACACATGAAGCTTTGCTTATGCTGTGTACATGTCAGCTATCCTCAACAAACAACCTAAAATCTGATCGAGTTCTCCAATGCGAAGTCCATGTCCGATGAAATCAAACAGAAGTCAGATAAGGAAGAGAATTTCGCCAGGTCCTTCCGGGTCGGAAGCATGGTAACTAACCCAGATGCTGCCATGATGCTAATAAGAGAAACAGACTACCTAAATTGGGTCAAACGTGAACGTCCTTCAATAATGCCACACATTAATGCGCCGAGCATAAGTACTTTTGGGTACTTCTATTCTTCCCCCCCCCCCACATTTTTGTTGTTGGCACCGGAGAGTTTTGCATAGTCTCTCGATGCACGATCTTCTCTTGCTCCTAAGAACAGTCTCACTACTGTCGCAAAAGCGTTGAGTGTGTAAAATGAGCTTGTAGAACATTTACAGCCTCAGAACTAGGCAACTGCTCGACATTGTCTGCAGACAACAATGCGACGAAGTTCATGATCACAGCTGTAAATTGTATTCTAACATAGTATCCAAGGGACCAATCCTTCATCCCAGGGTTCAAGTAAGATACCTCAGTGGTGCTGTAGTGTCACTCAGTGAAAGATCAGGTGTATTATAAACACAATGTGACTAACTTTGGCGAAATTTGATGATTTTAGAAAACTTGAAAATGTGGGGTGAATAGAAGTACCGAGATCTGTTGCTGCTGCTACGATACATAGGCATATAATCAATCATTGATCATCTATTATTATAACTGGGCGATGAGGATTGGATACCAACGTACTGACAAATCCATTCAGCAGAAGAATCGTAGCGACCAGTTGCGAAACGATGAATCCCCTATTCTTGTCTAGTCATCAGCAAAATCGTAAAATGGACGCATCTGCTTGAATCGCCGTGCACAGACTCTGTTCTACTAAAAAGGTAGAAGAAATAGAATAACATGTTCCTTGAACCCCATATCCACAACTTCAACATTATGCGCTATTTTTCTCTTCATAGGTTCGATCCAGATGCGCTCTTACTTTAAACAGAGAACTTATCTACTATTTCGTTCAATCGTATGAAGGAAAGAAATACACCTTTTTGTGTTTACCTATTGGTATATATAAGAGTAAAATTAAGCAATGATTTTCATGAGTTTTCAGGTAGGACATTAAAACCCATGACGGACACTTTTGTATAATAAGATATGCTATCTATAAAATCATGTGGTTGACCTAGAGGCAGGAGACCACTGCCATATTTATAGCAGAACGCAAAAATCAAGCTCCCTTTATCTTCCGGTCGATCTCTATTGAGTCTAGAAAACACAAGATATGGACTGCATTTCGGCGTCCCGCGCCTTCAGATGGATACTTACACAGGGTCCATGTTGCCAACAGGCCTTGAAGGCGTGAGACGCCGAAATACAGTTCATATCTTGTGTTTTTGAAACTCAGAAACCTAAAAAAGGCCTAAAAGAAAGTAGAGCTTGATATTTACGTTTTACTATAGATTAATGTTTCACGCTTCTATTCATTGATAAACAATACGGAAAGTAAGTTTTTTGTCCCGTGTGATTCTTTCACATACGATCAATCAATCAATGCACAATACATTTGCTGCAACTATACGTGTAATTGAGCTGCAGCTGCTACTCTTATATTGATTGTTGCAGATATGAAAATATATTTACAATAACGACAATAGTGACGCTCGGTTTACATACGTGATTATTGATATTTTGTGCTCTACTAGTGAACAGTTTCTGAAGTGGTATTTTACGTTTTCAGTTAATTTCTAATTACTTTTTCAGCTCTTTTATTCATCTAATGTTCTGTTATTCCAGATTATGAAGATTTGAAACCATTCCAAAATTATTAAAAGAATAATCCATATAAAAGATCTGAGGAGGAGGCCTCGCCAGATTACTAAGTGCATGATCGAATGTGACTATATACCTCATCTCTCTTGGCGGGGAGCTTGGCTGTCGCAGCGAAGGGATTTACTGCGAATTGGTGCAGGGATTCAATAATGACAATCGGACTGCATGTGTCATGGAAGCTCCTACTGATGAAGGATCACTCTTCTACATGACATGTGGCATGTCGTTATTTTGAGACACACGATTATGCATGCACGTAACGCGAGGTTGTGACGTAGCCTAATTTCGCTTATCAAGATGATGAAGTAAGCTATCAATTTTCTGCAGTGCTTCAAGAGGGCATCAAAGCGTTCGAAGGTCTAAAATATGTGATAAAAACTACAAACAGTGCATAAAGCATCAAAATAATGCGCTGCATTCGGTGATGTGATTAAACCTATGATTAAAACACCATCGAAGATTTGTACATACGAATGTGAATTATATCAAATTTAAATGTATTTGAGTTGCTTGGCTCAAAGATGGAAGCCAGTCGAGATTTTCAAACCGGGCTTTGGCAAGCCGAATTCAATCCGGCTCCGGCCTTTAATGCAGTTCACATATGCCAGTGTCGATCATTCTTATTATATGGAAATGAAGTTTAATTCTAAAGTATTTAATAATGCCAAACAATCGCAGATATTAGCCTACAGGGTAACATTTTTATCACAAATTTTTGTACATGTACATAGTAAATTTGACAAAAATTGCTGTACAGATATTTTTATATGCGCATTAGTAGGCTAGCATTGCGATATTTGCATAGGATCGGTACTCTTAGTAAAATCGTTGATGCGATTGAAATTATGCTAAATGTGATTGATTGGATGCAATATTCGGAATCGCATGAAATACATGGCCTTTAGAGAGTGGCCTACTCTTCAAATGCATTTACGATCATAAACATATCAAAATTAACAAAAACGAAACCGCATGTCATGTACAGTCCCGGACAAAAGTCCTCGATAATGGTCTGAAATACCTTGTTTTACACATCAGCTTACAAATTCACCTATTCTTCGATACAATTCTAGGAAATTCTTGGGCGTGCTAATTCTTGGAAATGCTTCCGTCAGATAATAGCGCTATCGAGTATCTTTCCTGCTGTTTTTATTGGTCACACAATGATGAATGGTAATCCGGGACAGCACTGTTGATGTATCATTTGTCCTGTTTCGCCATGACGTGCAGACCTGTCTCACCGTCGCGCACAGATCGTCGCTCTCCATAAAGAAGGACTGACTCAAAATGTTATTGCTTCGAAGTTGAAAACTAGCCAATCGACTGTTTCTTATACCATCAAAAGAAACGAAGAGTTGGGAAATTCCCTATCAAGGAGCCGAACCGGACGTCCGCGGGCAACGAGCAAGAGGACGCTTTGATTCATCGTCGATACGTGTTTCTTCACCAACAATAGCAAGCACTGAAATCTGTGAATCGTTTAGCAACCTTGATTCTGTTCCAAGTGCCCGTACGATTCGCCGTCGCTTGCATGATGAGTTAAATTTAACGGCCTATCGTCCAGCAAAGAAACCCAGATTGTTGTGCAAAAACATTCGCGATCGCTTGAGTTTTGCGAAATCCCATGTCAACTGGACTACTGACGACTGGCGTCAAGTGATGTTTAGTGACGAAGTGACTGTTTCACAATTCCACTGTTATTCATCCTTTGTTCGACGTTCACCCAACGCTCGCTATGTTGATCGTTATGTGCTGCCGACTGTGAAAAAGCCCTCCAGCGTCATGATGGGATCGATCAGTGCTAGTGGACGAGGGGCACTGTGATTCGTACCTCAAAACACGTCTGTAACTTCTCGAACTTATCTCGAGCTGCTCAAGCAAAAACTTCTGCTGTGGATGTCTCTTCGCCAGACAACGATTTTTCAACAGGATGGAGCACCAGCTCACACAGTCAGGATTGTCAGAGAGTGGTTTGAAACACAACGATTCCAACTTCTGACTCCTTGGCCTGGTTCAAGTCCGGATTTGAATCCCATCGAAAACGTGTGGGGGAAAATCAAACGAGAAATTGAAAGTCGCAAGCCTTCATCGGTGAACCACCTGAAGATGTCATTCGTGAAACATGGGTGACACGTTACTCCAGAATACTGTGAAAGACCTATCTCGTCCATGCCACGCCGAATCGCTGCAGTTATTCGAGCCTCAGGGCGTAATACAAAATACTGACCGTTGATATCCATAAATTGTCAAAATCAGTCTCTCTCCATGAATAAAGATAGCTAATGAAACACTAGCCTTTTGACTAGGAAAAGCTTTGGGATAGTACATGCGAATTCATAGGTATAGCCTAACAGCTAATTTGCAGACAATATCGAGGACTTTTGTCCGGGACTGTAGGTACATGATCATGATGACATTTTCAAAAATTAAAACTGTTTGCACAATATAGAAGAAGCCGGCCAGCAGTCCGGGCTGGTCATAGCAGGACCGGAGACCGGTTTCCCATCTCTGACTTATCGCATTTGAGCCGCGGTCAGACTACGGTATGAGTAGCAGAGAGTTGTAGACTTGCAAGCACATGCGTTTATGATACGAGAACCGATCAAAGCATTCGAAATGATCGTCACACACAAGTAATTATACGAGCGCTTAATTTTCTATGGACGTGGGTACGAGCATAAAATTCAGTCGACTCGTTTATTTAGTATCATCGCTCCCGTGCTGTAAAGAAGTCATTGAAGAGAGATAATGGTCGAAAATCTGACTTACTGCTTTAGCTGCCTAGCAGATTTTAACAATCGCAATTCATTTACAGGAGGAGTTTTGTGAGTTAACAATGATTTTCTTTCATTTAAGTGAAGATAGTGGAAAGACCAATGGTGGCTTGTCTGTTCATCATACTAATATCATTGCATCTTCTCTTTTCATCCAATTCCTGTGAATAAGGTATGCACTATTCGTTACGACACGCGTTTCGTTTTCATAAATGCATCACAGCAGTCAGGCAGCATCTAACAACAAATCATCAATCCGTGTTTTCTATTGTCGGTCGTTATGTATCTTCGTCTGAAGAGAAGGGTGTGTCTTCGTCACACATAAGAACATGACGAAATCAACACGGAAATTCTATTGCTGGATTCAATTGAAGATCACACGCTTGACGTCAGTGAACGAGAAGTCTAGAACGCTTGTCATTCATCGACTTAGTTTTGTGTTCAAATTCGAAAAGAAAATAGAAATTGATGAGTTTTGCTAGACGTCTTAATGCCTAACACGAATCGATTACTTTGCTCACGCCATTCAATTTGTCAGCTAATTTTGATCATGATAGAAGCATCAAAAGTTTGAAAAATATGATTTTGACGAGACTGCATTTAGGAAGCTGCATGTTAACCTGGTGAGGACGAAGACGAGTACAAGCAGGCATAATAGCTGTAAAACTATCCACTTTTTTCGTAGAGTTCATCGTCCCAAAAAAGTTTGCCAACTTTACAATGGGAACATTATAATAATTACTTAACGTTAATTAAAGTCAATGTTGTAGGCTACTACTTAATAAACCTTTAATCTTCTCCATTCATGTTCATCGTCTCTATTTTAAGCTGCGAACTCTGCTCACTCCTGTCATCACCTTGGTAAAGTTTGCAAACTTTTGGACGATCTAAGTCTACGAAAAAAAGTGGTTGGTTTTGCAGATACTATGCCTGCCAGCACAGCTGCTTTTACTTGTTATTTCAGTCAACTGCCGAGTTGCGCAAATGGAAAACAGCCTCAAGTGCCGCGGATGACCTGCGACAACTGGGCATGCAGTTGCGCCGCTTAATAATAGGACGAGCAGTGAGCACTTGAGACAATGATCAAAATCACTAGCACGTCCTCAAGATGTTTGAATTAATATTTAAACACTTTTGTTTTCATGCTTTATACTACCCGTACTCCGCATGGGTACAAGAAAAATGATAACGACGCCCAGGGACTAGAAAAAGTAATTGGTTGGAAATTAATTGCAATTAATTGATATGATCAATTTCAAATTATTCGAATTATTGCAATTATACTCACAAGTCAAATCTATTGAGCGATTATTATAAGCTATATACAGTATAATACCTACATGTATACAGTCGATAATATGATATTCTGTAGACCTACTCGCACTTAAAACGCAGACACGTTTGATTCTAGTCTGATGCGTAGCAATTGCTCTTAATAATCTATAGCATTCATTCAAAATTCAATTTAAAAATCTCTATCTAATCATCTTAGATAAATTCAAGATATGGTAAACCTAATCAATTAACATGTAACGCGATGGCCAAAGTGCCATTGTTTCAGTGTTTGTACCGGAAAATATTACGCTGTCGTAGAATAGAGAATAAAAATATTAATTATCAGTCATTTTTCAATATTGCTATCATGTACATGCATCTTTACAGGTAGCCTACATGTTTTTTCATGCAAAATAGTTCACCGAACAAAGTATAATGCAGAAAATTATGCATGCATGTGGTTACAGTACACTACTTCTGCAAGTGCTAATGCAACCTCATGTCCTAAGGAAATAACTTTCGAAGTATTTATCAACCAAATGTCAATCATGCAATGCATGATTTTGTGAAAAGATCTTCCTACATTTGGTAATGATTAAAATAATTGCAATTAGTTTGTCTGTGCTACTTGTCAGCGATAAAATAGTCTTTGAGAGCGAATAAAAATCTTTTGGGTCAATAGCAACAAGATGGCTTTTGTATAACACAACGCAATAATATGTCATAACCGCGCACACCTAATAAATAAGCTTAAGAAGATTGTTCCGACATTAGGTCAAGAGACTTGATGCCATGGGCACAAAAACTCTTCGACTAATTTGCCAATGCGGTATTGCCAGTTGTACTGGAAACGGAAGTAAGTATGCTAATCAAAATTCAAAGATAACAAAAAACACTGATAAAAATAATTTGCCGAAAAGGCTCTGCGGAGTTCTATAAAAGTGAAGAGTTTATGAATTTTATGAATATCGGAGGCTGCATGTACGACCATGAGTTATGATGTTTACCTAGAAATTGAATATCAAAACGATACTTTACTTGTCTCATTAAAGTCTCATGTCAAAGAAACATATTGAAAATTTTCAAACACAGGACATCTTAAGAGCAAAAAATAAGTACTTTTACCTTTCCCTTCAAGTGGAACATGCATTCTACCAGTCAAGATCAAAATTGCCAAATCGACGAAGCAGTTCAAACGAAACTGTAAGTTATATTTAATTGAGAATATAATGTCATTATAATAATCAATGATAATCGAAAGTTGTTGCATTTATTCCGATGAATTAGGCCTCCATGAATTGCAAAATATTCGTTGGCAACTGTTTTAAAAAGAAAGTATTGAATAAAAATTTTGGAATAAGTATAAGTAGGTATCACATATTTCAAAATATTAAAAATCATATTGTGGAATAGTAAGTTACAAGAATCAATGACAAAATGCATAAAGGAGAAGAAAAAAGTCATTTGTGGCTTGGTTTTCATTAAGTAGTGAACGGGATGAAAGAGTTGAAATGCCTAGACGTAGAAGAGAAATGTTGCAAAAATTGATGAGATCTAAGCTTACTAGATTTTAGTGGAATAACATCGTTGAGAATGTTGTTCTCGTCATAAGCAGCGGAGGCGATGAACAGTTTCATAGCCGCATGCAACTTTTCGCCTCATCGACAGATCAGGAAAACGACCACAGTGGCTTCGAAACGGGACACTGCAGATGATCCGATGACTTCTGTTAAGTCCATCAAGCTCCGAGCTTAGATGTTTAGGCAGCATTACAAACGCTGACGACGTGATTATAGTTGCAACAAATATTCGTTGCAATTTTAAAAATAATTTGAGTGGCTGACCTTGACTCTATTAAAGTCTACATTTGGACTCTTTAATGTTGCAAAAAAACCTCATTACATCATTATCAAAAATTTGAAATGTACTTGACCAAATGACGGGCGATCATATTCATATTGGCAAAGAAAGAAAAGAAGTAGCCTTGGTTTTACGGTCGAGATTCTATCTATGGACAGCAAAATGTCACCGTGTGAAGCTTTGCATAAAGAAAAAATAATTTTTATATAAAAAGATTCATGATATGAAGCTTCACACGCTGAAATCTCGCTGTCCACCTAGTTCTATCGACCATGGAAGGCTCGGGACGCCGAAGTACCAGTCTGATTTTTAACTTGAATAACTTAATAGAATCTCGACCGTAAAACCAAGGGGGGCTACTTTTTCTTGCTTTGCCAAAAAATTTGAAGCTCCATTTAAATTTCCATGTTTATGTGCCTAATTAATAACAGACAAAACGAACGATTATGTGAGAATTCCTCTATTTCATGATGCATCCATAGGTTGAGGTAATTACAAATGTTCGGCGGAAATGTACAATCTGAAGCAAATTATGCAGCGACATCAAATTGAAATCCCAAATTATTCTCATAAAAAATGCCAAGAAAGTCACTGGGTAAGCTCCAAAACTTCCACGAATAGGAAGGAAATAATCAAAATATACACTCCCAAGGAGATACAATTATTAAGAAATTCATAATCACTGTCCTTTGGCAACAAATGTAATTGAGATACGTAAAACGTTTTCGATTGATAAAAGAGTGGGTCAAAGACCTGATCTAATGGAAGGGAATGTCGCTGGAGTCCACACCACGGATCAACACGATGTGCTCTTGAAACCCTTTACAAATAATCCAAACAAACAACGAAGTTCAACTAAGCAGTCAGTGAACTAAGCCACACCGTGATAGCCAACTGCCAAACAATGAGCGATTTCTCCTGAGTTTTAAGAGGAAATTTAAACGTTCACGTTATGCGTCCAGGCGTAAGCAATCTAAGCGAAACGTGCGAACTTAATCAGCCAAACATTATCTGTCTGATTTCATTCGAATTCTGTCAATAGATGCATTATTTCCATTAACGAAGTCTGACCTAAACAATGTATCAATACTACATTAACTTCATAAAAAAATGAGAAAATAGTTTTGGTTTTAATTATGTATGATAATTGATTTTTGAGAGGTATTATGCAACTTAGCACTAACCCAAAAATTTGAATCATAAATCTATACTGCATGCTAAACACTTCATATTTTCATAAACATTATCGTATTATCCGTTCACATTGCAGAAGCAAGATTATAAGATAAAAAGTTTCCAATTTTCGCCTCTCTGACGCGTTGATGGCGTCATAGCCAAAAAGTGAATGGCCATAGGAAATGACAACATCGACGACGAAACGATGCATTGTTATGAGTGAACAAGAAGAATAAATCAGGAATGTTGAGTCGAGTTTTCACACATCAAACTGACATTTGGTTTGATTGCTAAGTCATCACCGTCAGATGTGCTTAGTGCTGAGTACTAATATCATTTCAGTCATTTCTTATTATGTAAAATGTGATACAAGCTTCATGTTTGTTTCCTGTTATAATGGTTCCAAAGCTCTATTGATAACACTGAAAGTCATGAAGTGATCTATTATCTAAAAATTATTAGTGAATAGGCAAGTATCAGACCTAATAATTTTTGTAGGTTTTTGTTGGGAGACCAAGTGATACATATGATGGCAAATTATCTTTTATACTTCATTAATTTCGGCCTCCTCTTATACCATCATCAGAAGCAGATATATCTCTTCAGATGTATCATCAGAACTCTGCTTCTGATGATGGTATAAGAGGAGGCCGAAATTAATGAAATATGAAAGATTATTACCATCTTGTGCACTTGGTTTCCCAACAAAATCTTACAAAAAATATGAAAAAGAAACGTCCTCTTGAACACACAAACCCAATATGTTAGTCGGAAAATCACCTCCTCGTTCAGTTCCTGGAGGCAGGCCTAGAACGATCTCATTTCAAGCTGTCAGAAGCAATTGATTCTCCATTGAAGTTTTGCAAGAAATATAATTTCTAGACGTTGCAAAGAACATTCCTGTTTTAGATAAGTATTTTCTTGGGGCAGGTTTATTAAGACCATTACGTGCACAACAGAGTGCTGTGTAAGCTGTCAGCAGAGGACACCAGAGCCACTGAGAGTGCTATGCTATGCGTGCGTGCTATGGTATCACTTCGCACACACCAAAACACATATCGTTGTGTGACTTCGATTCAGTTTATGCACTATAAGTGAGCAATGCCGAGGAGAGGATGTGAAAACATCGAGTGAACTAATTTTCGTACGCCTGCTAATTTCTTTAATAGTGATCGGAAGGGCCAACATTATGGAGAAAACTTGTGGGCAATGATCTGAAGTCTTCGAACCTGAAGGAATTTTGGCAATCGAAGCACTTTGCTGGAACTCACATTAATCCGCAAGCGACGCACGACTTTTATTCCTATCTCTGTAAGGTTTTAGGAATTCCTTTTTGCCCACCTAATAGGTTCCTCAATGTGCCGCCCATTTCATATTAATCACACTTCTAGCAAACCGAAGCAGATAAACAAAATATTTAATTCTGTGATTACCTGCGATAATCATTTTGGCCTGATTTATACATTTTAGCCTATTATAAGTTCAGTCCTTAAGGTTATAAAATATAATATATTGAGATATTGATGAAGACTTCTGTGACTATCAAGCTAGTTTGTGTACATCAGGACACATTTTAGACTTCGCGTGAAATAATGCAACTACAACATCGGATCAATAGACACTCTCAAAGAAATGACTTTACATGTTCAATAGATCGCCACCACTAGCTATGAGGGAAATTGCATTCTCTGGCCAATCCGACCACTAACTGGGCCTATACAATCCGAGCCAGAGCTCCAACTTTCATTCTGGAAGTCTGATTCTCGAATGAAATCACGAGCGGGAGTTGGACGTCGTTCAAGGGAGTGCGATTCTTGCATAGCTTCTGCCAAACTTTCACGGATGACATCTTCGTCGACTAGACCCTCCAAACCTTCCATATTGGAACCGAAGGAATCATTGAAGCTTCCTGAAAAAAACATGAGAGTCAATGTCAAACGCTTCGTATGACAGAAGCAGACAACCTGTCATTTAAAGCATATCACGTTGTTGTTGTATATATTATGCTGTATATTCATCAATCATGGTGTCCCCGAGCTCGAGTTAACTGACAAAAAATTCACCAGAAAAACTGTTGATAATTTCAAATAATACATGGTCCAAGTATCACTGAATCGATAGTCCGCAAAATTAGTCTTGAAGGATTGGCGAATACAAGCCAATTTTTCAAAATGGCGGAAATTCACCATTTTTTAAAAATACTAAATGTGGTGTTGTGTCTCTTCCTGCCCTTTTCTGCTGCAAAATACTCACGAAAAATATCGACTAACTTCACGTGGGAATTTTGCAGGTGACATAAGAAAGTCAAATAAGAATTTTTGACAGAAAATAAATGATCGAGTGTTTATATAAGTAGTATAGAAAAATCATAAACATTTCAATTTTTTTTAATGTCGAGCTAAGTTATTTTTCCTAACGGAGTGAGCCTACGAAGTATTTATATACTAATTTAGTCATAAGTATCCTAAAAATGCTTATTTTCCTTCATAAAACTGTCATTATGCATGCAAGATGATTTAAAAAGAATTGTAACTTTTGAATTGATTATTCTTGCCGGACTTTTTTATGTTGTCTTATTCTGCAGTCTCATTCTGCAAAATTCACAAGTTGAAGTGACTAAATAGTGACAAAACTGATCGGCTGTAATTCTAGAATAAAAAGACAGCATTGAAAATTAACAATTTTGATCATTAGTTGAAAATTATCCTCGATTTTTGAAAGATTTTTATGTTCAAATTTTAGAACTAACATTTGTCACTCAGCCAGCATTTTTCCAGTATGATGATAACAATGACTTTAACCCATTTAAGGCCGCCTATAGAAATATCGGCAAATTTTCTATAAAAACGGTGGTAAGTATTTCAGAATGTTATAATTAAGAATAATATATGATGACCAGTTCATTACAATAACCCTATCTTTGAAATTAAAGCCGTAACGATTTCGTTACGATGGCGTCATATGATGTCAAAATATACAAAAGCATGTTTTTTTTTCAAATGCAGGTTATGAATTGCTCCAAGCAATTCCTGCCGAAGTAATGAGTCATAGCTTCAGCATGAAAGCTCTCCATCATATTTCAGAGGTATTTGTCGAAACTGTGAATTAGCAATTTAATCAAAGGCCTGCTTTATGCTACTTGTCGTTGCTGTTTGCTGTGAAGTCGCTATCGTTGAAATGAGAACAAGTTTTTATATTTCGAAATTCATGTCGAGAAATTGATTCTCTTTCTGCATCGACTCCAAATTCATGGTAGAGTTGGAGACGCCTCGGTCATTGCAATGTCCCACATAAATAAAGAACATCAAGAAATGAACGCAGTTGAGATTGTTTAGTATTATGTAGGCCTAAACAATTCTTTTGTCCCGGGTAGTCACTGGTTTCTGCCACTGCGGTCGATAAGACCATCAGCATGCGTATCAAGCATCTCATAAAGATTCTTGCCTTGAAATGCATCCAGAGAATGTTTGTCCTATCTGCGAAGATGGAAATTACCGATATTTGCCATTATGTTGACTGCTTTTTCTGTTTACTGAAATTATCATTCAAATCATCTTTCGTTGCAATCTCACACTGCCTTGCGATGTCACTAACCTCCGAGATATCGTTTGAGAGACTTACCTCTGAGACACATGAACCCATCGTCGTCTCATAACTCTGATGAAGCATTTACTTGGGAGTTTTTGTGGCAACATATACCGTGATCGTCGGCATTAGGCCTATTGCATAATTCAGTAACTTCTTTATCCATAGTTTTAGTTAGCAACAGCTTGGGTATTGTCTTCAGATAGCTACACAGGTTGATGTAATCAAGCTAAGCCTTTATAGATATTTTAAACCAGTTTGGGCCATCTCGAGCCTCTAGCGTGCCCTTGTAGGGAGAGACGCATCGTCTACAGCCAAAGAAGTTTTGGATTGAAATTGGTCGAGTGAGAGGACATCTTTGTATTCTACAGTGTATGCCCAGGCGAACTGGCACCCTGCAATGTTTACGATTAAGCCATAAGAGGAAATGCTTGAGATTTGATCTCTCTTTGACTTGCTTCTGTACATGAGCTAACAAGTCTAATGTTGAGGAAATTACTACGGCAATTGACTTCGGTTGGTTTTGTGACGGGAAAGCCATAGACTATAAATAGCAACAAGCATTACAGACTCATAGAATACACTAAGAGTGCAATATTCCAATGAAATTGTTCTTTTCAGTATTCAACAAACATTAGTTTCAAAGAAAATTGATAGTATTCACCACCATTTACTTCATTTATATTATTGCTGTATCTAACATTTGTATATCATATTACGCCAGTGTAACTAAAACGCTACGGTTCAAAAAAATGACGTGCCATGTCATGAATGAATATCCGAGCAAGTATTGATCGCTATTTTCGGTATTTGATGGATAATGAGAACATGCTTATCATATGGGAAGTAAATTACATGTGGACGTTCATACACTAAACCTTTCAGTATATTAGCAGATTTTAAGCCCATTTTTTGTCTAATTTCGTGATAAATTTTGAATTGGCGATTGTTTACCTGAAAATATGTGATAAATGATGTACGAGTATGGTAATCAAAATATTGTATCATATGTCGCAAGCTGGAGAAGACAGCAGATTCCGAAAAGTGCTGTAACGAAAACGTTACACTGGCGCTAAATGGGTTAATTCATCTAATTCACTTTTGTGATAACATAAACGCTACATTGACACACGAAATCAAAATAAAGATGTGGAGTAAAGCAATGGCCACAAAATTTGAATGAATGAAATCGAGTATAAAAAGGAGATCTAAAACGATAGGTATAACTTCCTCCGAGCATTTCCTAACTGCGCTTACCATTGCACCCAAACATGCAATGGTCAAGCTCATCCTAACCGAGATTAGCGCAGGCAACCAATTAGCTCAGCTCAGCTAAATTCAACTTTGAAACTCGGTTGACTCTTCAACGAAAGACTTTTGTAGTGGAAGTTCCGCTTAGGAAGTGTCAGAGTTTTGCAGCATTTTAGAAGTTCATTAATTGTGTCAAGAGTGTAATTTTCATTAGGGTCTATAAAATAATAAATAATTCTATTTGATAATTTTGTTCGATCCATCGATTATCTGCTGTATAATTCATCGTCAGGAGTTTCTCAAATTATTCTATTCGTATAATCGGCTAAATCAAAACTGAAGACAAATACCCAACCGTAATTAAAAATCCCGCCACAAATCTGTTTGAAAAGTATTTTCCTTGCTTTGTCACAACATTGTCATGCTAAAAGTGGTGTCCTGTTTAAGATAACTTTGAAAATAGGATAATACAATGCTGCCGATCAGATCTAAAGCATGTCTGAATCATGTATTAGTAGGACATTGGTATACAGAACACAGATTGCATGCTATGATATCCAAAATTTGCCCCCACCCTCCTCTTCCAAATCAAGTCAGCAACTGGAACCCTAGTTCAGATGAGCTTGACCCTCGTACGAAGTTTGGAATGGGAGGCGCAATCAGGAGATGTGAGGACTCGGATGATCGCTCGAAGAAAATTGTACACGTGGTAACAGGAGGAAGCGGGAGGTACTGTGAGATCGTTTAATACTTTGTTAAAAATGTCTTAGAAAAAATATATAAAAAGTAGAAATCCCCGCTCTTGAATCACAAGAGCGGCCTACAAGCAAGTCACATCAGAAGTTATCAATTTAGTGATGTGACATGAAGCATGCATGTCTTCAGTTTTCTTACTTTCAGCGAGTTATTATTCTACACCCTCACTGAGAGTCGAACAAAATATATTCTTCAAGTTTGCTATCTACTGCGACATTCAGCAGAAGTAACGAAGATATGAGTCAGCGGGTATTGGTTAAATCAGCGCATATTGCAGTTTCAGTGATATGTGTAGGACAGAGAGCGTCAGTTACAGTATTCCTTCAGAAATATAATGTCATTCCTCAGGATAGTACTGTTTCATAAATCAATAGTTCGATCAATAAGACAGAAAAGTAGAAATCTTAAAAGTTGACATAACCGATTTTAAGATCAATGTCTCCTCTATACATCGGTATATCGCCTGCTCTACTTCCAAAATGACTTCAAATTTTGTCTTAAAGTGTCAGTGAAAGTAAGCAACGAGTGTTGAGGTTTTATCGACGAGTGACTGACGCTTCAGTATCCACAAAATTCGTGCCTGTTACTAATAACTGTCTGGTAAAACGTCTACGGTTGTCAGATAATTATGTTCTTAAATTGTTCTCGTCTGAGGACATCTATCTGTTCCACACATTCTGTCACACAAACATTTCATGCTGAATTTCTACAGATACCGCACATTTTCTATACAATTATAACTTTTTTAGTATATACCGGCGCAATGTCTTTGTGGTACAGTGGACTCTCTGCATCCGGGAGAGATGGTTTCAAACCTAGGAGTATGCACACTCTGATTTCTTGCTGAACACTCAGCACGCACTAATGAGAGTGGAATAAATGAAACTCGACCATGTGGAAGAGAAGAGGTTCGCCTACCTTGCCTCTGTGTATGGACAAGGAACATTTATGTTTTTTATCGCATCATTTTGCTGATTAGCTAATGCATACTGTCGACAATATCGCCCATGTATGTATCAATTCAATATGACGTCCGGTTCATGTACCATTGTTTACAATTGAGAATCACTAGTATACTTATCATCGCAATTTGTGGCTTTATTAAGTGACGTGAACATGGACGTGTAGCTCATTTTTTCCATGATAATCATTACACAGTACAACGAAATTTAAATATCGCATATAAATACCTCACATTATCGAATGTTGCCAAGATTCATGGAATTTTCATTGTCATAAATTTATTAAGATTTGGTTTGCATATCAACCAAACGCTAAGTCATCTTGTTTGAGAACTTGTGAAGTAAGTAGAAATAATTACTGACAAGAAATCTGAGATTATGAGTATATCAAAAGGCTTCTTGCGAATCTATAGATAATACCACAGAATTAAATATTTTTGTTTATCTGCTTCGGTTTGCTAGAAGTGTGATTCATTCGAAATCGAGGAACTTATTAAGTGGACAAAAAGGAATTCCTTATACTTTATAGAGATTGGAAAAAAAGTTGTGCGTCGCTTGCGCATTACTGTGAATTCCAGCAAATTGCTTCGATTTCCACAATACTTTCAGATTCGAAGTATTCAGATCATTGCGCACAAGCTTTCTTCATAATGGGTTAATGATCATTTCCAAGCATAGCCAAAAACACAAGCATAGCCAAAACTTTTCTGATATCAATCAGATTTCCTAAGCGAGCCAAACTTACGCTATCCAAGCATAGAACTAATTAGAAATCAAGTATTCTTCATTATCATTGATTAAGTTAATAAACCACTTATTCGTGTATTTAATACATGCTTATGTAGGCCTATTTAATTGCACGTAGATAATCACTTCATACTGGTAGACAGTATTTACAATAAATTTGATTAAACGATTTCGAAAATGACTTTGAAGTATTGTTGTTGTTGCGTTATTTGCCCCCACCAAATACTCAAGTTTGCATGGAGACTGCTAAACTGATTAGATCATTATGAAACCCTAGCACATCATTATTAAGGCCATTTTTGAGATTGTCACCAAATTCTACCTGTACGTCAATCGCTCTCCCACTAGGTAGCGAAGTTGACTATCCTGGACTGTTTTGATTTCCTCACGGTGAGTGTAGTGTGACCCAGTGTCGATACAAGTGATAGTGACATAGATATAGACAAGTGATAGTGCTTGGATCATTTTTGGCCATGCTTAGGCGTTTAACGCCGTCTATCTCTGGCGTTTTGTGTCGTAGAGCTCTGAAACTTGATTTCTAATTAGTTCTATGCTTGGATAGCGTAAGTTTGGCTCGCTTGGAAAATCTGATTGATGGCAGAAAAGTTTTGGTTATGCTTGGATCATTTTTGGCTATGCTTGGAAATGACCATTATTAAAGAAAGTAGCAGGCGTGCGAAAATTAATTCACTTGATGATTTCACCATCGTCCTCTCACCATTCTTTGCAGCATAGTGCATACACTGAATCGAATGTTAGGTAGACGATGTGTGTTTTGGTGTGTGCGAAGTGATATCACAGCACGCTCGCATCTCTCACTGGCTCTGGTGTCCTCTGCTGACAGCTTATTGTTTGCCATTTTCAATAGCAAGCGATACACGAGTTATCCATTCGAGAAGGAGCAAGTTGTCTAATTCTGTGATGTGCCATTTCGATATAAAGGTTACATACAATTCTTACTTTCTAGGAAACCGAAGCGCGCGCAGATGAATACAATTCTGTGGATAATAATACCATGAGTATGAAAACATGATCGACGTAAAAGACACGCAACTCATGCGGAATATTTTTTCAGGTCACAAAATATTTTTAACGAAGAGGAAATTTTATATTACTTAAAAGCATATAAGTAGCACAATGTACAAACAAAAACATGCTAAATATATGAAATGACTCAAGACAAAATTGAAACGCTGTTTGAGCATAGACCGGTTGTTAATGTAACTTACTGACTTTTTACGCAAGAATGGCAAGAAAAGCGTGACTTTCCAGAATGATATTATACGCTTGATGCTCCGATAGAAGAAATAAAAGAAGCGGAGTTTTCTTAAGTTGGAAACATGGATTTATCACAAGGGAGGAGATATTCTGTGGCAATTCTTTAAGTTCTATTATAAGAGAAAATATTGCAAAATCATTTATGACAGCATCTGTGTTTCATTTATTCAAAATCACTGTTATTCAAGTCACTCATTAAAAAAAGTAGCGCTTTTATAAATTCATAGTCAGCTGGAGGACGTCAAACGTCAAAAAATTGGACAAATTTTCATTCAACGAAAGATGAAATTGAAAGGTGCCACAATATCACAATAAATGCAAATTTTACAAGTTATTTCTGTGAGTAAGAGAGTAAAGAGTCTATGTACTGTAAGTTTTAGTAGTTTACTTATCAAGATTACACAGTCGTGACAACCATTTTTATATATTTTTTCAGTAACAAAAAATTAAACCTTCAGTTTTGAGCTAGATTCTATCTCATTCCCATGCAACTTCTTCAACTGCAAGATTCTTAATTTTAGAGATTTCTTAAGTGCAGATTCGCACTGCGTCAGAGTATTTATGTCAAACTCAAAATCGAATGGAATTTTAGCCAGCAATACAGCAGATAAGCTGATGCAATATCAAAAATGGATCTTCAAAACAGGTATTTCCGCTGAAATCAATGAATCTAATGACTTGCTAGTATTGTGTCATTAATGAACTGAAATAAACGCCAGCAAAAATTAACTCTCTGAAGGTTAAAACCGAAACGGAGGTCACGTTCAAATCCCTTATTCATTCTGTACATTTAAACTCTGAACGAATTCTTCTCGACGTTGTTGTACACAAAAATGATGACAAGTTAGAGACTGAATGGACTTCGAAGGACACCAACACCGGCATTTATGTTCCTACCGAATCGTTTGCTCCTTTCAAGTATAAAACTGCTGCTATTTGCTCCCTCATTTATCGTGCTAAGCGCATCTCTAGCAAAGATATTTATTTTGAGAGTGCTTATAATAAAATCGCGTCGATTTTTATTAACAATGGTTTTCATGCCAAAGTCATCGAGAAAATCAGAGACAAAATTTTGAATTCCAGACCTAGTAATGGTCAAAGTGATAATGATGTGGATCGTCAGCGCATTTATTGGCGACTACCGTATATCAAAGAAAAAAGAAAAACAAACGGTCAAAACTGTTCACTCGATTAATCGCATTTTGCCTGACACTTGCAAATTATCTGTCGTTTTCGATACTTTCAAAACGAGCAAATTGTTTCCGAACAAAGATAAAGTGCCTATGTGCCTACGATCATCAGCCGGCTTGGTGAACGGTCGGTTTCTGCGCCGCCGTTGTGTGCAGTGCGAGTCGTTTGCCGTGATCGATTGATTCTTGCGCTGACTGACTTTTACTGTCTTCTATGGCGGCTACACTACGCTATTCTACCACAACGTTGACAATTTTACGAGACCTATCCTGCTTATGTCTGAGGAGATCGTTGAGGCGGAAGCTGTTTTATTTTGGAATCCTGCGTCGGGATGGTGTAGTATGCATACATCCCAAGACAATTCCAGTCAGAATCTCCGCGAAGCGCAGATGTGGTAATCAGCAACAAAGAAACGCAAATGGACAGCGTTGTCTCGTGCAGATTCCATCTTCTAATGCTCGGAAGTATCAGAGGAAAAATGCTTCTACGTTCCCTTCCTTTATTCTGAGTAATGTGAGATGCATTCGGAACAAGATCGACGAGATTTCTCTGCGTTTACAAGACAGCCCCTCAAGTATTTCGGTCTTCTGTGAGACGTGGCTCAGTGATGATATTCCTGATGAGGCCATCTCCATTCCTACATACAATGTGATTAGAAAAGATAGAGACATGAATGGTGGAGGAATCGTCGCGTACATCCCTCAACGATTCGACTTCCATTTAATCGACGAAATCACTTTGCTTTGACTTGAGTCTTGAGTCTTGTATACAAATTGAAATGTTGGCAATGTGACAA
Source organism: Prostheceraeus crozeri (assembly GCA_907163375.1). Classification (NCBI taxonomy): domain Eukaryota; kingdom Metazoa; phylum Platyhelminthes; order Polycladida; family Euryleptidae; genus Prostheceraeus; species Prostheceraeus crozeri. The sequence goes on from CAJQUW010010065.1 coordinate 44,127, forward strand.
TTGCTATATTGGTGAGACTCGTAGGCACTTTATCACCAGAATTCGTGAACACTTGGAAGGTAGACATAAAGATTCTGAAATTACTAAACACGTTCATAGAAATAGCTATGACAATTTCCAAATAGTTTTTCGCACAAAGTACACTCGCACTGCTGAAAGTCTGGTCATGAAAGAAATCAATAGTTCAACCTTGATGAACGAACACGAGTACTCAGTCCCAATTTTATTGTTTTTAGCATTGTGACCTTGACAGTTTTAGACGTAATTGTAAATCAGCTCTTATTGTATTGTTTTAGCTTGTATTCAATTTTCGAGGAGTTAGACGCAATTGCCAATTGTTCTTTTAGCTTGACAAGTTCTCATCCTGTTGTATTTAAAGGTTTTATCTAGATTTATCTGTTTGTCCTGAAGATATCTCATGAAAACGGACATGAAATCGATCGACCAATACTTGTCGTTTTTATATCACACCTTTTAAAATCCTAATAAGCCTTCTAACATGAGGTAAAGACAATACATGTAATACCCCATAAAATGAAGCTTCATTTAGATTATAACAATTAGCTCATGAGTTGCGAATACAATACGAGGGTTCGTGTGCAGGAAATAATTGATGCGAATTCAACGATAACTCACCAGCCTCGATATATACACAGGAGGTGCTGGAGCCACCGCTTATATTCCTGCCTCTGGCGACAGTGCGAGGAGCTGGCAGTGGGTGGGAGCGAGTGTATTGACTCGAAGCGTGACCGCCACTATCTGTAAAATCTGCATCGTCACCCGATCCAGGTTGAATACTGTTTGACTCTGGTAGAGTGAGCATCACTGAGGAGGAACTGTTGCTGTTCATCAGCGACGAGCTCTGCAACAATGATTACAAGTCAATGATTTCATAGCAAGCACAGAAACCGGAAATTACTGTGTACGATCAAAAACAGAACACGAAAGGATACTCGCAATGACATCAACAGTCACTACTGAATTCCGAAACAGGGAGTTATCTTCGTGACAGTGGCTAATGCTTGACTTTGCGATCCAATGGTCGCATGGACAAACTTGAATGTCTTTTCATCTAAGTTTGAGGGAAGAGGACGATCCTATATACCAAAGGTGTTCCTCAGCAGAAAGCAAAGAAATATGGAGAAAATAATAAATAATGGGGAAATAATGTGGGTAGTATGCGGAAATATGGGCTAAAAATGTCAACTTTAGATGAAAGATGCATAACTCATAAACAAAGCATGCTAAAAACGAAAATACTAAAAAATATGAACAATAGTGAAAATAGGATGCTTTAAAAACGCTAACATAACAAAAGCAAATTGAAGACAAAATCCTTCAAATTATCAACTTTCTATTGAGCTAAGTGGAAACTTATTGACGGCCCTCTTGACATTGATGGATGTTGGAAATACCTACAAGGGAAGTCACAACCGTGCTGTTCCATTGAAGAAGGATCTCTTGAAATGCTCAGACCGACAACGAGGATTAGAAACAAGGCATGAAAGAGATGCTACCCGCTTGGAAGATACGTTGGATTCCATTGGTGGAACGGAGGTGCATTGAAGAAACTTAGACAGCTAGCTATTACCTATCCTGACAAGTCTAGCTACTCCATACTGGATGAAGGGAAAGGTCTTGATCTCGGGCGTCAGAACGTGCATGGCTTACGGAAGTGGGCATAGGCTTTGTCAGCTGTAGAAAAGCGAATAATGGAGGCAGCAGACAGTAGGATGATCAGATGGATGTGGGGAGGGTCTCTCGATAAAAAAGTGGCCAGCGAAGACTTTCTGGCGATCGGTGAGACTATGAGGGTGTGCGGATTGCGATGACACGGCCATGTAGTGCGGAAGGATAACAGTGATTGGATGAAGAACGTGTGGAAAATAAAAATAAACGAAACAAAGGCAAGAGGCCGTCCAAGGAAGATTTAGAAAGAAACCGTGTCGACGTAATGTCGGAAATTGGGCCTCAAGGAAGAAAAGAATTGTTCCTCGGTCACAAAGCTTTGAAGGCATTCGATGAAGAAAAATCGTCCAGCGCAACGAAGGCGGAGGAAAAAGGATGTTGAAGTATGAATTAGCCCATCACTTTCTCATGTATCTGGTAAAAGAACGAGGCTGCATAGTAACAGGCAGCTCTATGGTGTCCGAGTGACGCCGCATTTGAAGGGAGACTAGCATCATCCTCTGGCTTGCGTTGAGTGCTCCGAGCGCCAGAGAGACCGAAGTCTGAATGGAACTGCATTTCCGTTCATGTATCATTGGAAGTGAATCTGGGAAAAAGAGCATCACAAAGCTCTAGCAGAGTTTGACCATGGTAACACAGTCGAGGCACCTAGTGAGAGAATAGCGACGTTGAAACTTCGGTCAGTCACTAGTTAGCAAATTTTAACTTAATAAGCGAAAGCATGGATTTCAGTTTTGCCAGAAAATGTAGTCTGCGTCCCATTGTATTAATATGTGTTTTACTTTGATCGTGTCTGACAAGAACAGGAGCCAGGTAGACCTTGGCAGATTCGTAGTAGGAACATGGTGTATATCACTATGTGAAAGTATCACCTTCGGCCTCGTTCCTTCCCTGCAGAAGCTCGTTCTGGCTGCCTGACTAACAGGACAAACATGCTTCTCCATCCCATCTCCCATCAATAATCGAGCTAAGTCAAATCACACAAAAAATCTGATTCAATAGCGCGTTACTACTTAGTTATGTTCTTTACATATTCCATGCAGGTAAATGATGCACCCGAGATTGAAATTGTGATTAGGCTACATTTCTGAAAGCTCACCTGATACGTCTTGAAGGTAAATTGAGGACCCATCCACAATCTCCTGTGGGGTCCGGTGTGAGTAACTATTTCTACATGTGACAGCCAGCTCTCTTCTGAAGTGTCAGAAGAGTGGAGACTATCCACAGATGGAGGGCGATGGGCAGCAAGTGAGTCTGATGAAGGAGTGCGACCAAATCCATCAGAAGGGAAATCTGAAAATTAAGATGAATGCACAGTTTAACATAGAAAATTAATCTTCTGTAAAATAGCGGGTGAAATAGCGAACTCTGATAGCGATTGAATAACAATTCTTGTCATAAAAGCATTTGTTCTCATGAAACGTGTACCTCTCGAGTGTAGTTGGTTGACTACTTTCTTAAATGAGTTGATCATTACTGGGCAAATTAAGAAAAGTAATTGTAGAAATGAACGCTAATACAGTGACTTTCCATGTGCAAGAAAATTCATTGTACTCTGATTAAAATTCAATTTATGAGAGAAAAGGTTTGAAAAAAAGTATATACAGCCAATAATTCACAGCATGCTACTTGATGAAATTATGTAACGAACGACATAATGATTCGCACACAGCAGATCGCAACTTCATCACATCATCCAGTGCAATCAGTCACTGATTTTACTGATGGCAAATAGTTCTATAAGTCTACTCAAATAACTTTCGGCCAATAATACGATCGAACTATAGAAGATAACAGTGCCCCTTTATTCACAGACATTAGCAAAGAATCAAGATCAGCCATGAAAATATCCTTATGCTTTTAAGGGGTAACCACAAGAACTTGTGAGTTATAGTTTGTTGCCTATAGTTTAAATTTGGGCATCACATCAAGAAATTTGAATTTCATCATAATATTATGCTGTCATCAGCTCTGAAAATTCTAAATGCGATTTTCGGTTTCATGTCTGACAATTGATGAGAACAACCAGGTAAAAAACAAAAAGTTTGCGGAAGCGAGCCGTCGTCATTATTGGAAGCTACCCAAGACGTTCACCAGTCAGCTATGAAACAGTTAATACGCCACCGCTGACTTAGGCATGCCATTCGTGTAGATGATTAGACACGTCATCATACCATTTGAAACCATCTTTCTAGCCAGGATTCTGCTAGTCAACCTAGTTGTAGATTTATGGGTTCATATTTGACATGCCGGCTGCATCGATCTCTATTTACTAAATTGTGAGTCATTTATGGATAAATAGTAGTTGTGAGACGTGAAGACTTCGTAAATTTAGTCAGCTTGACCGATTTCTTATTTACCTGAATTCTTCAAGAAGGAAATCGAGGGGACACTGCACATCATAATAACCTGCATGACTGCTTGACTTCTTGTCGAAAGAGAAAATGTGAGGAGAGGATAAACCTGTCTTGACAGGATAAGTATGCAAGGTTGTAATAGGAGCATTCACTACGCAAATATGAAATCATTAAGGAAATTTGAACTCAATCTTATTCTGTCAGGATGACAACTAGAATAAAAAATCAAAATGGCAAACCTCTCTCAGAAAATATTTATGCCTGAGCTATGATAAAATACAAATGTTGCTGAATGTCCCTGCTATTGACAAAATATGCCGGAGAGAAAAACGTATTGAGTTCTTTGAATTACTGTTTTGAGAAAGGCTCATGACAAGAAAGGTCGACGAAAATTGAACTTAATCATGACCTTACCATACATTTTCGGGAGAGAATAGCGACATATTTGCTTTTCGTTATTGCGGATGGTCCTTCCGTTCACTACCATGACATCCATGTTCTATAACTCGCGAATTACACAATGATTGATGGGCATCGAAAATGTGTGAAACAGTTTTCACTTGACAAAATCAAAACGCATGAGTACATGGTTTGAAATATGTTCTCCAATACTGAACAGGAGAGTGTAGACAGGGTTATGATTACTCAAAGATTTATAGTCAGATGCTCTGAAATATTAGCTGGGTGATGAAATTATCCTGTGTTAACATTCGAAACGAACATCTACAGTAGATACGCTGTAAATTCAGAGCATTATTAGAAGACAATTGATGACTCATCAATCGCATCCAGTTCCTGTCAACAATAATTTTCACATCAAGCAACTGACATGCATAGCAACCGTTGCTGTAATTGCCGACGTAAATGTGCATGTAAGATCGGCAATCGGAAGAACTTACCGCCACCGTATTGCGAGGGACCAGATGAAGAGAGAGGTGCCAGGCCAACATTTCCACTCCGTCTTTGGTGTTGTTGTTGAACAATTTCGGCGCTTGACACGAGTGGATGGGAATTCACTAGGGGCGGGGTAGGCACCAGCACTGGGCGGGCTCCATGCGATGCTTGGCTTCCCAAGACTGCACGAGTTTGACTCAACAGCCACTGAGCACGCGGACTGTGCACCAAATCGATCCGACCATCTTTTGGGTAATTGGCCCACTGCTGTGCAGCAGCTGGATTGAGAAATGTGGAGGAGGAACCAGACAATGGTCTATCTCTATGAGGCCGAACATCGAGGAAGTGCTCCACAACCCGTCCGTCGCAGCTGATTACAAACAGCGCGTCCAACGGCGGCTTCGACTCTAAAGAAAGTTAAAATGAGACAATGATCATATTCTGTAGATAACGAAATAAATGTCTACCTAAAATTGATTCCATTTCTATATTTGATAGAATATTGAAAACTGATCCAATAGTGAGAGATTAAATGATCATTTCTACGACATCATTGAATCTAATCCACTATTTAATGCAGTGGTGGGCAAACAAGTTGGGATAGAGGGCCACAAGCAGTGGCTCGTGGGGGTCACTAATTTCAAAAGGCAGAAATATGTTCAAATTCCTTTATTGCGCACTTTTGAGCGTAATTTTAAGGACTGTATTTCACATTCTAAAATCTATATGAATAATGAAAAGTGAGCAGCCAAACTATTTGTGGAACCTTTTTCGGATCTTTTCCGTTATACCCCCTCCACTAATGCATTTCCTTGAAATCAAAATATTAAGCCCCCTCCACTCAAAAAACACGAAACTTTGATCCAAATTATCTTTTATATATCTTACCTCTATGAAGGTGGACAGAAGGAGATGATGTCTCCCAAAATATGCTGAAAACAGTTTTCATTACTGGCTAACAAGTTGAAGCAAGTTAGCTGTCATATCCTACTACACTGACTGATACGTTAACCTTTACGTTAAGATCGTGCGAAGACGTCATTATATGAGTCATTTGTATTATATGAGTCATGAGTCATTTTTTATTGCAGTGACATTCGGAAGAAGGATAGGCAGTATTTACGCATTTATATTTTCTATTGGACTGAATTGTTGATAAAGTTTGAGAGGAATGACAGTGGAGGGGGCTTAATATTTGGAGGGGGTATAACGGAAAAGATCCCCTTTTTCTTTGTTGTATCAAAATGATATTAATGTGACCATATTGGAAAACATGACCAGATTTCATTGAAAAATGATGGTCTGGAACTATATAGTACATCTATTCGCCTACATATCTTACAATATGAAATAATACAAATAAACTGTTTAAACTACATGCACCTAAGTGTACATAGACATTCTTCACCCAAACCTAAGCGGATTTCGAAAACCACGCGCTCCCCTAAAGATGCGCTTGCGATAATGCCATTATACTACAAGATTGGTGCAGTATACAAATAGAATCCAAAAAGAATACTTGACTTATAAAAATCACACGTCCTCATGTTGGATTCCTTCATCCGCAACCTACCTGATGTATTTATAGGCTATTGCAACGTTGCTCATTACGAAACATACTCAACAAGATATAGAACGAACTGTAACTTAGCACTCACGCAGTTGATGGCTATGTCCATTACCTTCATGGTGAGAAGATATTCATTGCGAAAGGAACATGGTTTGAGCATTCGAAAAGTGCTCAAAAAGTCACTAGTCAATGCTTTTTCAAATTCTAAAGAATAGTCGGAATCGACTATTTTAACATCACCGATTCAAATAATGTCCGCGGGCCACTTTGGATGTGAGAATCGGTGGCGGGCCACCCAATATGCGTCGGCGGGTCAGAAATCTAATGTTGTCAAGTCAAATACATCATGAATAATGCAGAAAGTCATCGGTCTTTGATGAGATTCAATGTACAATGCATGCCATTATGATATCATACTTCGAAAGTTCAAAAATTGTTTCATGAAATTAGATTATGATTCGATCGCCGTATCGAAGGGTATAGACTACGATTCTATTGAATAATTTGAAAGTTCCCAAAATCCGTCTTCCCGAGCGGAAACTTCTCATAATAGGTGAGTTGAGTATTCACTTCATGTTTCTCCAGAATTTAACAATGTCATGCCTTGTACTTCTCTCTACAAAGTATTCAGAGAGCAATGTTCTATTTACTTACCTCTTTCCCGTTCTCTGACGTAAGACGTATTGGGGGTCTGTCCCAGCAGTCGCGCTCGCGCATGGGAGAAGGTGGTCACGAGAGGCAGAGGAATACCCATTTCTTGTCCTCCAACTGATGTACTACTAGAGGACGAGGATACGAAACTGGATAAAAAGCTGGTGGCTGAAGATTTGTTCTGTTGAAGCCACTGCGATAGACCGGAGTGCCACTTGTTGATAGAGGCATAGGTTTGCTTGATTTGAAGATAAGGTTGAATGGAAGTAGCATGAGGAAATGGAGGTAGACGCGGGTTGTGAGAATTGTAGAAAGACATATGAGAAGAATTCTGGGATTCTCCTGGAAACCATAAATGCATTAACATTGAAAAAATGTCGCAATTTTTGGTTTATATCAATGAAACTATTAGTATTGGCTTAAAATCACGAAACAGAATTGTCGACAAAAAGATAATCTGAAAACGTCCTTTTTCTGTGCAGTCAAATATTTAAAGAAAATGAGATTTAACGCATGCAAAAATATTCAACTGATGATGCAAAAAAACTCAATAATTCAATTTAGATTGTGTTTTCAAAAGCAGCATTTATCGATGATCAATGTCATACAAACATGGACGGAATAAATTGGCATTTTAAGGTGTCCTGCGATAAAATACCTACGGAAATTCACTTAATATGCTAATAGAATTTACTACAGGCATGGATGGCTGCAATGTAGATCTTCGACTAGACCGGCCATCACCCCGCAATTTTCCAAGAGCGTGCGTGGGTCAGGATACGGTTTCAGTCACTTTCCTGGTACGGGTTCGGGAACGGTCTCGGTCATTGTCCAATCAAGGCACACGCCTTTATGCTATAGGCTTCAGCAGTGATGGAGCTCTTGTGTTTCAGCAGAGGTATGATTCGGGCATGCAAGCCATGTACCGATATCAACACCGTAATATAGTTTAATGGTTTAATGTCGCGGTCCATGCATTTGAGTATCTAGGTCCGATCCGGTCGAGTATCACATCGACTACCCGGGTCCGGGACATGTTGTATTTCAAACAGCTACGCTTGTCCGGGAGAGGCTGCATTTCAGTCAGCTGCCTTTGTGCGGATCCGGTACTTCACGGCTAAGCTCTCAGGAACGGTCGTCGATCCCTAGATGATAGGGAATTGGGTTGATATTGAGGGATGTGACCCAGACCTGCAGACAATCCTGATATTGGATGAAATAGCGACTTGCTCCTACTTTCCACCCGAGAAGTTGATGAAAAATATGCTACTCAACATTTAATGATGCTATTACAAAAGATCATATTCTAAGTAAACTACTAAGATGCATGAAATTTATTAATCACTACAATACTTGAAAAAGAGATGTACATGACCACGTCAAAAGCATTAAAATCTCATGTTGAAATTGTTCACACAAATAATTCCTCTCATCGCATGACACACGCGCAGAAACGTAACAGAAATCAAATGATGCATAAAACGCGAATCTTAAAATAAATTCATATTAACAAGAGGATCTTCATTGTCATTTTCAATGCTGCCGCGGAAAACATCAAACTACGATGATGATTGAGATCGCATTAAATTATATTCGAATCAGTAGAATGACTGAAGTACATGAAAATGACAAAGCGCTTTGATGCGATGCTGAAGATTTATTAAATTTTCTTATCGACTCGTCTTCGCTGATTTAGACAATGTTGAACAATTATGTCAGGATACTGCAACAGATAAAAAATGCTTCAGAAGTGCTCAAAATTCATCGATAGAAAGTCAAAATTCATCGATATTTATTTTTGACATCGCATCAAAATTGGCTTCGTTATCATTCTTTGAATATCTGTAAATATCAAAAGCATCACACGAAAAAATTTAAAGAACTATTCAAAATCTAAATTGTTTCTTATGTCATCAATTAATTGAATCAGCGAATTTCATTAGTGGAGAAGAAGCAGATAAAGATTTGTTTAACATTGTGTTACAATAATTAACTTTTGCAGTACAGAAAACATTATTTACAAGTAAAAATTAAATGCCTTTTATTTTTTGCTCAATATTTTGTAAAGCGAATAAAAGTAAAAGCAGAAATTAAAATCATCAAGTCATCTGATTTCAAAACTTACGCAAATCATTTACGTTTGGATGAAATTTATACCAGCCTGCAGAAGGAGTTATAGACAAATTTTTTGAGATGAAGAATGAGGAATTTAATTTTGGTAATGAAAACTGAATTCAAAACGATAGCTTCAATGTCTCAACATGGTGCTTCCTTTCCTAACCATAATATTGATGTATTGTACAAGGTTCATCAGCATTCGAAGACCGAAATTCGGTCAAAGGAAAATCATCAATTAAATGTGATGTGATAATCTATGACGATGATGCAATGATGTACTTCTCTGCATAACCACATACTCCATCGGACAAGAAGGATGCTATCATAATCATCTATTCAATTCAAAGAAGGATGCAACTTCTTTAAATGACGCCGCATCTTGATAGACTTCTTGCATGAGCAAGTCGTCTTGAGAAACTTCTCGACTCCTACGTGTGATACCATGTATCATATCATATTCAAGTCTACATAATTCCACACCGTTTTCTGTTTGAAAGATTTGTTCATCAAGGCGGTTCTCTTGACAAACTGAATTTAGGTAACTCGAATGGACTCATACTGTTAGCTTCACCGCTAGAGCTATGGATGGTATTTGCTCCAGATTCGCTCGATTCCACAAATCGGCACGGTTAAAACCGATAATGCGCCGCCCCGGCCGGCCCCCTTGACTATCGGTTATAATTAAGCGTTGCAGTAAATATTCACGTTTTCCACTTTTTTCGCGCGCCGCGCAGCGCACGGCGCCCAAAACACACAAAAACACCCCCCCAACAAACTCGGGGATGGTGAGGCTTCTGGCTTATGTCGTATCCAGATCAGCGACGTCTTTCTACATGCGTATTTCTATATTCGATGCTTTGGGACTTGAAGTTCATGTAGAACTTTTGTGAGAGAAAATGTATTCCAATACTTTCTGAGGTTCAGGATGCTGTCTTTTTAGTCAAACGACTTTAATCAACGGCGCCATTTAATCATCTGGACGTCAGAACATCAAACGAAGACCAAGCTTGGAACAGCCTGCAGAAAGCAGCAAATAAGAATATTCTCATTCAATGGGTCACCACATTTGGTGTCATTGAATGAGATCACGACAACGACTGCTAAAGATTGCACTAATCTAGACCAGAAAAACGATTCCTATCGATATCGACACAGGAAATCAAAAATGAGAGAAGCCTTGCCAACGAATGGACAGAAGAACAGCCAGTGGAAATACAAACATCAAGAAGAAGTCAGCTTGAGTAATCATAACGCTCCAAACTTGCAAGATAAGGAGCAGGCATTCTCTTCCTCTCAAGAAGTACGCCATCGTATCGGCTTATCAGAAGGCGGCAATCTGAATGAATGTGGAGAAGTGCAGGAAGAACAGCCTGAGCACAACCTCATCAAGGTGTTCAAGACGGAATGTGCACGATTGCCAGTTTCCAAAACCATTCACCGGACCCCAACCAAATTTCCCCCACCCAGTTGGTGAACTTTTTGAGGGCAATCGGTCGTCTTTAGCGACTGACGTCAATGTGTCTTCGCACCGAACGGGCCAAAACAACAACAACAAACAGCGGCACAGCGAAAAACATTAATTCATTGTAACATAAGGTAGAAACATGAAAATGCATGGTAGTTTTCCCATGATTTCCACTGCTGAATGAAACAGGTGTATTCATAATGTACAAGAGTAGGTCGTTGAGATTTTAGCGCATGGTTTTGGATTGCTCACCCGAGGTACTGGAATGCGAAGCCGCTGGACCAGTTTGTATTCGAGCTGCAGGGCTATCTCGACCACTTTGCGTCATATTAGTTCTTTCGTCAACACCTGCTGACTGAAGAAATCGAGAGGTTCGGTTAACTACTCGCGATTGCGCGTGCGTCCTCGCCGAGATATTCCCACCGTAGGGCGTGAGGGGAAATACATGAGTTGTGCCATGACGTGTGGATACTGCCACCCATCGGGAATCAGCAGCGAAAGCTACATCCACGACCTGCAAAAATGTCGAATTAATGTTGCTTGATTTTTACAATTTGTAGTAGACTTACAACACTGTCATGTACAGATGGAAACATGCGCTGAGTTATATGACTAGAGCCCTTAATGGCCAAACTGTTAGATAATTGTGCAGATTCTCTTGCTACTCCTTGCAGCTATGATAAGTAACATGTGTGGATAAGAAATGAAATATGTGAGGAATGCATTACAATACACAGACCTGTCTTTCCTATTATTCCTATTTTTGAAGTATTTCTAGTGCTTTTTCGGTTAAGATACCCTATAATCAGGCCTTCTGCTATTTTTTTGGAATTTTCCGTTCATCATTGATGCCGAGTGAGAGAAAAATGCAAGAAGAGGCACTCTATGTGTGACTCCAGCATTAATTATAATGTTGAAATGCGGCATTTTTTAGGTGATAGGATATTTCATTTGGCTAAAGGTCGCGCTTCGTCGATTCGACTCTGTCCGCCTCAGAAAGTATTATCATGAATTAGAGAAAACTCACCTGCGCGGTTGTGTCTCCGCGATGCAGCGCGTACAGGTGATGGACGGCCGTCTGCTGAGGATATCGAGGATGTGGAAGGAGACGATAGACGTGAAAGTCACGGCCTTGCCTACAGGCGGAGAAGAGAAGCTGACCGGAACCGTCGAACCTCAGATATGCCACAGGAGTATTTGCGTGGGCTGGGAAGTGCGCGACCAGTCCGTCCGAGTCCGTATGATGAACGTTAACGGGCTGAGGAGGAGAAAAACTCAGAAATAGAAATCTCAATGTAAAAAGATAAGGTTCAGACGCTGATCAGTCTGCAGATCAGCAGAAAAACAGTTTGAATGATTTTTCAATCCCTAATCTATCCTATCGCCGTAATTACAGGAAGTACATAATTTTCACTTGAAACATTTTCATGTTGAATTGCAACCTGAGAATTGAGATATTCATTTATTGGAATGAGCTTGTGAGTGAAAATTTTGTGCTGTTGTTTTCTTCAAAACATTTCGATAAGACAATCTAAAATTGTACATTGAATTAGCAGCAGAAAGGTGACATTTATTCGAATTTTTGATGAATAAAAAACAGAACAGGACAGCACCAAAAAGTCACGAAAAATAATTCTCTCTCCATCTGAAAGACTCGAAAGCTTCAACATCTAGCCCTCCAGGATGAGATTAAGTCAAGAGAAGTTTCCTGCTAAAAAGCTGAACAAAGACTTTTGAATGAAGAAGTTACAAAATGCTTGAACCTCGACAAAGCAGTTGCCAAAAATTCGTTCGACTAAAGATGTTGAATAAATACCATACTTACGCTCGTATATTTCCGCTAAAATATCGATCACTCCGCTTGAAGATTGCGAGGAAAAGTACTATTATGGATGTATATGTTTCATGGGCGGTAAACAAGTTGTCAGACTAAATGCACCATATATTCTGACCATTTATTGAGTTCGTAGGTGAAGGGTTCACTGTATGTATAAATTCGCACAAGTTTTAGTCTTCATTAGATCAAAAAACTTGCGTAACAAATCAAACACGAAAGTTGAGAGCAAATGAAATGTCGGAAGGAAATCAATGTACTTTTACAGTCATGTGAATATCTCGAGTTGAACAGTAATTTAATGTAATCATTGCTATACTGTGTGGTAATACACAATATGTGGTGTCCGTGGCACAGTGGTTGCGTACTTGGACTAGCGATCTCATGGTCCAGAGGTCGAACCCGGAAAGTGTCATTGGAAGTCGGTAGGAAGGGCATCCGGACTACAAAGCACCACAACGCTCCAAACAAAGTCTGACTTAAGTCAGCACCGTCCAAGGCCCCAGTAGGGGTAAAAAGTGACGTAAAATCCGTAAAAAAAAAATTGCTGCTTGACCATTAAGCAAATGCAATCATCGGAAAATTGTACCTAAAAATGTGGCACAAAATGTTGCTCTACAAACTGATTGATTCAGACAATCAGTCGAATTCAATAATCGAGAAGTACGAAAAATGTCAAGTTTTTAGTCATCACCGTACACATCCCATCATTGCATAAATCAATAACAGTAAAAATGTCATTCGCTATTTAATGACATCTGCAGATTTCATTGATAACACTCGCAATAAATGCAGCACTTTAAACATTAAACGGAAGATGCTATTAATAAGCCTTCGGCGCGTGGGTGCATACTGTCACTGATTTTCATGACTTCGACATACAAACAGCAATGTGTCGATTAAACAGCATTTTTGTCGATGAAATTTAATATTCATTGATTCCTAAAAAGTTTGAATTCTTAAGTTGAAATTGAGGTATTTAATATTTATGCTTTTTATCATTGCATTTTGTAACGTGTGACTGACCAACGTAGGATATACATCAGAGAATTGAATGGGTCTATGTGAATGGCACACACGGAAGTGATAACATTGCATACAAGGCTAACACATCTGCATGTGTTTAGAATTTACGAAATATATCTGACGTAGGCAGGACAAGAATGTCAATTAACATTTTCATCGTTTACTAAATGATTACCGCATCTGATAGTTTCTCGATAAACTATCAACAAAAAGGCGCGCACACTACGATATAGCGATGACGTAGAAAAGTTCGGAGGAAGATGAGTATTGTGATGAAAGTGGTGGAGTAACCTTCAGATAACAGCTGAACTTCCTTTTCATTGATTTAACAGCTGGGAAGACAAGGTCACGTGACAAAAACTTAAGATCACGAGACATCTCAGCTGATTGTTAGATTAACTCAATATGATTGCCTGAATGTGTTCCGTGAATCGTCAAATCCATTTTATATTAGCAAGTTATTGATATTAGAAAACCGCAATATTCCTCCATTAATTTCCGTCCTTATAAGACATCCATTGCTCAGCTTACGTATATTGACAAAAACAGTGCTGACTAATGAAATATCTCACTCAAAATGAAGACGAGATTGTTCTTAATGAACTTGGATTCAACATAACTTTCCATCAAGCACTCTCTAGGTTGGATTGCCAGTCAGTTCATTTCATCTTCACTTTCTCACTTCATTTTAGTTCTCTGATACTGAATGCAGGTGTCAATTATCAAAATAGTTGAAGAAATAGTTTTACGTGGTTGTTATTCGAGTTCAGACCTGATACTGCTCTCATGCCATCGAGTGGTTACGAACTTAGCAAAGCCTTACTAATTATAAACTATCATCACAACTGATAAGGATAATTTCAAAACAATGAACGGTATTGTCTTCTGAACTACACCAGGTTGGCTTCATCAGATTTATCATATTCATTTCACTCTGCTCTCGCCTGACCTTGCCTGGTCAAGTGTAATGATGATGTCAATAGAAGCCAACAACTTCGATGTTTTTCAAAATAATTATCTCAGTTGGTGTTCGTTTCAAGGTCGACACCGTCTTGTACACAGAATTAGATTCATCTTCGCAGATAAACAAAATATTTAATTCTGTGGTTTTGTAAGTATCTGTTTAATATGGTATGAAAGAGAAGGCACAGTGCCGGCAAATCAATTCGTGTACATTCCACGCATTTTTATCTTTTGAAATGTTCTCATGAAATATGCATCAAAGCATCAGATAACTACAGTTTTGTTAAATAAAAATACAATTAAAACAAGAAATTTCCACCAGAATTTTAAATGTGCATTTGAAATAACTGAGACAATATTTTGGAGACGGCGATAAAGTTCTGTAGACTTCTTCATCAAATTCAAAAATATTCACCGAAATTTCAAACTGTTTGTGTAAAGAATCATGACCTCAGTTTTTGATAACACCTAGCTGATTCACTTTTTGCTTGAATGACTGCTCTAGTGCATCGGGGCATTTCCTCCATCAGTATCTCAAAATTTTTCTGAAGCGCAACGTCACGATGCTAATAATGAAAATTTTCGTAATCAATTCTTGAGTGATAACTGAGTTTCTATGCCTGAGCAGTCATTAAAGCAAATCTCCTGGTGGAAATTTGTTGTTTCCATTGTATTTCTAACTAATAAACTATAACTAACTGATGTTTTGATGCATATCTCCAGAGACAAATTCGAAAAATAAAAAATACATTGAATTTACACTTTGTTCGAATTAATTTGCCGGGCACTGTACACCCACTGCTTAGTCTCTCAAGAACACTTGAAAAAGTACATTTGATCAAATACTATGAAAGTTAAATGTTTATTTAAAAATTTGTCATCAGAATGCAAACATGTGAATAATTTAACCTGGCCTGGGATTCCAATGCATCAACAACGCATGAATGATTCACACCCGATTGAATTGAAAATATAGAATCCATGAATCGAAAGCCATTTCCAAGGTCATCATTCCTGTAAGTTAGTTACATGCACTTAAAGACAACAATTAAATCTCGACAGTAATATAATTATAAGGCCCTCAAATAAACTTTACGACCGCGTTAAAAATCATCACTATTGTGGATGGACGAGCTTTTCACATTTACAATATCGATAGAGATTTCCAATGTACCCTCGATTTCATATTCAATTGACTGCCCGTATCACTTCAGCAGCATACAAAAGCGCTCAGAAACGACATTGTGAATATGTGAACAATTCACGTCACATTCAGAAGAATTTCTTGTCATTATTAATATGTATATTCATAAACTAGTTGAGAAAATGTCACCGCAGGTCTTCACAGCAATAGAGAACAGAACAAATCACTAGATTTATTCATGACAGCCTTTTAATTGTGAAACGAAAACTTACAATGAAATATTGTGAAATAACGACGTCATCAATTTATTCAACTTGTTCTACCGTATCCTTCAGTGGCGTTTTTAAAGATTGTTACGTTGGATTATCTGCAAAACATTTGATTCAGTTGATTAGGCATTCGTAGCAAAATGAACGAGGACAAAATCGCGTAAAGTTTGCCAACTCCTCATAATTTTAAGGAAACATCATATATTAAATGAATGATATTGTTTCTACAAACCGTTGCGAGTCATACTGACCGGTCAATGAAGGACATGCAAGGACGAAGTTAGCAGAAGCAGTAGCCAAAACAATTCTAAAGGAAAATAAGGTAAAAATGGATTAGTTGAGTCATAGAAGGTATAAGAGAATCAGGAAGCAATTCGACATCCCAAAACCATGGTAATCACACATCCTCGAAGCCTTGTCGTTCAAGCGAAAGAAGCTTAACGTATTTGCTCAGAAGGAACGTTACTTCTTCCATTGTGACTTCCACATTGATACCTTCTGTGACTTAACTTTCCCTTTTACTTATTTTTCTTTAGAATTCGTTTGTCTACCACTTGTTAACTTCGTGTTCGAATGCCCGCTGACCGTCCAGTATTTAAATTGTAGTTATTTGTGGCGCAGGGGTTAAGTGCTTGGCCTAGCGATCTTCTGGTACAGAGGTCGAGCCCCGAAAGTGTCATTGGAAGTCGGCAGGAAGGGTATCAGGACAAAGAGTACAACAACGCTCCAGAAAACTGCGTCAGCATCGTCCAAGCCCACAGTATGGCGGAGTAAGGACGATAAAACTTCATTCATCATTATTTGCATTTACGGTGTATATTTCATGCAGTTGTCACTCCCACTTCTATCTACGTGTCACACAGACTGAGAGCAGAGGAACGCGGTGGTGACGAATGACAACATGAATTAAAATGAAACTTCTGGCATTGTTTTCTTTTACAAGTTGATACCGCGGTGCAATTACCCTAACTAAATGAAAAATAATCAAAAGTAGTTTTGAAAAACATATACAAATCTTCAAATACAAATTTGACGCTTCAACAAGTCAATACGCATTTTGCCGGAGTCTTAGCGTGATGGAAAATCTTAAAGTAGATTACTTTGGATTTTTCATATCAACGACTTGACAGATCCGTTTGTTTCAGATTTTCATCCATGTTTCTTAACAGGCTTCTAGGATAGCACGAAGAACGTGACAATAGGCATCAAATGAAGACAATCCCAAATTGCTGAATTGGTCTTCGAATACGAAGGAAAAAACATCGTCTCCTAAATTTCTTCGAATCATCCGCGTGAAAATCAGTTGTTGTCATCAAATAACTCAAACTCCGGTTCTGGTTTCGAAAATAAACACCGTGCGGGTGTTAAGAGGAGATCCAGAAATGTGTCAGTTCTAATACTGTTGATATGCAGATTGTAGAAATGTCACATTTCGTTGTATTTGTCATTCTATATGAAACAGCCCATTACGTTTATGAACTTGTCGTTGGTGTGACCTCACAGATGGTATTTGAGCAATAATCAGCCTTTAAGCCATTTAAATCCTTTGGGACTAATAATGAAGTTGTCGTGTGCGCACAAATGATTATTAACATCTGGATTGATCCTTTGAGAAAATGCGCAAATTCATATCAATGAACTCTTTCAACTAACGAGACAATGATATCATATTTCGTAACACATGATTTGATCACGTGCTAACATTCGTCATTGAATGAGTAATTCCAAATTCACCGGAAGGATTATGAATTTTTTTTTTATTAAACGATCCTTTGGTTGGTGAAATGTTGTACAAATTTAATTTGATACATAAATCAGAACAACTTGTACCATGGCCACGCCTGATCTCTTTAGTAGAACACACCGCAGGTGTCTAGAACATAGCGATCATTGGAATAAGAGACAATGTAAATGAATACAATTCAAATCATGTGCACTGTAATCTTCTTCATTGACAATGCTAGTAACATTGATAAAGAAATCGGACAACAGTGACTCATTTCGGGTCTGTATATGAATAAAGTAACAATTGCATGTCTAGAAGTAAGCTACAATTTAAAAGTAAAGTGATTGCATATATACATAATAAATGAAAAGAGGGCATGAAATATATACAATGTGGTGGATGAAAAATAATTAGGAAAGGAAATTAGCACAGTCGGAGAAGAAATAATCGTTCCTTCTGAGCACATAAGCGCTGGTTTAAGGTGGCGAATGGTCACGCTTTCAATGAGCGACAGATGAAAACGATCTCTGGCCTGTTTGTGTACAGAAAACCTTATGTCTTGAGCCATAACAAGATTCGCTTTGTGGCATACAGACCCGAAATGATTCATTACTGTTCGATTTCTTTATCAATGTTACTAGCATTGTCAATGAAGAAGATTACAGTGCACATGATTTGAGCTGTATTTTTTGGTTTAATATTTGAGCTGTATTTATTTACATTGTCTCTTATTCCTATGATCGCTATGTTCTAGACAGTCTTGATGTGTTCCACTAAAGAGATCAGGCCTGGCCATGGTACAAGTTGTTCTGATTTGTATATCAAATTAAATATTCATTTAGTCAACAAAATGACATTACTCCAGTAAAAAGAGGTCCTTTAAACGATAATGCGCAATCCTGAAGTCAGTCAGAATATCCAAAGTGGCAAACATCGCTTGATCGGTCGAGACAAACATTGGAATCCAGTATTCACTCGTCAGTAGGGCTCCAGCAGCAATAATTGTTGACCTGAGACCGAAATTGATCAGCAAAAAAGCATAAACTCAACCAGAAAGCTATAAGGTGAAACTTTAGTTAATTCTACAAAGAGTACTCACAGTGAAGCAATCAAGTTGACATGACTGTTGCTCTTTGATACATTATGGCGAACATTGACGGTTGTTTGTAAGATTAACTATTACATGTGGTGACCAAGAAAACAAGCAAACGATAGAACTTTCGACTCTACACTTGAGGACATCATGTTTTTTTGCGCTTCCTCTTCGGTAAGAAAAGAATAAAAGTAATTCAGATTGATTTCGTATGCTTATTAATGAGCGCTTGAGACCTTGATTACCAGAAAATGTGAAAGTCCATGTACCATTCAGAGCGATTGCACATTGAGCTTCTAGATGGTCTCTTGTAACAATATTGACAATTTTGACTCATGAAAGCTGAATCAGTAGATAAAAATCGCATCAAGTTATCATTGGATCCAAGAAATGTTCTTAAGTTGCGCTCTTTGCTTAAGAGCAAAAGTGCATGTCAAGCAGGCAGCTTTAATAGTTGGCTAACCTCATGCAGTAAACTTCTATCTATGGAAACAGATTCTGCTTCCTTAGACAGACGGCTGCTGAACTTCAACTATTAAGCTACATGCTCGCGAGAAACAGTTTAGATTTCTACGTGTGTGATCTCTATGAGCCTAGAACTGTACCTCCTTATTTTCTTGGCACTTCTACAAACGCGGTTTATCAACGACAAAATAGAGTGCGCACAAAGCAACTGATTCCGGCCGACAGGAAGTCAAAATCCATACTTCAAAATCTTAGCAACTCAATTCCTATGCCCAATTCTCACTGCAATATTGCTGTCAGAGTGCACACTCCCTTTGCAACCATGGCAACAATGTCACAGTGCGAAAAATAACACATGATTGATGCAAGAAATGATAGTTGAACATAATCGATGTTCTAGCACTTATTTTTATGCAGCATTGTTTTCAGCAGGAAATAATTTGACCTTCACACATACTCTGACGCAAGTACCTGTCGTCAAGTGACTGCGCAATTAACATCACGTGATCACATAAACCCCCAGTACATCCATCGAATCTTCGCTAGAGCTGTCATCGTGTGTATCATTCATTAACCTCGCGACGCTGTGCAGCATTTTTCTAAGTAGATGTTGTTCATGGGAAGTATTTATGCAAAATATCGGTCATTCTGATGATTTGTGTGAACTATCACTTAATTTGCTCGGTAATCTACATAAATGAAGCCTGAGGGTAATCGATGTTCAGTAGACTGGAGCACTTATGAAGTTCCACGAGGATTGCGGAGTATTTACTTAACGATCGGATGAGAACTTGCCCATCGTCAGCATAATCTCAGTTGTTTTATCAATGTCTCAATCTAGGTTTTCTACGAAGATATCGAAGCTTTTATACATCAAAGTTAGGAACCCAAGTATTTGTAAAATGTCATTCTTTTGTAAACTCTACAAAGTTTACAAAATTTACAACAAAAAAATAACATTTTACAAATACTTGGGTTCCAAACTTTGATAGATAAAAATGACACATGAAGCTTCGTTTGGGCTGTGTACATGTCAGCTATCCTCAACAAACAACCTGAAATCTGATCGAGTTCTCCAATGCGAAGTCCATGTCCGATGAAATCAAACAGAAGTAAGATAAGGAAGAGAATTTCGCCAGGTCCTTCCGGGTCGGAAGCATGGTAACTAACCCAGATACTGCCGTGATGCTAATAAGAGAAACAGACCACCTGAATTGGGTCAAACTTGAACGTCCTTCACTAATGCCACATAAGTGCGTCGAGCATCATTCAAGAAAAGGGTTTAAAAAAGTACTTTTGTAATGTTTTAAAAACGAAAAATCATTGTGCCTTTTAGCATTTTGTTTGATTCCAGCATTAACATACATACGCAAGTTTCTTTCAATCGAACAACCTATTAGATGAATTGGCAACCCCAGGAGCTGCTTTGAGGTGTGAAATAAGATGCCTAGTGCAATGCCGATAACACACTTCGGAAGTTTGCCATGTCAGATGTTTACACAACACCATTTGTCGGCATTGAATGGAGATGTGCGTCGGATCAGATATTCGATTGAAAACAGACGGAATCCGAATCTGATCAGAATCCAGAATGGCATCATAGCATAGAAATAGTTGTTTATCTGAAGTTGACTAGAATGAAAATTGTCTCAAGGTCGCGGGACATCCGGGGGAGCTAAGTTGGAGAATGAACCACCAATGAAAGGCTTAGAATTACTCATGTGACTGATTATAATCCAATGATACAGTCGCTGACACTTGACAGGTGTATCTAAGTGAAAATGCGTGCGGTTTCTGTGCCACTATTGTGTATTGCATGAACCTTAACTTCCATTCTAGAGGTTTTATTGTCATCATTTTCTATGCATCACAGTCAGTGCGATCCGAAAGTTTCAAAGCCATCAATCACATCGAAACAAATGAAATTATCGACTAACAATTAGGCGTGTATTGTGTTCATAACTGATCATCCAACTAAAGCCTACACAAAATTTTAATATACAATAAGATTCGGATTTCATTAAAATTCGGCTTACTGATATTCGTTCGTCAAAGAATAGACTGTACAGTTGTGCAAATGAACGTGGTAAACAACGAAGATTACAAATCGTGGAAAGCAGAAATAAACAACGTCGTAGGCGATAACCAAGAGGCACAACATTTTGTAGTCTATTCATTCTAACTATTCAAGAATCTAGGAAGATATCTGCTTAAGTGAGCCGCAGTCAAGCTGTTGATCTCTTCTGAAGATCGAAACCTTTCCATAGCTTGAATGCAAAGTATTTTCCGAACACGCTGCTGTCAATGTTCACTTGCGATGAGGAAACAATAAATAACCCGCGTTTGAGTGGCGCTCTGTTAGCTAGATAGCTTGTCAAAGTTAAGAAGCAGCTCATGTTTTTATAAGGCTTCGAATTTATCTAAGGGTTGCGACAGGAAATGAGGCCAGAGAACATCGTGGATTGCATTAGAAGACTGAGGTTGCGTTGCTTTGGTCATATACAGAGGAAAGGCGAGTCAGGATGGGTCAAGAAAGTCACCGAGATCAAAGTTGCTGGCAAGCGTGCTGTAGGACGTCAAAGAAAGACCTGACGCAATGTGATAGACGAAGACCTGGGAAGTGTTGGTGCACAAGAGGCTGATGTATGTTATCACCAGAAGTGGAGGAGAATCATGAAGCAGAAACTGTCCAACCCAGTATCTTCAGGACCACAACGATGTAAAATGGGATGTGTGAGTGAGGTACCCCTTCCAATCCGAATGGAATGACAGCTAATCCAATTCGATCCGACTTCTGATTGGATTATAGATCATTTTTCTTTTCAGTATTACAAGCACCCGTATTTGCCTTTCTAGCAGGCCATGGAAATGCAGTTTTGCAGTTGGAAAGACTACATTAAGACAACAAAGCTGAGAATGACGAATCAGGGCGTGTTCACATGGATATACAGTGAAGTTATTGACTTTTTCTCTTTTTGCTCATCCATGCCCAACCCAAGTCACGAAGCCATAATAGACCCTATGGGTAGTGCCGCCGTCGCGCAATCTCAATTCTCAACAGGTTAGGGTTGGTAACCTCTAATGAGAGCGGTTGTATCTCACGAGGCGAACGGATTCGAACCATGCACCTTCTGCACTTCCGCACCGAAACGCGGCCCTTAACCAACTGAGCCATCCTATCACCTAAAAGACATGGCTAAAACCCACAGAAATAGATAACAATAACACCTCTAGAACGGAAATATAGCTTCGTGCAATACAAAATAACGGCACGAAAATCGCACGCATTTTTACTTAGAAACACTTGTAAACCGCTGTATGATTGGATTAAAAAACAGTCACATGAGTAACTCTTAGCTTTTCATTGGTTATTAATCACTCAACTTAGTTCCCCGGATGTGCCGTGACCTTGAGTCAATTTCTATTCTAGTCAAGGTACATCCGGCCACCCTCGAACACGGGGAAATCACCGGATTAAAACTGGATAACTAACTTACTCAACTTCAGATAAACAATCTGTTTCTATGATAAAACCAGTTTTAAAAAGCCATGTGTAAAAGCACGGTTTAAAAAGATTGCTTAAACAAGGTTTTACAACTATGTCAGCAACACAGTATTAACGCTCATGTTGAAAAGCACGGTTTTAAAACAATCTTTTTCGGAAAACAGCAATTTCGGAGCTTTCTTTTCAACTGTTCCTTTTGTACCCTTGATCCGTTATATACTAGTATCTAGTTGCAGGTAACAGAACCGCTGCATAACTTCGAATATTTGTTATAAAATCTTCATTATTTTGGCAATTTAACTAACTCAATTCATTTCACAAAAGAATGAGATTGGACAGCAATTTTGCTTCTTTTATATTTACAACTAAATAATTTCAGTCTTCTAAGATGGCCACCAACAGGAGGTGACTCTTCATATCTACAAACAGCAAAGAAGAGCGAAGCTTTGAAACGCACAGGGGTTGTTTATATATATATATATAAAACAAGAAAAATATTAATAACTATACTCAGCAACAGGAGAAAAATATAATGAAATTAAAATTGAAAACGCGACTTTTACTTATAAGCATAAGCGCTTTCTTTTCTTCAGATGCTTTATAATAAAGTAAAAAGTATTTAGGATTAACATGCCTATTTACAAAATTTGAAATATACATCATAAAGTTAGTCATTAGAAAGAACATGGAAATTTGGAACATATCTTCAAAGTCATAGGATTATGTACACCATAGATTTCTGCTGAGGGTAAGATAATTAGGTCGAATTGAGTGATGGATCAAAGGATTCTATGAAATATCTTTCTTTGTTTTTTCTCTCTACATCACAATCAGAAAACATCTTATAAAAAGGGAAAATAGAAAAAGATTTTCGTCCACATGCATCTAAATGTTCACTTAAACTTATCTGTCTATAAATAAAGGTAGTAAGAGTTGTATTAAAGGTTGGTAATTCTGTTGTTTGTGGAATTCTTGTTCTGCACCTTAGTGTATTTTTAGTCCCCCCCTCGCCCACTGTAATATTGGTTGCATCCGTGGCATGTTATTACGTATATAACATTTTATGCTGAGCATGGGACATGTCATGTCTTATTGTAAAAATCTGTTTCCATTGAAATTATACATAGATTCTTCCTCAAATAACTACAAGTTTCCACATCTAGGATCTTCCCGTACAGAAAAAGATAAATACTGGTATGAATCATATCTATGAAACATTCGTATGAAACAATAGTATGAAACAGACGTATGTGAACATAGTATGAAACATACTATGGTCATGGACAGTAACGCTCTGTCGGCGGCCATACCCTGGCATATCTCTGTATGATTCATAACTATAGACTTTAACATAGTATGAAACTTAGTATGAAGCATACCCTAATCATACTGAGCAAAATCATACTATGAAACATACCATGAGAAAATCATATAACGTATTCATACAAGACAACACACTGTGAAAACGTAGTATGAATCATAGTATGGAACAGACGCATGAAGCATATCTATGAAACATACTATGAACATGTAACGCTCTGTCGGGCCATACCCTAACATACGTACGATTCATACTATGACTTTACATAGTTGATGAAATCATATTATGAAAATAGTATGCATACTCATATGGCACACGCTGTGAAAACATGATGTGAAAACATAGTATGAGACGTACTAAGTAGCAGGTAGGCATGAGCGTCGTTGTCGTGCCATACGCTGAAGCCATACAATGACATGAACCATACAATGAAAATATGTACGTATACTCATCTGAACACGCTGAGTTTTCAGCGAATGTGTTCCGTGAAGTTTTCTCAGTGTAGGTTCTGACATAAAAATGCAGCATATATCGCATACAGCAGTATATCGTACGAAGGAATATCATTACTCATTAGCACATATGTTTTGATGTTGTACCCATATTCTGTTATAACAGCATGAATTCATTATTATCGGCACCACTTATCATATGAATAATAACATTGCATTCTGTATTCAATATGTCCGTATTTTTAATCTGAAAGGGAACAAAGTCAAAAGCACCTTGTCTCTCCGGTAACATGTCAAATGTAGCAAGTCAACTGATTTAGATAGAGAACATATCATCGAGGGAGACAGCTATTAGCATCATTTTAAGATCAAAAAGTAATTACAATTTATCTCCATACGTTAAAATCACATTATATGAGCATTTCATTTGTTATAACAACAAAACCACGAACGACGTACCCATTTATCATCAAAGATAAACGTTTTTGTATGATTTTTTAAAATCAAAGTTCGAGTGAAGGGACGAGGGAACGTACCATAAACCCTTAAGCAGAAGATAAAAAAAAGAAAGTGAAGCAACTCGTTAGCATTCACTAGCAGATAAATAATCTTAAAAGAATCCGTTACGTTACCTGTAATGCAGAGCAGCTAATGTAATAATGCTCCCACGTCAAGACAGTGTGAAGTTTATTGTTTTGAACGTTCATCACAAGTACATTTATGCTGTTCAATGGAAATAAACTAATGCTTATTATTTAATAGAAGTGGAAAGGAACCAGGAGCCTTCTCATTAGGGGTTGGACAACCCTGATGGGCCTGATGGAAAACTTCAGATACAATGACACACACAATAAAAAGAAATAGGGTTTGGGGTAAACAAAACACGTTATGGATAAGGTGGCAATTTCTCAAGCAATAATAGGAAAGACAAATAATCAAAATAAATATCAAACAATATTTTTTCGAAAATAATTGAATTAGCTTTTATATACTTTCATGAATCATGTTTGATAGAATTTATTATCTTAAAATGTGTTTGGAGTTTCAATGTTGGTGTTTCAAGTGTTGTGTTCAATAGCGTTATATCAATGGCAACTCAATGAGAAATTATATTAGTAACACTTTCATATTTAATAACTTTTAGATTACTCAAAAAATTGGACTTTCAAATTTTTACTGACATTGTAAGAGATCCACAATACACATGAGACTTTTCAAAAGTACAACTCGTTGATATAACTAATTCTTTGAGCAAAAGAAAGCCTACAAGACACGTTATTATTTCGTTTAAACAAGAATACATACCTGCTCTTATATGCAGATGGTAATCGTTAATCAAATCTTATGATATCATCATGTTATGTAAAAAAATGAAATGAAGGACATGGGGTCATGCATTTAGGTCAATGAGATGAGAGAGGAATTCTCCAACTCGAGAAGTCTTGAATTCTTGTGCTATACATCTGGGCTGATATCTAAATATACATAAATGAATCATTTATGTATTAAAAATAAAACAAATATCGATGTGTTGGGCATCATCAGTAGGGTTTTCACTATCATTTCTGTTCATTAGGTTTTTCCCTATTCATTTTCAATAAGGTTTCACTATCATTTACAAACACGTTGCAAATATTGTGGAGATACTGTGGAAAGGCTCCATAAATAAATCATTATTGTCATTAATAATCAGTAGGAAAACAATGATAATACAATGCAATTATTTCAGAATTGTAAGGGTTTATCAGAAAGTGTATGCTTTAAGTACCATACGTGTTTGATAAAATCGTCTCCTAATAGATGAAATTTTCAGCTTGTAGCAAAGACGTAGTTTGTATAAAGTATCTGAAAAGCATGAACAATATAATACAATTAATGTATAAAGACTTCATTATCCATTCAAAGAATCAGAACTATTGACGAATTCGTTATCTGCAAATAATGTCATTATATGATAGCAAAATAGCTATTTAATACTAGACAAAGATAATTAAATGAAAGATAATTATTTCCAATGACCTGAGATAAGAATGGGTACGTCATTCATCCAAAGTTGAACAGCAACATTATGAACATTATGAAACATATTCAACGAAAGTTATATTTGATATCACTCATTAATTCTGTATAGATGACTGATAATCAAAAATCAACAAAAATCAAAAACAAAAAAACCAGCATCATTCCAGCATGGGTACAAAATTCGGGTTACGCATCAAACATCATAGTAGAAAAAATTGTCGCTAACCCAACATAGATCACTCCTGTACAATAACATGTAGTATGTGTGCATACGGTATGAATTTAAATAATCAATTATGAGTAGTTTCACAGTATGTTAATACATACGTATGCGAAATTCATACTTATGCATACTATGTTTCATACTATGGTAATGCATACATATGCTAATACATTTTTATTCATAGTATGTTTTTATAGAATGTTAATACATACGTATGCGCTATTCATATTTATGCATACTATGTTTCATAGTATGTTAATACATACGTATGCGCTATTCATATTTATGCATACTATGTTTCATAGTATGTTAATACATACGTATGCGCTATTCATATTTATGCATACTATGTTTCATAGTATGTTAATACATACGTATGCGCTATTCATATTTATGCGCATACTATGTTTTCAATAGTATGTTTATACACACGTATGCATTATTCATACTTGTACATACTATGTTTCATAGTATGTTATTACATACGTATGCGTTGTCATACTATTTTTCATACCTTTTCATACTATGATTCATACGGACTTATTTCTGTACGGGTTCACATTTCTTCACAGAAAATATTTTGTTTGTTGTTGGTTTAGAACTGCATAAAATTCTCTTGAGACTTTTTGGTTGTCGTTTATTTATAATGAATTTTGAGTTTTGGAATATGTCTTTAGTTCGTTCATCTTCTTTTAGCATTGAATTCAAAGAATGGATTGTTGGGGAAATATTTGGATTTTTTGGATTATTTGTCATGACAAAAGGAATAAGAGATTGATTGTCATTGTTGGCTTTTAAATTTTGTTGCTCAGTTAAAAGTTGAGATCGATCAAATTGCAAGGCCTTGTCAATTCCATTTAATATTAATTTTTTGGGATACTTTTGCTTAGTTAAAAAAGAGTTTAATTCTTGAAGTCATTCATGTCTTACTTGTGGATCGCTAACAATTACACAAATGCGACGTGCTAAATAATAAGGTATAGCTCGTTTAGTATGTCGTGGGTGACAGGAATAAAAATGTAAATATTGATGGGCATCTGTTGGCTTATAAAATATGTCTGTTGAGATGCAATCGTTCGTTTTAATTACTTTTATATCTAAGAAGGCAATTTCAGCATTACTTGTTTCCATAGTAAATTTTATGTTGGGGTTAAGACTGTTTAATAGATTGTAAAATTGATCCAATTGGTTCAAGTGTGATAAGGTATCTAGACGATTGTTTCCTAATTTGGAATCAACCAACATAACGGATGCAACCAATATTACATTGGCGAGACTAAAAATACACTAAGGTGCAGAACAAGAATTCACAAACAACAGATTAACAACCTTATTTATAGACAGATAAGTTTAAGTGAACATTTAGATGCATGTGGACGAAAATCTTTTTCTATTTTCCCTTTTTATAAGATGTTTTCTGATTGTGATGTAGAGAGAAAAAACAAAGAAAGATATTTCATAGAATCCTTTGATCCATCACTCAATTCGACCTAATTATCTTACCCTCAGCAGAAATCTATGTTGTACATAATCCTATGACTTTGAAGATATGTTCCAAATTTCCATGTTCTTTCTAATGACTAACTTTATGATGTATATTTCAAATTTTGTAAATAGCATGTTATCTAAATCTTTTTACTTATAAAGCATCTGAAGAAAAGAAAGCGCTTATGCTTATAAGTAAAAGTCGCGTTTTCAATTTTAATTTCATTATATATATATATATATATATATATATATATATATATATATATATACATGTATATATTGACAAATATTGCCCAAGCGTTTCATATTCAAATGGAAAAGAAAAAACTATCCAAATTCTTGACCGGACATGTTTCAATGCTTCTATTGCATCATCATCAGCGGGAACCAACACGAAAGAATGATAGAAACTTCTTAAATACCTATTTACAGAATAAATACTGTTCAAAATGCATAATGTATGCTACTGTATTTATACTGATCTGCCTTTACTTGTGGCCAAAATAAAAGTTGGAAGGAAAGACTTGCTTTTTTGCTGTTGACAACTATGATTTCAGCTCCTTCTTTAGAATTTCAATTATTTGATTAAAGTGTTCTGAATCCTAGGATGCGAAGATGCACTTTCACTGATGATTGAATCTTCCATATACTATATTAATCATGTATTAAAAGTTCTTTGAAATGTTGCCGTTTGTATCATTTTTCAGCCATGCTCAGAGACATCTAAGAAAGACTTTCACTAATCATATAAGTACTGCATTCAATCTTCTGTCAGATATTCGTGTAAGATTGCGAACCATGTTACTGTATATAGTCTACTCCAGACGAAATTCGTTGTCAATGAATCATTTAAATCAACAGGCTTTCTAGCTTTGATGACTCAATCGCAAAATGACAATTGATTTGGGCTTGCTATCCGATCAAACGAATGGGAGATATGCTTCAAGGAATGATTAGAAATGACTATCAACAAAGTCATTTTGGACGCTGAATCATTAAAATATGCTATCAGTAATGTCAATGATGACATAACTTAGCGCAATAATGAGAATTACAAAACAATAAAGCATTGAATAATTGCAAATAACGAATTCGAGACATTCATTATTAATTTGGAAATCAATTTCGCTATTCGAGTTATGGGGTCAATGCAAATTAAAAAAAGCCTTACTTGTCAGTACATACTCGCCTCTGACATAAATATCTAAAAACAACTCGATCTATTCTTAAGAAACACATGATGATAATTGCAGAGCTTTCTTTATCATCTATTCTCCGAACCAACAATAGGGATTTGAATGCCGGTTTCTAGGATATACGATCAAGGGCGCTCTCGAAGCCTCCTCTTAAGGAAATGCAGAGTTGAGCTACATGATAAAGACTAGTCAATGCGAGCATGCAAATGCGACTGAAAATTATGCGACTAAATAGCAGTCAAACTGATTAAACTATTGTACGACCAATTAATAATTTCTAATCGGGTTGGCAGGCTACCATTATGGTACTCTGAATTATCCGATGCTAGGTGGTATGTAAGCAATTGTTCTTTAGTGAAGTCTTCGCTATGTGCAGCAAACTAAACTTGATCTACACACATCTGAAGGCTGTATTTCACGATTATACACAACAAAGCTATATCACAACAAAACCCAAAAAATACTTAGCATTACAAAGTTATCAACTGTTCAGACTGCTAATTGGATAGGCAAATATACTCACGCTCCATTGCTTGCAAAATATTCTATGTGAAATTCGAACACACTTTTAGGCAGTTAGGGGGAGATCAGCTTGTCATTTTGGGTTGACAGTAGCATCCAGCCTCATCATGTAACTGAAATGACATTTTCGACCTCTCGATATAATAGATAAGGGTCAAATTCCTTTCCACTGGAAATGTCATTAATATAATGGTTTCAAAATACTTATAGGTTCGTCCGAAATTTATATTTTCTGCCAAAAATGCACATTATAAGTGATGAGTCACGTGACCAACACAGAAAATCAAGGTGATAGGCTTATCTGCAGACACACAGGTTAAATAATGAAAGTGAAACTAAGACGACCAATGCAGCGCCCGTATATTCTGAATAACTATCAAATCAATACCGATCGCCTACTTTAGCATATTTTAAATCAGTGTATCAATCATATAGAAAAGCAAATCTCATCGGTACAAGATGTTTGTTGCAGGAAAAACATTCCACAACGACAGTGAAAAATTTGTTCTCCTCGTCTGAAGGTTAATTTTTACTGATATTATCCCTACGTAAGGGACAGTATTATAATAGAATATCGTCAATTCACCAAAAGGACAAAAAGTTACCTTCTTAAGGACAAATAGTTACCTTCTTAAGGACAAATAGTTACCTTCTTAAGGACAAAAAGTTACCTTCTTAAGGACAAATAGTTACCTTCTTAAGGACAAAAAGTTACCTTCTTAAGGGAAAAATACTTTTACAGGCAGAATCACAAATATGATTTGCAGATAGACTGAATATTTTTGAGAAGCATCATATTATACCAACAAACAGAAATGTGGCCCACATGAATTACGTCAAAAAGTCGAAGATGTCATTTCAGTCACATGTTACATCGTTTGATCATTCTTACTTATGCATGTGAGGCTGCTTTGACAATGATGGTCTTGCTCTAAATAGACAAAAATGAATGCAAATATGTGTCAAGCGCTCTCAAGATTCTTTTTGTCATATGAACAATGGGTCTAAGGTTGTTGAGTCATGAAAAATTCTTGGTTTTTTATTGACTGACATGAAATGGAACCTTCAAGTGTGTTCTGTGTTAAAGGTTGCTTCTCAAAGACTCCGCATTATCATATGTCTTAAATACATTCTGTCATCAAATGATTTGATCATTATTTATCACTCCATCATTTCTTCACTTTTCTTGCATGCATCATCCGTTTATGGAGCTCTAACTGTGACTCTCCTCCACAAGTTTGAGCGATTTCAAAAATTTGATTTGCAACTGTTCATGCAGTTGTGATGCATTCCCTGATTTGTCATGTCATTTTCATAAAGCTGCAGTCAGGTCATGATATGTTCTGAGACTCATTAGTTCCATCCCTTGCATCATTTGGTTCCTAAACGACTACCTCACACACAAAAGTCATCTGTTCCTTTCTCTCGCACCCAAAGACGCATAAAATCATTTCTCTCTTGGGCGACGATCTTGTGTATCCTATGTATTCCTCCTTTACATTCATATGTTTTTTCATTGATTATCTTAATTGATTAATTCCCTGCTTTTTTCTATGTGACAGTTTTGTATCTAATGTGATTGCTTGTGATTATCAATCTCTGAAAATATGCGCTACTGCTACTACTACCACATGACAACGTCAGAGACCACTGTTAGCTCAAGATAACGAATATATCTCTCTTTGATCTAAATGTTAATGATGAGGCTTCAAATATAATTCTAAATATTTCACATGAGAGTACGAAGGAAATTTCGAAAAATGCTGTGTCTGCTGCACGGTCTACTCTTTTAAAAACGTCAAAGAAATCCGAGCTTGTTGTCATTTCTAACATATTTTTCCGGCTATCAACATCATTGGAATGTGCTACAATGAATTAATGTTCAAAGCTTACTTCAGACAGAGCCAGACACGATAATTTCAGAAGATCGACAACCGTAACCAGTCCAGGCCCTCCCTCCTCCCCCGGACTGCTTGAGCTTGGTGTAGCTTCCCCGGAAGATGGAGATCGTCCTCCATGGTTTCTTCCACTTTTCGGTGCTCCGCTGGAATGCCTCCGGTTCGACTGCGATCCGCCAACTGTTCCTCCAGTCAGACTGTTGACCGCTGATTCCCCAAAGTACGTCAGTCCTTGCATAACCACCTACAGACATGAAACAACATCAGATACATAATCGAATGGGTATTGATGCAAGAAGTTCAGTTTCGGATCGAATTCAACTTTTACACTTATGCAGATATATAAACTGATAAAGTTGTAAATTCGAGTTTCACATAGACAACTTGAAGGATACATTTTTCTTCCTTTAGGATTGAAGCTTTTTAGAGAAGTTGGAACACTCGTTTTACTATATTCTTTCAACAAGCTATTCCGTGAAGACAATATTTAAAAGATACACAGTACAAAATCATCTATGAACTTCTACAAAGACGGATTTAGCTTTAACACGCAGTATGGTGAAGATATTACATTAGCATAACATTACATAAAAAATATATACATGCACATGTAACAGGTTAATGAGTAAATTCAATTAAGTAAAAAAGCAGTTTAAAAATAAAAGTCTAACAGTTCCACAAAAGTAGTGAGGATGCCTATTCAGAAGTCAACTCGATAAAAGTTCCATTGTCGCTGGTTGTTCGCCCTCTTTCTCCCCTGAGTGAGATGATACTGGTTCTTAAAATATAAGATCTCAGTAGTCTCAAACGAATGAACCTGATCATTTGGCTATACCTTTTCCTTCCTTTTCACTGATTTTCATTGCTAATCTTATGTAAAATTTTTGAGCTTCATGTCCCATTCTTCCTGCGCAACTGAATATCAATGGACAGAAAGAACCTGTGTCCACTTCCACTTCACACATGTATGTCCACTTCCAAAAACCGTGCATTGCATTCTCTCTTCTTCTGGCTCTCATGATGTTGATAAAACTGCGGACATTCTCTTTGTCGATTAGACTGGGACATTAAGTTCACCACCCTTACGTCAAAAAAAACCAGCATTAACACTAGTGTTCACCAACTTGATGTAATGAAGATGTTCTTTCAGACTGAATAAGCAATGGTATTGTCTCGAAAGGAAAATGGATGAAATTCCTCTTGCTCTAAAGATGAATGAAAATAAACATCCTAACGAAGATTTTGTTTTTTTGCTGCCCTCTAGCAACGTGAGGGCAGCCTTCATACATTGACATGGATTGCATTGCTAGGATTAGCAACTAGCTATAGTTAGCTGACTTGCAGAAGCTGTTTCGCTCCTAGTAAACGACTTTAAACATTGAATACGCTAAAAAGTAATTCGATCACTTACATCTACAACGCTGATGATTGTCCCCGTGTATGACGTCATCTCCTCAGTAGATATTCCTCCGAGAGACTGATTCAACGGTTCATGCTAAAATGTCAGAATATAGAATATTAGACGTAAAGATATAACCGATGGAAATTCTTTCAAAGCGAGGAATTGGAAAATTTCCAACAGAATATCTTACATTTTTATCACCAAACGCCAGCCACCGGCAACCCAATGCAATAGGACAGGAGTCAGGCTCATGAAAGGAAACTGAATCTGTAAATAGAACACAAGGTCCCTTGTCACGGGTGAGATACCACAAGACAAAATAAAACTCAGGAATGAAGAATACTTGATATTAAATAGTCAATGACTCAGCTTCGTAATGAAGCAAAAGAAAACTAACAAGAATTCAGAAACTTAGTTGCTACTTCATCACATATCTGAATATGTGATGTTAATTTCTTCATGTTAAATTTTCTTCCGAAATGTCACATTGACGGTAAAGAAACATCATTGGCATCGCAACTCACATTGTCAACGCTCCGGCAAAGTTTGACAATGTCAGGATTGTCCCAGTCCGCGATATGGATCACATCAGAAGTCTACGGTTCATGTAAGACATCAAAGTTTCATTATTTCAAAACGAAGAACAATTTTTACCGGTTGCATGTTGATGTTGACACACCGCATGTTCTCTGATAGGCGTTACAATTGTTAACACTAGAGCAGTGGGAAATTCTTCATACCGATAACAGTGAAACCCGTCAATTAACCATTTTCATATTAAGTCTTTCTTTTTGCATAAGAACTATAAAAATACATAAAACTATGCTTTTATTTAAAATTATTATTCAATGATACACTCAGCCATGGTCGGGACTTGTCAAATAGTCCGGCAACCAGAACAAGATTTTGCAGTGAACGAGGCCGAAAGTGAGACTTTCACAGAATGATGTACACCTTATACCTACTACGAATCTGCACGTCTGCCGAGTTCTAGTGAGTTCCTCTTCTTGTCAGACAAGATCAAAGAAAGACACATGTAAATCCAATGGGACGCAGATTGCAGTTTTTGGCTAAAATGAATTTTTTTATGTTTTCTCTGATTAAACGAAAAGTACTACGCCCAGAGTCACAATTTTTGGCATGGAATGTTTTCAGGTCATTTCCTTTCATGTTCATGAACCCCTGTCTATAAAGCTAGACACATTTAGATTTGGCGAGCCTCTTAATGTCGGCAAACACAAACATTTTGAGAAAGTTTACCCACATTCTCACATACAGTGTCGATCAGAGGCATGATAATAGCACATGCAAAACATTGGAAATGACTTGGAGACATTCCATGTCAAAAATTATGATTCGACTTAATATTATTTAGTTGATGAGAGAAAACAAAGAAAATTTGATTTTAGCCAAAAACTTCGATCTGCGTCTCATTGGATTTACATGTGCTTTTCTTTGATCCTGTCTGACAAGAAGAGGAACTAACTAGAACTCGGCAGACGTGCAGATTCGTAGTAGGGATAGAATGTACATCACTCTGTGAAAGTCTCATTTTTGGACTCGTTCCCTGCAGAAACTCGTTCTGGCTGCCGGACTAAAAGTGCTACCCCAGGGCACATTCGGGGATGCCACCCCCATGGTAATTACATTTTCCGTTTTTTTGAAGCATATATTAATTATTTCAAAGGATGTTACCTTTTCAAAAGCTTTCCAATGAATATTTTAGCCCTACCCACGTCCTTGTGAGTGACATCCAAGGGACAGCCTCAATGCTACCCCGGGCACGTGCCCGTATGTGCCCCCAAGAAAGTTAGCAATCGACGCGAGTTAGCACCTCCTCAGCCTTTGGAACTGTACCAATCTCTATTCTACGAGTGCGACGCGATGCATCTAACAATGTAGGATATGAAGCCAAACGGAATAAGACCGTCTTCATTATGTCGTCGCAACATCGAGGCTCTCAGTGCGAATCTGAAGGCAAATAATCCAGACTGTATTGTTTTACAACAACACCAAGTTCGGCGTCGACATGTTGGATGCAATGTGCCGTCAATATTCGACGAAGTCCGGATGTCGAAGATGGCCGCTGGCCGTTTTTTACAATATACTGGATCTGGCCGCACTGAACGCAGGGATTTTGTACAAAAAGCAAACGGGCTCACAGATTTCTAGCCGGAAGTTAGTTTTCCAATTGTCGAAGGAGCTTCGAAAAGATGGGACATTATCAAGCGAGGACGCCTCTATACAGTTACTTTGACTCGTCGAGTGACATGTGCCGTCCACGCCAATTGTATACCTGTGTTGCTCAAAATTTCAAAAATCGTACAATCCTTTCGGGAAAATCGCACAAAAAACCCTTTAAAAATCGTACAATTCAACATGGTCTATCATTTCAATAAAATTGCATATTCCCTACTCCTTATGCATTCTTGTACTAGAAACAAACATAATAATCGAATAAGTGTATAATGCAATCAAAACAAAACGTAACAATAGAAAAATAAAACAAGAAGCGGATTGCATGTGTCACTCATATGAGACACAATTTCTTTTAGAACCAATTAGGTGATTTATTATATAATACTAAATATATCAAAAACAAAAATGGTCAAATTGCAATGCCACTGCGTTCCTGCACTTCCTTCGTATAACACGGTTTCAGTCGTTTAATTTCTTAATCGCTGTATTTTTTCCCTGGTTTGAAGGGTTTAGGTCGTCCCTTCAGGACCAGCAATGAATCAAGCGTGCAGGCGGATAATGAATCCCGCTGCACAGTCTTGTTTTTCCTCACTTGTGAAAAGATTCTCTCTCAAGCTGCGTTGCTGTGGGGAATAGTCAAATACAAGTTCAGTTAGGATCAGCATCACACCTTCGCATGGCCTTTTAATGTGGCTTTTAATATGGATAGGTCTATGTTGACGCCTCGGACGCCCACAACTTATGATTTCTAAGAGGCAACTGCATTGTTAAAATGCGTTTGACTGAAGCTCACACCTCAGGCATGTAATAAGAAACTGACTAATTCGATAGCAAAAATTCATAACCAAAATCGAGCGCATTAATTTCGAAAAATACTTGCAATTGTATAAAATCGATGAAAATCGTACAATTGGCTGAAAAATAAAAAAAAATCATCGAAAAATGTACAATTTTCCGAAAAATCGCACAACTTCACGGAAAATCGGAAGAGTACACAGGTATGCAATTGTGAAAAGAATCGCAGTGAACCTTCTAGGAATTGCGGAAAACCGTGAGTGTAAAATGTCTGGCAATTGTGTGCGTGAACTGCTTCTAAAATTCTTTCCTGTGTTATTTTTTATATCAGCAACTTTTCCATTTGATCGAGCATTCCCGAAAAACGTGATTTCCGTTATTCTCTACATGTACTTTAGTGTTCACTACAAAAAATTACAACGCTTTAAAAATTATGAATCGTCAATTGACGGGTTCCAAGGTTCTAGTGTTAAATAGCGAAATAATGCGCTCCGCGACGAGAATGTCTAGACGGTTGTCTAGCTGTATGTTGATGATGTTGACACACCGCATGTTCTCTAATAAGCGCTACAGCTGTTTAATAGTGAAATAATGCGCTCTACGGCGAGGACTATTCGAGAAACTTACAGGAAAAACGATCATGCATACATCTACAGTTTTCGCATGTTGAAAGGTGGTCGAATGGTGTTGGCTTATCGATCAATTACAGTAAATGCGCTGTTATGAATTGTATAACTAAAAAGTCGATTTCACTTTCATCAATTTCTTTGCTATGAAATACATCATCTATTTCTACTGTAGCATCTATCAAGTTGTTGGTTATTACTTTCTCTGAAGACTTATATTGGAAATTGCATATTTCAATAATTGTTAAGAAATGACACCGATGAATGTATATTCTCCGTAATTTAGAACTATGTGACTGTCACCAAAGATAATTTTTGAATGCTACGTTTCTTTCTTTCATTCGTTCGGTCGTCACTTATGGTTTTCCCACCTTCTGCAACCTCCCTAAATATTTGTTTGAAAAACTTCTACGGGTCGAGAAACTAGCAGCAAGATTTTTTCGTAATCATGATTTCTTTGATTTAACATTTGTTACCGAGACCTTGTGTAGACGGTTGTTTACTACAATTGATAGTGATAGTAACCATTCTAACCATTCTTTGAATATCATGTTTGATGAGAGAAAACCCACTCTGCGAAATCCTCTGTGTATTATAACACCGCGAGCCAAACATGTTCGATTTAGTAACTCACTTATCCGCTTCGGAAGGTAAAGTTGTACAACTCTTTTTTTATGATGCACTTGTAACTCGTATTTTTATTATTTGTCCATGTTTTTAAACATAACTCTGTAATGCGTTCACCGCACATTGTGAGCCATCAATAAAGTCTTATCTCTATCTAATTAAGAAATCATTGCAAAATTAATAAGAATACAAAAATGGCCTCAGACTTGAGCAACTTATACCCAAAATTCCCTGGCAGCCGTAGACACCTGGAATTTTGTGCCTTGTTCAAGTTTGACTACAACTTTCTTTCGATGCTCAGGAGATCTGGCACTCTACAGCAGTGGTTCTTAACCTTGTTGGCGGTACTGAGCCCCTCAAGTTCCATACATGCATTCATTGAACACTTCGTAGTTGGAAAAATATAACGTGTTTTCTTCAAATTCAAGATATATTCATTTAACTATAATTACTACATACTGTATTAGTGCACAAACTGTACCATGTATCAATTTCACACAAAATGATTGTGTTCAAAGGAGGAACCCCACAAAATATGAATTTCACTAAAAAAACAAAGGTATAATGAATATTTACTGCAAATCGATGTGACTATTGCTGTTGCCGTTTAGAGACGATTTCAGAAATGGGCGGCTTCACCTTGGCAGGTGCCACTCTCATATCATTTTCACGACAAAGTCGCTTCCCATTCTTCGCTTTTACATCTACCATCATCGAAAAGGACTGCTCGCAAAGATACGCTGCAACAAACGGCATGAGTATCTCGAGGGCTTTCTTAGCAATAACAGGGTACGCTACGATTAGCAATAAGACGAACGCTTATATTGAAGTTATCAATTGATCTTTTTTCTCACTTTTCTACTGTATAAGACAAGAATGAGGACCTATTTCACTGAAAATTTTAGGAATCATAGCACCAGGATGGCAAACAAGATGCAATTTTTGGAAAGAAAAAGCGCAGCCAAATTCCATAATTCTCTAGTGCTACTTTCTTTAAACACTGGATAATTGGATATACAGTATAAGGACTAGATCGCTTCTAGTTATTTATTTATATCTTCATGGGGAGAACTAAGCCTCCGAACCCCTGTGGTTCGATCGAACCGAGGTAGAGAACCACTGCTCTGCAGCCTGCGAAGGTAAACAAGTTATGATTTCAATAAAGTTATACCAAAAGAATTCAGAAGTTTGTGCTAGACAAAGAAAAGTGAGACTTACTAATTATTCTGATACGCTCCTTCAAATCGTGGTTGTTATAGATGACCAAACGACCGTTAAGACAAACCACCACAAATCTAGAATGACATCAACAGGGTAAATATCACAATCTAGAACAATATATTTGTAAGCGAGTTATTCAATACTGATACAAATGATTCTCAGAAGCAGCGACATTATACAAGTAGCTATGATTGTATCGCAGCTGCTAGTAAGCCGTATTTAAAATGCAAAACTGTGACAGACAGAAACATAATCTTAGAGTGACTTAGTATCATTATTTAGTAATGCAGAGTGGGGCGAAAGTCACCAGATTGATTATTTTTAAT
The DNA here is from genome assembly GCA_907163375.1 of Prostheceraeus crozeri. Lineage (NCBI taxonomy): Eukaryota > Metazoa > Platyhelminthes > Polycladida > Euryleptidae > Prostheceraeus > Prostheceraeus crozeri. Next base: position 83,214 of record CAJQUW010010065.1, read on the forward strand.
CTTACTGAATTTTAATAAGATTGATTGAGAAGAAATTATCGCTGAATATTCCTTGTTTGTAGTTAAAGCTGCAAGTAACTAAAATTCTTCATCTTAGCGATGTCTAAATTTTCTTTGAAGAACGAAACTTTATGTTGAAAACCAATTGGAAGCATGAGAACGCAATGGACGTAACTAACAATCCAAGTAAGTGGTAAATACGCGCATAACATGCATATTGACACGAATTATTTCGATTTCAAAAAAGGATTTAAGGATCTGATTTTCAACTTTCTGCTCCAAATTTTGCGATTGATTACTACAGCTTTCGTGCTATTCATTGGTTTAGTGGGACCCATGAGAATAGAATTAGCAAGTACAGGGTGGCCCAGATATAGCTTTCTATTTTCAAATCCATTTAACTCGAATTGTGGTTTACCTGTTGCATTAAATGAGATGTCATTTTAAAGTGAAAGATGCCCCATTTTATTTAATGTGACTTGTTTGATATGATAGTACATCATTCTACTATAATTTCTCATCAAAGAAAAACTAAAGAAGCAGAACATTGGAAAGAAAAATTTAATTTATTTAGCAATAATGTGATCATTCAACATGATTCATTGTGACCATGATTCAACATGACCTCCGTCATTTCCACAACAACGACTTAGTCTGTTGCGAAACCTCGCTACCGCTGACTTTCTTATGTCATCACTCATTATTATTCTCCGAACAGAAGATCGAATCTCTTCTTTAAGATCGTCGATTGACTGAAATCGACTGCCGGCGTAGGCTGGCCACTTCAAATCTCTCCAAAGTCAATAATCCATGGGAGTCGGGTCATGTGACCTAGATGACCAGGGAGTAGTTGAATGTGTGCATCTAAAGCCTGTTGAGAAAAAGCTAAAGTATTTCCAATAACTAAAAACATAACTCAAAAACACAAACCCTGGCCAAAGTCTTCCGCAAATCGTTTGCGCTCTCAATCATTCTCCGCCGTCAAGTAATGCAGGTGTATTTTTAGGCTACAAGTTAATTGCTTGATGGACAATCCTTTTCAAAATTGACTTTGAAATACCGAGCTCACGAGATGCTCTTCTTGCTGATGTTGTGGGGTGGCTGGCAAAGTTCTTTTTTGCTAACTTTATCTTTTCTGGTTTCGATGCCTGTCGTCCTGACTTTGGTAGATCTTGAAGCCTTCCATATATGGAGGTCCTTTGATGAATGGACTTAACCGAAGTAGTAGATGGAGCGCTAAAGCTACGGCCAAACTTTTGTCGGCAATGTCTGTTTACGATTATTAAAGAACCAAAGAATTCATACCAGGCTGCGATTAGGAAACGCTCTTACAATGTAAATCTTTCACTCATCATTGAACAGGAATGTCGCTGACCCCTCGCTTCCAATCTTGCTCCACTTAATGAACAACGCAGCATAGGTATCTGAGTGGATCACTGCTACTCGCTTCGTTCTTTCAAACCTGACTGGTATTACATGTAAAAAATGCTTGATTATTATAGAAAATGGCGAAATGCTTTGGAGAATACAGAGAAATAAGAACTTAAGAAAAGTCAAAATGTACTTTTGGAGAACAAATGGGATGTCTTCACCTTCAAAATGACACAGGTTGCATTATAATATGTTTCTTCTACTTGAAGCTACACGCTTTTAAAACTGGTAAGCTTTATCTGGGTCACCCTGTACTTGATCATCAAGTATCTATCATGAAAACTTTACATACACAATGTGCACATGTGTCACTAATAAAACAATTTGAATTTACCGCAGTCATGCTACACACACTTGAGATGATCAGTCACCAGCAAGAACGTCTGTCGGGATGAGTCAGAAAATCAAATTTTGACAGAATTATGTAAACTCTGTGGCTACTACGAATATGTGCGTCTGCAGAGATCTAGCCGGTTCTTCTCCTTGTTAGAAAGGATGAAAGAAACACATGCATAATAAATCCAATGGAAAGCATGCTGAATTTTTTTCAGTAATTTCGGCATCAGTATTTCCTCTAATAATGTGAGAAGTACTATGTCTAGGACCGCAATCACACACTCGCATACGCCACAGATCAGAAGCTGTTGCTGCCACACACACATTTAACAGAAAACTGGACACAGTACTTGTAACTTAATCAGAGAAAAACAGAGAAATGTCATTTTACCCAAATCCTCAGTCTTCCCATTGGATGTAAATGTGTTACCTTTAATCCTGTCAAGCAAGAAGAGAAACTGGGAAGGACTTGGCAGACGCGCACATTCGAAGTAGCAATACGGTGCACTTGCTGCACATCACTATGAAAGTATCAGTTACGGCTTCGTTCCCAACAAAAACTCGTGCTAGCGGCCGGATGTCATAAATATTGAGATAAAATGATATGGAACTTATGTAACAAATATCCTAAAACAAATCAACCACAGCTTCCGATAAATATTCATATCAAATATTTAGCGAATAAATTTTTAGAAATTTCTTAACACAGTACCGAGTCTGTCTAAAGTAAGCGATCTTTATGATCTTTATTACTTAGATTTCCTGATAAATATCTCGTTTGCATAATCAATAGACGGCGGAAAAGTGTCTACTGGCAGATTTAAGTGAAATGAAATTTCAAATATTGTTGACGAAAATTTTCTCACAAATAAAAGTACTTCAACTTTTCGGAAACAATCATAGATGACACGAATGCTTCGAGTGTTCGGAAATGCTTTTGGCTACAAATAGTAAAAGCTTCAAAGTCCATCCAATTAATTTGACATTGATCTATAAGTGCGCAATCTACACGACCGACTGCAGACCTCATCAAAGCCGCGCAAGATCACCGTACGTTTCGTGACCTGGTCGCCACGGTTACCAAAGTGGCCCTGTGACTGCAAGTATAAGTAAGTAATATAAATGCGCTCAAGACTTACCGCTTGTTGGCGAGAATGGCCTTCACTTCACGGTCAAATGTCGCCGGTCGCAGATATTCTTTGTTTCTTAATGACATGAAGCCAATTGTATCACAAATAGAGTTCGTCGCGCTAAATAAAAAGGACGTGTGTTATTAAGATGGCACAATGTAACAACTTTCAATCGACTTATGTATGACACACGGATTACCTTCAATTCACGAGTACAAAGAAGCTACTTTCTAACATCATAAAATGTTTGGGGTGACGTAAGCAAAATGAAGACTACCAAACGGTTCCGAGAAATACAAAATATTCAGCATTTACTTTCTACCTTTTGACACCAAAAAGAGGTTGTCGAAAATTGGCCTACATCGGTGCAACCCTTCATGTAACCACCAGTTCTGAAAACCCCAACAGATGATTTGATACATGCAAATCTTCTGTAATTTCTTCTGAACAACATGATGTCAAGTTGAATTTAAAAATAGCCGACGCTGTAAATGTTAAGCATGTTTCCTCAAATTTTCGCCTGTGCATAAACCGCGTCAGGGGAGGAATCTTCAAATAACAAATAACAATCTTTGTGAATTACATTATGTAAAAGCAGAAATTGAAGAAGGTGTGAGAAAAGAGGATTTGAAAAATAGAGCACCGTTTACCAGTTTTACGTTGCATAACCAGCATTTATCCACAGTCATCATTTATCAGTTGCTCCCCGACCATTTTATAAATGTACGTGTGATACATTGTCTCATGTGAATGAATCACATCTCTTAAACGTCGACATTATATAACCTCTGAATAATTTCCAAGAAATAAATTTCCGTCGTTATCCATAACATTTAAAGCATTTAGCAGTAATTAATGGAAAGTAATGTGACAAGCTAGCGACTTGAAGAATGAGGAATAGACTGAGCATGCTTTCATTTCAATGCCAACCGTCACAGGAAACTTGCTGCGATTTAACTAGTTCAACGTGCCATTATATTTAACTTTAGCTTCTCACAGTGCCAGACATTGAAGTTAGCATATTTTGCCGCCTACACTGCTGCTGTGTTGGTTTGACACACTGAAGATGGATGAGCTTCTGTGCATCTCTAATAAAGGTAGCAAGATGACCAAGTGATGACAATAAATGGTTTTTATAAATGATCACTTTTCAAGTTGCTTGCTCATCATGCTACTTTCTTTTAACTGATGCTAAATACACGCTGTGTCGATGTCTGAAGCCTCTGCGCTGACAACCATCCACGCACCGTATGCGGGACCAACCAAACAGCAGCACACCGTTAAAATAAGTAAATCTAAAACAAAAACTCACTATAAACTTTTACTAACATGATTCATCCATTTACAATTCGTCAATCAGCTTTGCATGTTATAATCAAAGACAAATTAGGAAATAGAAAACTTCACTTTTCTTTGGTCACTACGGCATTCTACTACGCTTTATTGAAAGGGAATGTCTTTCATATGCACCATTGATATTATTGAGAGGTCAGAAGCTGTCTGAAAAGGAGCTGATCACTATCGGCTAACATCAGTCCATCATTTCAGCTACGTATCATCAGCTGATTCACGCTTTAAGTTAATTTGCTTATCGGATTGACGAAGCAAATAAGTAATCTAGTGTCATCCAACTAAATATGCGGCAAAATGCAGCACATACAGTGCAGAATTGTGAGACATCGTACATGAATTATTAGTATAAACGACAATATTCATAGTGCCGTAATGTCGATTGACTTCTAGGCCACTGGACAAAAATAGGACAGGACTAATAACAATCATAAGGGTCAAAAGCAAAATCAGGCGAAGGATCGCCTAAACAGTTAGTTTTTGTAAGCTTTCTTGAAAATCACAAGAGATGAAGTTTGTGACAGTTGCTGGTAGATTGTTCCTTACACGTGCTGCTGCAATTAGGAAGCTGCGATCTCAAACTGCTTTCAACCGAGATGCAGAGACAGTCAGGGCATTGGAGGATGCCGAGCGAAGAAGTCTACGTGGTTCCAAATCAGACACCAGATGGAGGGAAGAAGACAAGTAATGTGGAGAATCACCTCTCAAAGATTTGAACACAACTAGAGCAATTCAGTATGAGATCCGCTCACGAATAAGAAGCCAATTGAGCTCCTTGGCTCCCAAGGTTGAAATGAAATTGACGAAGCAAATAAGTAATCTAGTGTCATCAAACGTCTTCGGACTAAATCCGCCATCGATTAAGCGTTCTATACCAAAAGCGATCTTTATTTCATACTAGCTTTGTGGACAAACTGACCTGTCCCGCGGACTAATTTTAATCTACACACCGGAGGTTGAGAAGGACTGTCATAAAACGATACAAACTTGAATTCAACATTATATTTCTAATGCATCTCAGACAACTCATGAACAATTGCTAAAAATATGTTTTCACATGCACATCTGTGTGCACACCAAACATGTAGGTGTGGCCTCATATATTTCCAGGAAGGGCTAAGGCTCGAAATATATGCTTTGGCAAAGTATTGTCATATCTAACGACAACTGTAAATCCTTACTCAAAACAGGAAGCACGACAGCAACATGTTGATAGAAAATTGATTTTGAACAATCTTAGTATTTATTTCAGCGCCTTAAAGATCGCTACCACATGCAGATTACACAATACAGATATACGACACCAAGTGCAGTTGCAATGTCCGCGACTACAACATAGCGTTTTCCATGTAATTATTGGACAAAAGTAATTATTCCATTATTCACAAATTTGAGCCTGAATATGCATCTGCCAAGATATGTGAAACAAGTAAATCCCGCTTCAAGCATCAACAAAAGAAACATGCATCTGCAAGTATTAAAATGACTGCTTCAGACAGCCCCCAAGACAGACTGTTTCAGACAGAAGCTTCAATTTCCCTGAAATTACATAATTTCGTTTTCACTTCCTTAACAAAAAAAATGAATTTCTCTTTGGGCGTCAACAAGTTGTTCTAGGGTAAACAGAAATGAGAAGATAGATGTGCAATTGACAATTGATTGTAGAAAATTGATTTTGAACAATCTTAGTATTTATTTCAGCGCCTTAAAGATCGCTACCACATGCAGCTTACACAATACAGGTATACGACACCAAGTGCACTTGCGATGTCCGCGACTACAACATAACACTCAGCGTTTTCCATGTAATTATTGGACAAATGTAATTATTCCATTATTCACAAATTTGAGCCTGAATATGCATCTGCCAAGATATGTGAAATAAGTAAATCCCGCTTCAAGCATCAACAAAAGAAACATGCATCTGCAAGTATTAAAATTACTGCTTCAGACAGCCCCCAAGACAGACTGTTCCACACAGAAGCCTCAATTTCCCTGAAATTACATAATTTCGTTTTCATTTCCTTAAAGAAAAAAATGAATTTCTCTTTGGGCGTCAACAAGTTGTTCTAGGGTAAAAAGAAATGAGAAGATAGATGTGCAGATTATTAGGAGAAATTCATAATTCATATATATATATTTATCTCCATAATAAGATAATGATAAATATGTGAATTGAATACTTTTTGCTGATCGGATAATAATTTTGGATGATGGATGAAAACAAAATGTGATAAAAATATGCTTGAAAATTGGCGTGCGTTAAAAATATACTATGAGCTTGAATTCAAAGCCTGCTAAATAACGATCATCTGGTATTCGTAAAATTTGCACGTGATACACAGTACAATGCATTTGAATAAGTTTCGGAATAACTCACCCATGAGGTATACTGTTTATGACTAGAAATGGTCTCCTTGAGGCGTAAGCATCACCCGCCGTATCTCCTACAGATGATGAAAACGAGGTTCAAAACAAACATACACGAAACCGAAATTTAACTTGACACTTACGAAGCTCTGGTGCAGGGAGAATTTTCGCATGTCGAACGAGGGCTTCATAGTAAGTCATCAACAGCTGCGCTTCACCTTTCGGCTGGAAAATATTTTCTAATAAAGGAAAATGCTGGTTGAGGAAATTCATGCTATCTTAATGGTATGTAAAACGGTCTGATTTCTGAATCGTGCTTCATCAGTGAGAAAAATACTATGTCAAAATGTTTCAATTAAAATGATTATGTTTTAAAATTGTCGAGTTGGGATGCTTAATAAATATTTCAAGGCACAAATGCGGGAAATATTGAATAATGGACTATGTACACCTAAAATAAAGAAACCCGAAGTCCAATATGTTGTGTGAAAGAGTATATGGATATTTCCTTTCACAAAACGAATAGAAAGTAACAGCACCTTGACATCAACCCAATATTTTGAGTGAATTACTTTGTATATGACAGGATAATATTCGACGGACTTATCCTAACTTATACGCGCTAATAGTGCCAGACAAAATAGTGAAATGAGCTATAATGATGCTGTGAACAGACGTCAAAGATTTCCAAAGCCGCTGATTTTGTATAAATGGGTATACTGCATATATATATACACATAGTACACTTTCAATTCACAATTGATCCTTTGTCGAAGTCTTGTAGATACGTTCACTTTTCTGTCAATAACTGTTTTCGGCTTCCATCATTTATTGCTATTGTTCGCAGCGGTATTTGTGTTTTAGGCTCAAGTATCTGTGTAAAGAAGTCAGCTTGTATCTCTGATTCACATACCCTGATGATGATACTAAGGAGTCGTGAAATATCGGCAGTTAATACGTGAAAGTCAATTTACGTCGCAGAACAATTTCTTCTTATAACTGACATCAACGTACTACACAGATGTTTGTTAATAAATGTCATCTATGTCATGACGCAATTATTTTCGCACTTTCTTGATGATCTGCTTCGAGAAAGTCTAAAATTTTGACTATAAATGATTATTTATTCGTGATCAGCCAGTGTCACTTCATTTGTAATGATAATTACTATCAACTTTTTACATAGATTATGTGCAAATCTGGTCTACTCTTCAAAATGAATGAAAAGCTGTAGCTCGGTGACTTTAGATGGACAGTGCACACATGTTAAACCTCTACTCTATTAAAAGCAATCAAAGGAGTTCAACTAATGCATAAAATCTTTGCAGAATCTTGATAAATGATAAATGATAATACACAACATGCCTGCCAACAGAAAGAAAAACAAGCAATATTAAAAGCTGTAAGTATATGACATGCGAACACCAGTGTTAATGGAAAAATACTAAGTTGTTCGCACTTTGCAGCTGATCGCTAATACTTGTAAAGAACTCATTTTAAGTCAGCTGCCTTTAAATCCTTGTACTGATTCCCACCTATCCTCAAAATGTCGAACGAAGAAACGACTTTTCTGGCTTCACTTTCATCTCAGCTCGAAGGCATAGCGTCATGCCATCTCGAAGGATACTTAGACTTAAATGGATTTCACATTAGGCATCGTATCTGCGATCATTCGATGATGACTTGTGATTATTTGATATGAAAAATGTTGATGTTCTCAATAAAAATAACAAATGACGTGCCATCCTCAGTGACAACTGAAAGTGACAGAACAATAAAGGTTTATATACAAGGGAGAGTACAATCAACAAATTTTATTTATAATTTATACAATATAACAAAATGTGTATTATGGAAATAAATGTAGATGTTCTGATTGCAAGTGGTTGTTCATGAGAGGTATGTGATTGTTGATGTGAGATTTGATGCTGAGTGCTTCTCCTATGCGTGTATGATGTATGATTGAGAAAGATTGTTTTGATGGTGGATGTATATGCATGGAGATTTCTGATGGTGGGCTTCCTTTCATATGCTCTTTGATGCGGGTGAAAATGTGGCGACGAGTCTCTCCTACATAACATTCTGGGCAATGTTCACATTTATACTTGTAGATGAGGGAAGAGTGCTCGTTGAAGGGGATTGCATCTTTGTAACGCATAAATTTTGGGTTTTGTATGTATTGTAGGCAATAATAATTTTTGACTTTGTTAATAGCTTGTTTTATGGAGCGGGTCTTCTTTTCAATTTCTTTGTGGATGACATCGACATAGGGCAACTTCCAGTAGACATGTTCTTTATTTCCTCAGTATTTTCATCATCGTCTTGCTGTCTTTGAACTTTGCAGTCACTGAAAACTTTTTCAATGTAGGTTGCGCTGTATCCGTTTTTTATAAAAATTGCTTTCACTAATTTTTCATTGTGACTTTTCCAAAAAATGTCGGTCGTTAATTTTTGGGATCTGATAAAGAGGGCTTTGATGGCATTTTTCTTATATTTATCCGGGCAAAAAGCAGTGCGATGGGTATACAGGTAAGTGTTCGTGTCCTTGACATGCCATTTCGTTTTTAAATTACCATTATCAGCGTATATAGTCATATCCAGAAAATTTAACTGACCGTCTTCGTTAGGATATTCCATAGTAAATTGGATATTGCGGTGAAAAGAATTCAAGTGAACTAGAAACTCTTTTGCATTGTTTTCGCTATTGAATTACAGCAAATACATCGTCTACGTAGCGAATGTACAACTTTGGCATATTCAAATGCTTTTCAATTATGAAGTGTAGACAAAACTCAGCCATAATTGGTGCTAAACACGATCCCATGCTCAGGCCTTCAACTTGTAAATAATTGCGACCATTGAAAATGAACGGCACTTGTGTACAGGCGATATCTAGCAAAATTTTCAACGTTTCTTTGGAAACAGGAAAATGGTCAAAGTCAATGTTATCAATAATGTGATTTATGGTTTCATTAACTGGGATATTAGTGAACAGTTGTGTTACATCAAAGCTAGTGAGAAAAACATCACTGTTGATATTAGCGGAAGTTATCTGTTCATAGGCAGAAAAACTATCTTTGGTCGAATGGGTGATGGGAGTAGGGGGGTTCATATCATGTAACCATTCGGTCAATATTAGTACACAACATAATTATACTATACAAAAATAGCTCAATGGAGGGTCCGTTTCCGATTTGTGAATCTTCGGTAGTCCATATAATCGACAGTGAGTGCACCCAGTAGATCGGAGTCTTCACTTGAATTCTTTTCACCGCAATATCCAATTTACTATGGAATATCCTAACGAAGACGGTCAGTTAAATTTTCTGGATATGACTATATACGCTGATAATGGTAATTTAAAAACGAAATGGCATGTCAAGGACACGAACACTTTCCTGTATACCCATCGCACTGCTTTTTGCCCGGATAAATATAAGAAAAATGCCATCAAAGCCCTCTTTATCAGATCCCAAAAATTAACGACCGACATTTTTTGGAAAAGTCACAATGAAAAATTAGTGAAAGCAATTTTTATATAAAAAAAAAAAACGATACAGCGCAACCTACATTGAAAAAGTTTTCAGTGACTGCAAAGTTCAAAGACAGCAAGACGATGATGAAAATACTGAGGAAATTAAAGAACATGTCTACTGGAAGTTGCCCTATGTCGATGTCATCCAAAAGAAATTGAAAAGAAGACCCGCTCCATAAACAAGCTATTAACAAAGTCAAAAATTATTATTGCCTACAATACATACAAAACCCAAAAGTTATGCCGTTACAAAGATGCAATCCCCTTCAACGAGCACTCTTCCCTCATCTACAAGTATAGGCCCTAAATGTGAACATTGCCCAGAATGTTATGTAGGAGAGACTCGTCGCCACATTTTCACCCGCATCAAAGAGCATATGAAAGGAAGCCCACCATCAGAAATCTCCATGCATATACATCCACCATCAAAACAATCTTTCTCAATCATACATCATACACGCATAGGAGAAGCACTCAGCATCAAATCTCACATCAACAATCACATACCTCTCATGAACAACCACTTGCAATCAGAACATCTACATTTATTTCCATAATACACATTTTGTTATATTGTATAAATTATAAATAAAATTTGTTGATTGTACTCTCCCTTGTATATAAACCTTTATTGTTCTTCACTTCAGTTGTCAATGAGGATGGCACGTCATGTGTGCTGAAAACTGCAAAAGCGTATGACACTCACCCCCCCCCGCGCTCCACTTGGTGTCTACCATTCCACAAAAATAAACCCTCCTTATAGACAATACACCTCTCGCCCCTCTGCGTCTCCTCATATTATCCCTTCATTAAATACAGAAAAAAGTAATCAAACATACATCAGAATCATACAAACCACACATGGACATAAGACCCGCCGTGTGCCCCCCGTCCGTCTCGTACTTCACATACTAACATAAATGAAAGAAGCAGAACCAACGGAGTGTAATCTTCTTGCTGATTCTGATGCACACTAACAATTTCAGTATTGAAGTGTGTATCTAAAAGAGAAATTTTTAAACAAATTTTGCAACAAGGATCTACCAAACTGAGATCTGTGGAGCCTCAAATATTACTGCAGAAACGTGTTTACATGTTCTCAACCTTTTTTTAATGAAAGTTCATTCCTGCCTCAAATGAACATCAAGGGCTGCATTAATAGACATAGCTACCACTGTTAGTACTAGGCTAACACTGCTGCCGGTCTAGAGCTAGCCTTTTCCACATGAAGATTGATATCTCTATCACTATCTGTACTAGACCATCCCCATCCCACTGTATGGTTCCGCATTAATAAAGCTAGTTGAAAAAAGAGGAAAAGTTCTACTAGTAGTAATTTCTTATTTATCCTTTTGTGCTTCCAATACGACAGTAGCTCCCTAAGGTGTTAGTCTTAAGTGCTCCCTACTAGTATCACCTAATCATTAGTTTATAAATCTTCTAGTAACTCTTAACAGGCCCTATTTCATGACTGAGTTATAATAACATAAAACAACTCGCAGTACTTACCCTGAACTGACTCTCGAACACTAACACACCCTCGCATACCGCTAAGTCCCCTCCCCCAGCACGTTAGTACTACGATCGCACATACAGAATTTAACTCCTCTTAACACGTTCAACGATTCACCACACCTTACTTACATAACGAATAAAAACTAAAACTACAAAAGAATAAACACACATCCCAACCCCAACTGCTATGATCCAAAACCTCCCTACACCCACAACCTACCAAACTATACCCTACTAGTCCCTCACTCTTACCGGACCTACCCACAGCCCACTAAACCTACTCCTACCTCTCACTCTAACCCTAACCCCTACCCCAACATCACACTAACTAACATACAGCAACCAGACAGGATTCAGACATCGGCCAACACATCTGCTACACCTCACTAGACGTACCAATGCCCAACCACAAAAATCAACCTACCACTAACAACATCCTAAATCCTCGACCCCAAAAAACCTCACTAACGAAATATAACGACATATCTATCTACCTATTACGTACGAAACCAACGACAATCCCTCTCGAGGGAAAAACAACCAAAGCGAACTACGACCTTAAATCCCCTACCTAAAAACCAACAGCCGACAAACTAACAACTAAAACTACCCTACATCACTACCTAGCTAAAACAAACCTAACACACACAAACTAAAACTGTAACCTACACCTCACTAACCTACTAGACCAATCAGCACCAACCCTCCAAAAAAACTAAACCAACTAACCCCCCCCTACAAGATTAACAACCCCCCATACAACCCCCGTTGTAAAATCCACCAGCTACTCCTTAATCTAACTAACCTGAACTAATTACTAACCACGATCCCATACTAACCACTCAACTACTGACAGCTCTATAGAAGTACACAACTACACAACTCACAACATCACTAGCACACACATTAAGAATAATAACACAATATAACAAACTACACGAAACCACGAGACCACAATTCCCTATAAAACAACAATAACAAAAGCTAGCCACCCAACTACCAACAGGATATACCGTCCCACCGACTTAATGACCACCTTACCTCTACTAAGAAAATAACCTACACCTCACTAAACACTACAAACCCAAACCACACAATACCCCTCCCAACGACTACCACCACTACAGCTACCACTCGCATACTCTCCACCTACGACCACTAAACCACAACGTAACCCAAACTAGAGAACTAACAAACAATTAAAAACTCTCTAACCGACGCCACACACATAAACACTTACATCTAATACGACAACCACGAAATCTAATACCTCTACTACCTCACAACAACGCCCAGACTAACAAACAATACCAACCAAAAAAACCCTACCAAATACTCCGAAAACGAACCAAAAACCTCTAAACCAACTACCGATATAACGACGAAATAAACTACAACATAAATAGTCCTAACGATTCACAACCCACTAACGAACTACACAACATCGCAGACGAACCATAACTCACTATACTATTTTTTCAATCCTATTGCACAGCACATTAATAAAGCTAGTTCCAATCCTATTGCACAGTAAGCAATAGGCCATTTTCTAGGGGATCTACTAGGGCAGTGGTAGTTGCCATTAAGCACAATATTAATGCTCGTTAATAAAATCATGATTTCATGCATTTTGCACGTATTTTGCATAAAAACACGAAGACAAATTTTCGGCATAAATGCATGAAAAAATGTATATTTCAGGCGATTTTGGACATAGAACATGAAGTTAACAGGTCCTCCTACACCAACTGGACTTACAATTCTAATCTAACGAATACAATTCAACCAAACTACCTCCTATCATAGCAAGCTGAATAATGAGAAGGGTTGAACACTTTAACTTGTGCTACATGCAAATTGTTTCCGGAATCTAATTGTTGCTTTGAATCAGTGACAACTGCGATTAGATATTTTGCTTTTGATTCAGTCATTGAAAAATCTACAAATGCTAGAACAGCTATCGCTGCATGAAGCCTCGAGATTGATAGATAGCTACATTCAAGAGTCGCTCCTTTAATCAGCTTCTGGACAGAAGTGTCCTTAACAAGAACGAAGGTGTAAGCACGCTGAAGTGGTGCTACGTTCTGGTTGGTCGTCTAATGTCTCAGTGCGAATCTCCATCTGATGACAGTCCAATTCACACATGGTGTGTCAAAGAAAAAGCAACTGCCAAGAGGATGCATGTATTGTCTTGCATAGTTGAGCGGCCGTTCAGTGTACACGGCACTATTCTCACTAGCAATCGACATCCTCTCGATCAAGAGCATTTAAAACATCTCTAACTCATGCAGAGTAATCAATATATTTAACTGTTTTTCATATCACCTCCAATAGTATACACGCAATTATATTCCAGCTTAATGTGCGATAGAATTTTTACATAACACATGTAGGCTTCCATTTCAAAGATCGCTTTCTATTAAACCAATAATATGCATCTATTTGACAGCCATATCAGAAGAATTCAGTAGGCCTATTGTATATAGCATCTATCGATTTGCTTGATTTAAATGCAATGAAATAGGTGCATAATTTTCAATCTATAAATGCATAGACTCAGGACATTAATTACTAATACCATTATTTTGCTGCCGGAAGAAGTAACAAGAACCTAGAGTTACATCAAGTTGATACTATAGAAATTGCTAGCTTTATTTATACGGACCAAAGAATTTTCACATGTGTTTAAAGTAAAGATTGCATCTTGTCTGATAATGTTTCTGAATAAATTGGAACGCAATTTTAACAAACCTTCGTATGTAAAAACGCTAACTTAAACGTAGTTTCCTTGTCACGAATTTTAACGTGGGTTAACTGGGTTAGAACTAGAAACAATGAATTTTACACTAGGATTTTACTATTGAATTCATTAATTTCAGATTAATGATACCAGCCATAGCAAAGTTAAACACTTCAAAAATTCACTTCGGAAATAATGAAAGTGCATTGCAGTGAATAAACGAGAAGCTGCGGCGAAGTACAACCCGCAACAGTACCGCCTCTTTTCAAACATGTTCCACATTTCATTTTTGTCCGGGTGACTTCTCACTGTTTTTAGTTTGTTCATTGTTACCACGCATTTTGATTCATACAGAAATCATTAAGACATTTCATTAATGGTACACGGCGAACTCACATTAACTCCTCCGAGACTTGGGGTTGAGAAATGCTGTTTTATGCGTATTGCATGTACTAATTGCTCGTGAGGTAGCATTACTTCTGATCCAATTATAACTCACCATTTAGATCGCACTCTTCAAATCGTGCCCAAAGAACATGTTCTTCAAAAGTCTTATTGTCACGACGTGCAACTGTTGAACCCGGCAAAACCATTCCTTCCAGCATCTCTTTCATACTATCCATTACACTTTTATCGCTGTAATTAAGATAATGTTGTAAGGAAACATGCTGATGATCAATGCAATGTAGTTAGAAAGATGAAACTATCTTTACTTGGATAAAAGTGCTTGAGTAAACAAAAATGTTGACATAAATGTAAAAAAATGAGAAATTTTTACATTTTTTCAGTTACTTTGATAATGGCACGGTAAACACAGCCTAGTCGAGACTAGAAACTCAACTTCCTACTCGCGACTAGATTTGGCATGCACAAGCTTGTCGCGACTAGCTGTAATAATAGAAAGGGAAGAACTTTTCTCCCCCTGTGTCGTCACTACTTCGTCTTCAACGTCATTATTCATCTTAACAACGACCTCATTCACCGATTGCCATTGGCTGTTTATTAACTCAAAAGAAACGCTTGGGATTCTCATTATATCAAATGCTTGTTAAAATTTCAGTGCCCCCAAAGGAATGCACGGATAACACATCCGCTGCACAGAGAGAGAGGATAAGACACCACAACGCATTCTAATGATTCTTAGAAAAGTATGCATAAATGTTCACCGATCATGACTAACGCTGCACGTGTGGAAAATAATCGTTCACCGGACATATTTAGGGAAACAGTTTCCGGACAATCATGGATACAAAAATGTCGGAGAAACGAAAATAATAGAACTAATTAATCATCTAATAGTCTACATGTTGCTTCGGATGTCATAATTTCTAAATTTTTCTTGCGTCTGTTAATCTAGTTTCCATCTCTGCAAAATGCACGTGTAAGCAATATCTTGTAAATTGTTTGATGTATGCTTTTCATAGAATAGTCATTTTCGTACCTTCTTTATTCCTCGACTAGATACACGGAGTTGCCCAGAAATAACCGAACACGAATGATCCCAAACCAAGATTGCAATGAAACGGGATAACTGTATTACAGATAACTACAACAAATGCTCAAGATGCAAATCATATGTGCAATAGAGTTATGATTTTACGTAAAAATGAAGTCTGAAATACTAAGGTTTGGGATCTTGCAGGCCATTCCACGGAACGGTGGCGGTCCATCCATCTACTAGGAAAAGAATCAACTCACTTTCAGACGGAGACACCATAATGAGCAGCGGCTCCATCATGGTGAAAGTATAAATCAATATAATCTTTACGCTGAAAATTTCAGGTTTTTCAGGAAAAATTTAGGATGTCATTGCCTTGTCGAAAAGAATGGTCCAATCAATCCAGAGTTTTAAATGGCACCCCAACCAGTTAAACCAGGTAATGTGAGCTCTTATTGCAATATCTCGTGTAGATTGGATTCAGACCAACAGATGCAATTATGTCGATTTATTCGTCCGTTTAGTTTGAAGCATTCTTCATCCGATCACGCTGTGTAGTCCAACATCTCAGGATAATCAAGATAAGTCTCATGAATCTCACAAAATTCTCGACAAATAACAACTTTCAACAGCATGATGACGTTCTTCCAGTGTGCAAACCATTTTGTTTATATATGATAATTTGTCAAAAAGTCTTTAGAGACAATAAATGGCTGAATGCATACAGGAGGTCGACCAAAATACGTTGATATTAGTAATCACGGGTCTTAGCATGTGCATTGATAGGCTATGTGCATTTTAAACTTTCAATTGAAGATAGAGCTGTGAAATCTTCATGCATCCCTGATTGTTATCAGCAGCGTGTCTTGGTGTCGCTCTGTATTAACAATGACTTCTTGGAGTTTCATGGTTCACAATAACTTCAATGTTGATGACTCTATCGGTTGACAAATACTATGTCAGGCAATTGAAGTCTCTTGATAAATTTTTTAAATTCATGTGAATTAGTTTCGAATACCTATTTCATGAAGCGGAGTTGAAATCAGTAGACTTCGTTCCAACCATCCATTGACTTTTAACAATGATCAAAGCCAATTTCCACCTAGGATAACTCGATCGCCTTCAACTTCAATAAGGGTTCGGTTACTTCTGGGCCACTCGGTATATTCCTCGACGCACATACACAAACATGATGCGAATAATAAATACATAAATTTCACTCATTATGAACCATTGTTGACATGCACACAATCATTTTTCGTCTCAAAGTAAACTTTTTTATGGGAATTTCTAAACCCTCTGAGACCTGAGGGGTTGGGATCCATTCGACCCCTTGGCCTATCTAGCATACTTCTAATGATTCAATTGAAATTACATATCACATGCAGAATCATTTTAAGAGATGCTGATTTTTCATAGGTAAGAGCGGTTGATATATCCTATGTAGAAAAAGTAAAAAAGAAAAATATGGCTCCGAGATCCTTCGGACACCCTCTCAGGTCTTTGAAGGTTTTGAACCTTCATCGAAATATTCAAATTTTCCGAGTAACAACCATACTTTGCATGTTGATCATTAAAATTTCAAAGTTAAGTTGAGTTTTATTGCATCAATACTTACTTGTAAACCTCCGGGTGAATAACAAGCTTTGATTTTGATGACATAATTGCGCTGACTGAAATAAGAAGAGCATGAATGAAAAGAAGCAACATCACGTTATCTAAAAATTTGATTTGAAAAGCGTAAAAGAAGCTATTTAGAAGAATGAATTTTGTAAACACTGACTCTATGCGACATCTGATCAAAAGTGAGTAACATGCTGTAGTGATAGAATCGCCAAATATATCTGCATCTGGGACCATTATACTCAAATTAGTTCTATAGAGAAAAACTCCAACTGCAAATTACTCTTTATAGCAGCAGACGCTTCGGCGGCTGATCTGCCCACTTTCATCACTGCCGAATACTGAGTGATCAATCTGTACTCGGCAGTGATCAAGATCAGCAAATCAGCCGCCGAAACGTCTGCTACAACAAAGATAGTCCGACAGCGAGAACGAGCATCTGCAGGGAACGAGGCCGAAGATGAGACTTTCAGACACCCTTCGGCTTCTGCAAATCTACACGTTTACCGAATTATACCTGGTTCCTGTTCGGGTCAGTCACATCAATAAGCAGCAAAATTGATTCTTTTAGAAGTAATTAAACCCTCTTTAGAAAATGATAGGGCTTTCCATCGAAATGACGTTCATGTACGTAGGACTTATTGATCAACAGTGATGTGACTATAGCTTTATTATGACAGGTCATTTTACAAAGTCCGCATCGCTTTCGTCCAGCCCCAAACGTGTGGAGATATTGAAGGAAAACCGGACAGTAATTGAATTCATTATGTATCAACGGAATTTGGTATGTATTCTTCACGGAGTTCGCAAGAACAAAACTTCCGATACAAGTAGGGTACTCGTGTCCACTCGACCATAACGCTGATTACAATTGTGAAGTACATGACTACATTTGTGTGCTCAAGGAACTCATGAAAAGATTTCATTACATATACGCTGTGCACCATGTAAATATACTTGTAGACCTATTTGATTTGAGTCCAATTCATGAAATAGACAAGTGAATGCAATGCTTTCTTTTAGTTCACTAAAGGTAACTTTCAACGCTACTAATAAACATATGGTTTTGATGAATAATAGTAATTTAAACAAAACCGTCGAGTCATCACGAATGAAACGATTCCCCAGCTCATCACGGCTTTAAGTCCAAGTTAAAAGGTCCAAAATTCATGGCAACTATTTCTATCACAGAGAAGTTTTCTTCTACTCATATCGACGGGCTAACTACCCAGAATGCCAGCAGAACAAAGTCATTTCAGCGGAATTTTTTTCTACATCAAAAAGTCGAATAGTCGGCTGAATTTTTAATCTCCAGGGTCTAAACATATTCCCAGAACAGTTTTAAATCAATTTTCATATCCCACATGCTAACTGGGTTCCGTATATCATACCATTCATGCCGATTCACTTGCCCATATTCTTGAAGTACATGCATTAGTCACAGTTAAGAAAAATATTCCGCTTTGTCCCCATATTTGGTCAGTTATAATTAGAACCCTTCGTCTATGGTTAGAATAACTTGTGAACATACAAATCCATGACAAAAAATCAACAAAGAAGGAACAACAATTGATCATTTCAACGCCTGAAAAGAATTACGATTAAAAAACCCATTGATTCACCTCATCAAATCACATTGTATTTTGTGTGTCATACAAATTGTACATAAAGTATCTAACGAAAGGGTTATGATTTGCATTTGGCACATGAAATTTGAACACAAGTGAAACGCTACCAATCAACTGTCAACATGAAGGAAGAAAGTACTATTCAACTGTGCGCATACTTTCATAAAAATGATAGTATTTGCCTTCGTATCAACCCCTCCTCCGTATTATTAGCCTCCGTCAATTTGAGGAAGTGGAGAAACTGACTGTAATAACAAAGTAGCATAATGAATAAAGATATATACCATTTCCAATCCAATTTCACATAAGTGAAATTCAATTTCTCATTCGTGAAACTCTATTTCTCATTCGTGAAATTCAAATTCTCATTCGTGAAACTCAATTTCTCATTCGTGAAATCCTATTTCTCATTCGTGAAATCCTATTTCTCATTCGCGAAATTCAATTTCTCATTCGTGAAACTCTATTTCACACTTTATTTTATAGATAATGTTTTCTCTATTGTAATGCATCTGAATCCTTTCCTAGTCACCAAAGTTAGCACTGCCTGCTTCAAATAGACTTCAGCGCACTTTTGTCATTACTTTAAAGATGTCATTGCGGCTTGTTGTGGCGCTAACTTCTAAAAATATACTTAGAAAAGAGCACCAATAATCAATTAAGTACAATTCATGGACTATAAATTATTTGATTACTTATTCATCTTATTTAGTTAACACATTGAAATACAAGCGCTGGATATTAACAAATATATATAATAAGTTACATATGTCATAGATACAAGATGTTAAGGCCACTTCTTTGTATAAATTACTAATATAGTAGTGTTCGTTCTTATCTATTAGTGTCTATTAGTTGACGCAATATTCATAACAATTAATGACAAATAAATTATCATTATTATTATTATTATAACAATTTTTACAGAATAATCGTGTCATTATCAGAAGATTCACAAGTCAGATAAACTATCAATCCGAATGACACGTGGATAATATTTCTCGACTTGATTGGAAAACCCCAGTAGTTTATTACCTGTCAATGTATCCTTTGCTTCCATGGCGATGCCCTCCATAGTTTGTATCCGGAATTCAGCGATCGTTGGACCATTTGTTTGTCGTATACAGTTCAAAATTTCGGGCATTGCTTCTCGTAATTTTCTCTTCACTGCCGATTTAAATACAATCATGCCAGCTTGACGGGATTTAAGAGATACGAGTATGGAGCCAACGAAGAACTTGAACATTTTCATCCACGCACACCACATTCTCCGCTCGAGCAAGGGCGCTGTCGATCACGAATGTAAGGTTTTCAATGCCTTGAACGTTGCATAAGTCGATCAGTCCACGAAACCATTCATTGAAATTTCCAACTTGAATGAACCACGCCTAATAGTAAAATTGAGCAACTGGGAACTCGACATAGCTGCAATACAGTGCAAGTTACTTCTTTCAAGTAGGATGTAACTACACAAGAGCGATCCGATCTTCGAACGGCCCTCGGTACGACCACAAAATAAATTTAAATTTGCTTCATCCAACCAAATAATTGTTCGACAACTCGATCTTGCTTCAATGAGGCGTTCAGTATAAACCATGCGACGAGCTTTGTTTTCTTCGCTGTTGACATTGTGAACAAGAGGTCTCAATTTCTCGAGGGAAATGAGTTTACAATCCAACCAATTTTTGATGGTGTTCTTACTACGATGACGTGAAATTGTTGCTGAATACGGTCAACACACATGTTGGTTCGTCTTCATCCATGTCATCAAATTTTCCATAATCTCAGGTATCTTCTTTGTTGCATTTGATCCAGCTTTCGGCTTTGGCTTATCTTGTTGATTCTTAATCCATTCGTATGCGGTTCTGGTGTTAACATCCAATACCGGTACATCAACTTCCAGTCTCCTTCATTTCATAACATTTCATGACCTTTTCTCTAACTGTTTGACTGATACGGTTGTACCGTCGTTGTCGAGGCATCTTCAGAATAGATGCGAGTGGAATCATGAGTACGAAGAATGAACGGCCATAGTTATATTCTACAGCCAATCCATTCGTAACCAGGCGGAAGAGACATTATTTCATCAGCAGAAATATTGAAATCTGATTTTAAGTTCAGGCGTATATTGTTGCACATCAGTACGTCACAGTGATGCGACTGGGCGGATACCGTCACTCGTGTGATTTTGATGGTCTTCCGAAGATTTTTACAAGTTAACGTCACAACATGCCGCAATGACATCTTTAAAGTAATGACAAAAGTGCGCTGAAGTCTATTTGAAGCAGGCAACGCTAACTTTGGTGACTAGGAAAGGATTCAGATGCATTAAAATGGAGAAAACATTATCTAAAAAATAAAGTGTGAAATAGAGTTTCACGAATGAGAAATTGAATTTCGCGAATGAGAAATGGGATTTCACGAATGAGAAATTGAGTTTCACGAATGAGAATTCGAATTTCGCGAATGAGAAATAGGATTTCGCGAATGAGAATTTGAATTTCACTAATGAGAAATTGAATTTCACTTATGTGAAATTGGATTGGAAATGGTATAGATATGTATGTATATCAGAAGTTAGAATCTACTGAAGGGCCATCTTAAAGAACCAAGGGTCATGTATATGGAGCCTGTGTGCTTTATGGTTGTGAGTCATGACCGCTGCTTTTATCCCATCAGAAGATGCTTGAACGTTTGGAGATGTGAATGTCAAGGTAGATGTGTGGTGTCAGTTTATCGGACAGGAAATCGGCTGACAGAATCAGAGAAGCAATAAGTATTGAGAACATCACAGATATCGTGAGAAGGCAAAGACTACGTTGGTTTGGCCACGTGGTATCAAGGGATGAGACAGAGTGGATCAGAAAAGTGATGTGGATGGAAGGAGATGGTAAAAGAGGAGCTGGAAGACAAAAGAAGACCTGGGAACAAGTGGTGAAAGATGATTCAAACGTGTGGGAGCCCAGGAAGCGGACGCCCGTTGGAAATTCATACTAAAGCAGTAAGCGCATAAACCACCATCTTCTGGAAAAGGACGCAAAAAGGGATGAGCGAGTGAAGTCATTGTCATTTTGATTCACACCATCCAATTCCACTTTACGTTCCTTCTTTCTTTTCAAACTCGTGTGAATTAATTCCTGTCCATGCAAGATCTTCTTATCTCTTTGTATATTTCTACTGTCGAGAGTTTCCTTTTTCTGTTTGAAGATCATCAACTTCGATTCCAATTAATATTTATTTCCTTTTCCAAGCTTTGTCGTTGGTGATAGGCAGAAGACGCTTGCTGATCTCGTCGAAATTCACCGTTCGCTTTTTGCATCAGCTCTACCGTTCTTCTCAACTTTGAGCAGCTCACTCGTAATGGGCACTTTGATAGCGCCACCTCTACGATTGGTTTGAAAAAGATTTTTAACTTTATTTACAGATTAATTCACACTAATGCGGCAAAAACGAAGAATATTTGAGTAGTTGAATACATTGTAGAGCTAGAGTTACATTTCTTATTTCACTTAGCGGTAAGACGAAGTGTGCACCAAGACATACTGACACATGGTGGTGCGAAGAAGTAGCCGCAGCAGTGGAAGAAAAGAGAATGCGATTCGCGATATGCAAAGGCAAAGGAGAATGCCCGAAAGATCATTTGGAAATCTCAAGAGAGGAGAAGGAAAGAATTGGCGCAATTATTGACAAGTGAAGAGGGCAAGAGATGCTCAGGTGCGACACTGTTACCCGTTTCTGATACTGGGGAGACATGTTGGATTCCGGTGGTGGAACGAATGCAGCTGTGACTGCGCTAATTGAGTGGCTGGGGGGGGGGGGGAGAGAAATTCTGAGAGCTATCATCGTCCAACCCAACGGAGATGGAGAAAAGGACGTTAAACGGATAAGGACGCAAAAGGACGCAAAAAACGGATAAGTTACCTAGGTTCACATTCTTCATGAACTGCAATGAGCAATCAGCATATAATAAATAGTGCCATCGTGAGTACTTACTATTGAAAACTGTTCGAATATGTTCACTAATTGAATTTCATAGCTTCAAAAAAATTTCGAAACAATTAATTTCACCATTCATGTGACATGTTATGATAATATTATGCAGACATGCACCTAACTGAGGTTTAGGTTGATCGCCAATCTACTGAACGTCGCTGAACTTCGTAGAATAACGATTGATGATACCCTACTGAAGTTGGAAGTGAATATTTCTATCATGTATGAACCAATTCCTCTTGGGCAATGATTCAACCAATGCGGAGTGCACTTTGACTTCTTCGACTGACCAACGACACATACCTTGTAGAATATCTTTCAGACTGTCACTTACAAAACACAAATGCAGTTTTTATTGTGGCAATCCTTCACTTAACCAAACGAACTTTGACCGTTGTGACTCATAAAAGAACTTCCGTAAAATGTTCTCTCAGACAACTAAGCACGCCTGACACTCAAACAGAATCAAGAGTTTAATTATTGTCTTCCGAAAATCCAACATCTTTGTACATTAAGTGCTGACTTATGCAAATGTACATAGGTGTGCCAAATATGATTGTAATGCGTGTTTGATATGACCGAAATTGATTTTAGATCTGCAATTCTAAGGATAGCATAATACTTAAAAAATATACATGGAAAATATATTTCATCAAGATATCATCATTTTTGAAGTTGCAGTGTTTCAAAAAACATGTCGTCTACACAGGTAGACAGGTGTGGCGATGATGGTTAAGATGTAGCGTAGGACTTGATACAGTAATACTGCCATAGACCTATTATTCACTAAACATGGATGCATCTGTAAACTGTACTTTTGTACTAAATGATGGATTATATAAACATAAGAGACAGAAGCACCACAAATATTTGGTGCATGAAAGTACAAGCGCAATATTTTAACGATGTGATCAGAAAATGATAAAAAGCTAAAAAGTATGATTACATTGAGTTTTGCACCCTTAAACGGATCTGAAGAATTCAGAAGAAATTTGAACATTCAAAGCTTGTCCTTCTTTTGTTGAATTGATCTCTATGTTTCTACAAACAGCCTAGATGTGATGATGTGATGCAGAAGCAGCAAAAATTGAAAAGATTTTTCGATTTCATCAGAAACATCCCATGCGTATAAACGCATACTAGAGATGTACCTAAGCTGAGCCGAGCCAAACCGATGGCAGCTCGGCTCCACTTGTTCGAGCCGGTCGGAGCCGCGGCTCTTCGGCTTGGCTTAAAATATATCGTTTAAGGTGCAAGATAGGTGTAAGATAAATTTTTATTTAATTTTTTGATGTAGGCTAACTACATTTGGTAGTATTTAATAAGTAGGCCTGTTTAAAGTCCAAACTATTAGGATAATGATTTATAGAATTTGAAGACCTACTTCAGAGTTAGAGTTACGGTATACAAAAATATTTTTTAGTTAATATCGAATTCGATATATTTAGATGAATTTTTGGTCATACACGATATTTATGGGTAGGTCTAATCGCAATCATAGTTATAAAACGAGGTTTATAGCTTTACACCTGAATGGGTTTTTTCCAAAATCTGATTTTTCTTCATTTTAACTGATTTTGTAGTCAAACAGTATGTCTAATGAATTTTTAAAAAATTACATCGAATATTTCCCGAATTTTTGTGACTTAAATTACAGCATGAAAGCATGAATCATCAGGTCGATCCATGTACATCTCTAGCGCATACGTCAATATTCCCTTTGTAGACCCTCCTCAAAATCACATTATATTCACACCTGGGGCAAGAGATTAAGATTATCGTACCTAAGTGTATTTCACTTTAATCTACTTATTTGAATGTTACTATGAAAGTTCCAGGAATACTATAACAAGATTCAGTAGCATTTTGCAATTTACATACTACAATTTGAAGAAAAAAGGAAATAACGGAAAAATTCGTAAAAAAGAGAAAAAAGGACAATTTTCGAAAAAGCGGAAAATAGCGAAAGTAACGGAACTCTGGGTACCATGCATCCTAAAGTACCGGTATTCAGAAGACATAGCTTCGCTCGATATGGATTTGCTCCAAAATTATGCTAGATGACAGAGTTACGATACAACCAATATTTGAGAGCTCAATACATGCAGAATAATTACGTCGAAGCAGTTAGAAGCATGTGGCAGCAACGATTTCACAGAGTTTAAGAAAACAAGTCTCTCTTCAAGCCAGATTCTTGAAAGCAAAATATTCTTTAAATTGAATGCAAGAAAAAACAAACTGCACGTGGATAAAATATAATAAAAGGAAGCATGAGTAAAAAAATAGCAGAAAAAATTTGCTGTTTAATATGAGAAACCTAAACATGCCATGAATAAAAATAACTTGAATTCGCCTGTAGTCATACAACCATCCCACCCCTAAATATATTAGGCCTATTGTATTTTTGATCGATTTACGAGTCGACTTTTCAGATACATTTTTGGGGAATTTCCGTCAAATGGTAGCAGATTGACAGCTCTGTTTCTTTTCCAAGAATGCCTGTAAAGGTTATAAAGATTTTATCTCTGTGGCCATTTCAAGTCTCGTCGAGAAGGGTTAGGGTACGGTAGTATACTGCGAACCTCTCTCATGAGTCACTGAAATAGATGGCAACATCATCATTATCTGCCCTATTCATTGATGGTCGAATATATTTCTAAATTTTCTTAATACAGAAAATAAAGATCACTTGTTCGTATAAATTATTTTAATTTATAAATGAATTTAAAGTACTGTGAGCACTCTTTTACTCAGAGAAATGGTTGTACGCAACCAAATTGTCATACCGGCTACTAGAATGGTAGAGGAAGCACAATTTCGACACTGCGGTTCACATGAGTTGGCAGTGCTTTCTAATAAAAAAAGGAAAAGAAATTATCTACAGCAGATAGAACACTAAAATAAGAGTCAAACCTTGCAAGCATATGTCTTGACAGATTCAGTGCTTTCATTGTTGTCCATAACTAGGAAAAAGTATGATTGGATCAAGAACTCACCAAATTTCTTAAAACAACTTAATGTCAGATGATGTCATCCTCAAGATTTTTTGTCATATTAAATTTCACTGAATCACTTTTCGTTGAGAAATGCAAGCCAGCATTCATCAACAAAAATTAGTAGTAATAGAAATGGAGGAGTAATTCACCGGCTCATATGCAACGGCAGAAAGAGAGCAAAATTGCACCGGCTGATCCGTGATAATCGACGCTGCCTTAATCGCATAACATCGAATCATGTCTAAAGAATTATTATTCTAAAGATTGATGTCCTGCATACTAATCATATTTGTACGGACAAAAATGTGAATATGTTAAACTGATGTTTGTCATGCTTAGAAAGAATCATTTTCTGATTACAAGGAAACGATTCCACATTGGAGAATTAAACAGCTGTTTTTCGTATCGAATGCAGCCATTTAAAATAAACGTTTTTAAAACAAAAACATTGAGAATGTCATGTATTTCCCGTTTACGCCAAATTCATCATATAGATCGTCCAAATCATGCAAGCAAGCAAACAAGGCAATTGAAATGTCGTGCTTTCCCATTTTCCAGTTGCAAATATGTTGAAAACCCTGTGCACTGAAATCTTTGTTGAGTAATGTGACTGATAATCAACCTTCTACAAATTGTTACCTTGAATCAAAATTTCAGTGTCTTTTCAGATTCACCAATCAAACCATCCGCTTGTTCTTAGCATAACAACAGGAAATAAATTCAACTGCCTCCTTTTTCTGGCCTTCAACGTGATTTTGCATCAATGAAGAAGGTGTACTCTGCATAGCTTTTTATGTTGGGCTTATGACATATTTCCTGTTGAAGTTATTTCACTCCTGATAACATCCCTTGTGAGCAATTGTCATAACATGCATCATTTGACCTGCATGTTGTTGTGATGCCCTTCGAATCGTAGTGAATTCTTTACTTTTAGAAATTCTTCACATTTGAAGACGTATCATGAGAATATTTGCTTCATCTTGAGATTATTCAGTTGATATTACATTCATCTTGGACGATTTGGCTAAAAACGCAAAAGATCATGGTTTCATCACAAGTACATTTATTATACTTAAATAATTTTTACATTTTATTATTTCTGATTTCCACACGCTAGCAGACTTCAGTTGCAATCATGACTAAAAAGACGACTGATATTTGCAAGAACTCTGCTTTCCTGCATCAATTGAGTTTCTCAGCCTCTTTGCTATCAATGACTGGAACAGAAGATGTCACCGTATCTGATAACTGAAAAGCCAACGCGTAACTATCTCAAAAATAATCTTACTCCTTATTTAAGCTTTCTTTTGTTTTATCCCTTCAAAAAAATTGGTTGAGCTTTTTCAGCTAATCTAAATTTCTTGAAAAATTGCTGTGTTGACTACGCGAAAACTACAAACATCTTAAAAGTGTTATTGTGATTAAATATTTTCCGTCTTTTCCTTCTTCAACGGCATTCAACATTGATTTACGCATTTGCATGTATCCTTGGTCTTTTTGTTGAATATATATTTGGCTGTAAAAAGTGAATTTGTAATTTAGACTCAGGCAGTTTTCACAAATATTTACGCTATTACTGCAGTACATATTGCCATGTAAAGTTTTAGCGCATGATGGTGGATTTCAGTGTGTTTGGTTGATATCCAATTGTGATGAATTTATTGTCCAATGACAAACCAGATGTGTTAATAATTTAGTGTTCTTACAAGTGTTGCTTTCAAGTAATAAGGAATTTCTTGTAGGCCAACTCATTCCTGAGGTGTCGGTGTTTTGGTTGCAATTTCTGATTACTATCGTCTGTCTCAGTTACCCTTTCGCTTGGTTTTCTTTTCTTTGACTTTTTGTTATTGCATTCACATACTTTGTCGATGTTTCTTTCGTTGCATGTCCTTTCACTCTGCTCTGTATCGTTACATTCGTGCTTCCAATGCAGCATTTTCTACTCCGCATTTATGAGAATACATTTGATTCTTGAAAGGATAATTGGTTATGCTTAGATGCTTTTTTGTTCAATTACCTGATTTATTTCTTTGGATTTCGATAGAGATTCAGTATGATGTTCACTTGATTCAATAATATCATCAAGTTTTCTAAGATCAGTATCGATGGACAGTAAGGTGTTGTCACGATGTTTACAACCACCTATTTTTTGAATGGTGTAATGTTGGAAGTGTTTGAGCTTCTGATTGGTTGGTTTCTGCATGATTCAAATGCAGGACTGGTGGCCTCTCTGTACACAATGAAGTAGAGATAACTTATTTCCTATCCATTTTTGTGCAGCTCCATTTTGGAATACGATTTTCGAGTGATGGGAATTAAGTTTGAGATTGTGTTGCTGATGCACTGCAGTTGTTCAAACCAAAGCAATCGTCGCCATAGCTTTTGAAGGCATATTTTTTCTATGTATTGTATCTTCTGCATTGCATCCCTGAACATTTATGACTAAATCAGGATCGGTAGTATATTGTATTCTGCATTTATGCTTCATGAGGTTAGAAGATAAATGCAATAGAGCTTGACAGTTTTGAATCCCTTTAGAAAACATGTTTCCAATACTATCATATTTTTGATGAGATCGGAAAACATTGTTTAAGTGCATAACACTTCAACTTATTTGATAGCGAGGAGAGAATATAATTGGAAGAATTTGCAGAAAAGGAAAGCCTGGATTGCTTTTTCTCATACTTCACTCTTTTCGGCATAGAATTTGCTGGGTTTCTGGAGTAGTATTTATCGCCGATATCTCCACTAGTCTTGTCAGCACCTGGTAAAGTTCTGCTGTTCATGTGATTATCGCATGACATCATTGCTGACAGCAAGTTTCTATCCGGTTTCTTTTACGGTCAGGTTTCTATGCCGGACCGTAAAAGTCTATCTTTGCGTGTATTAATTCGGTTCGGAAACCCTGTGTCTACCTTAACGTGGATTAATTCACACACAAGAATGCTATACTCAACAATTCTATTGTTGAATACTTATCTTGATGCGGTCCACGGGACAAAGCATCTGCTACGGGATTCTGTTTTCCCGGAATGTATAAAACCTGAAAGTTGTACTGCAGAAGCTTAGTAGGCAAATGGATCACCCGGGAAGGAGCTGTGCCACCTACACCATTTATGAGTAACTGTCTCAGGCACTGGTGGTCGGTACGTGCAGTGAAATGTCGACCGTAAAGAAATTGGTGTAAACGATCCACACCCCATAAGACCGCTAAGAACTGCTTTTCAGAAATAGAATACTTAATTTCCATATGAGAAAGCTTCCGACTGAGAAAGTATACAGGACGTTCTTCACTTGTCTCGGAATCTATGAGAAAGTATAGCTGAAATTCTATATCCCGAAGCATCAGTAGTCAGAAAAGTCTTAGTATTCAGGATCAGAGTCAAAAATGCAAGCGGCACGTAGTTAGCGAGGCTGAGTTTCAATAAGTCGAAATCCTTTTGTATCTGATCGGACCACTCAAAACGCACTTTCTCCTTTATTCGTTCAGATAACGAGGAAGACAAAGCATCAGCATCAAGAGTATCAGGTAATTGAGAAACTCCTTCTGTACCAATCAACCTACCAAGAAACTGGACTGGCCTCTGGCCGTACACACATTTCTCGTTCAAAGTCATGCCATGCACCGATAATTGCGACGTTTTGCGCAAACATTCGTCGTGATCCTGCAATGTCTTTCCAAAAATGTGAATGTCATCTAAGTATGAGACATCATTGGAGTAGGTACGAAGTAAATTGAAAATTACCGTCATATACGCGCTAGGAGCCTGGTAAGACCAAACGCCAGGTGTTTATAGCGAAAAAGTCCGACATAAGAAGTAAATGCGGTAGGGTCGTGAGAATCTTCTTTAACTCTTGCTGGTGATACGCCGATCTTAAGTCTAATTTCGAAAAGAATTTCATAAAAATTTCGTCAGCCGTCGGCAGCGGATGTTGATCAGCTATGATGTGCTGATTAACCTTTTTGTACTCCACACACAAACGTATTTCTCCATCCTGTTTCGGGACGACTACTATGGGCGAAATGAAGGGCGAAGAATCGATTTCTTCGATGATGTCATTCATTAGCAATTTCTTGATCTCTGACTCAACTGCTGTTTGTAGAGCAAAAGGAATTTTGCGTTTATTTTTGTACGAGTGAACTAGGAACGTCATCTTTCAACTTAATGAAAAATTCATAGTCTAAAAGCTTTGGTAAGGAAGTATTAGCCAATTCAGCGTGACGATCAGAATTATCAGAATTACGATCAAGATCAGTAGCATGATCAGAAGTGCTGCAAATTGATAAAATCTGAAGTTCAGGTACTTTAGATCTCCCAGCAGCTGTCATATTAAGTTTTGCAACCGCATCAGCGCATATCACAGATTCGTCTGTCACAGGAACACATCACTAGCTGTACGATTCCGAAAAGTACAAATCACATTCGGCAAAATACCAATCACATTGATGTCACTTTTGTCAAAATTAGTTTCGCATGACAAAATGGTATCAATTTTCTATTAAAATGTTGTACGTAATACGAGCACAGCAAAAGGCTTATATCAGATCCGGTATCTGTCAAAATGACAAAGAAAAACTACCGGTATCAGATTGTTGTTTCAGAAAAGTGTAAGTTTTACCTGCTGTGCTTAATTGTACAGAATTATTCACAGAGTCAGAATCAGTTTCAGTAATACGGTTCAAATTACACATTCACAGAAAAATGTTTTTGATGATTAGTAGAACTTGGCTTACTACTTGAGTCAGACTTACATACGGAAGAAAAACGACCGACTTTCTTACATGAGTTGCAAGTCGCATTCTTAGCAGGACAATTAGTATCTGATGCAATATGTGCTCTAGACCCATAACGGTAGCACTTTCGCTTTGTATTAGTGTTAGTGTTAGCCTTTTGAATTGGCCTAGAAAGAATTTTCTTCTTGTGGGTTGTAGCAGCAGCACATAATGTAGTCTTGAAAATGTTCAGGGAATGGCAAATGTTAGCACATTCATTCAAAGTCTTAGGCCTACGAATGAACAATTACGAACTCAAATTTTTCGGTAAAGAGGATGAAAATTTTGCAATGAGCAATTCTTCAAGGACATTTCTAGAGTCAAAATTTTCATAAAGCATTTGTAGTTTAGACGCATATTCATCATATGAGCCACAAAACGTCGTACTGAAAAATTCTAAACAGTTCAGGTGCTTATCTTGAGATGAATATCGTTCATGCATAAATGTGATAATGACATCGTAAATCAAATTATTAGGAAATGCATTGACAACTGCCTGAAAAGTGGTCATATGCACATTTGCAAGTAGAAAATCAACTTTTGAGTCTTCATCAATTTTGGACATTCTGCACGTCATTTCAAATTTCTTTAACCAGACGCTAAAATCATGTTGTTCGCAAAAAGGCTCTATACGTTGAACTGGAGTAGCCATTTTTATTTGTACAGGCGTTGAAGATGCCATTTAGTAAAATCACTGTAAGAAAATTATTAATCATCAAATGCAATACTTATCACAGACCGAAATTCCTTGGAAATTAGTGTAATATAGGTTCAAAGTTCCACGTCGCCAATGTATTTTATCTTTCCTTAGTAGCATATAATTATAAATGTACCATGTAAAAATATCCAAAGGTTCTATTATAAAATCAGTAAATGCAAGTTAGATCAGACAAAAGCGTAGTAAGCAGTACAGGTTTATAAAATTATAAGTTTGAAATAACCATTTGGTTACTCCACAGCAACAGCTGACTTTTAAATTCAATTGTATTATTTATGCAGTTAAACAACTATGCTAATTGATTCATCAACTCTGACATCGTGGCTCTATCCGCTGACTGCTGTTATCCAACATACAAGATTTATGTTAAGTTTTATCTGTCTAGTTATTGCTTTTCACATCAACACCTGCGAGTCATATTCAAGCAAATAAATATAACTATAATATAACTATAACAAACTCCGGCCTGCAGCCGTCAGCTTTTTTATGGATGATTTCAAGTCGAGTTTCTCTCCTCTCATATAGATGAAGTAATCAATTCAGTTGTGCAAGAAGCTAGAGAATGTGATGATCATAAAAGCCACTTTTACCCCACGGAAGAAAGTTCTCTTGTACAACCAGAAATTGACAGAGTGAATGCAGCTGTCACTCAAGTCTCGTGTGCTGCTACTCCAAGTAGTGCCAAAATGATTACCATGTCCAGTGGAAGACGGTTTGGAGCGTTCAGCACCTTCAATGCTGCATCATCATCTAGAAAGACATGTTCTCAGCATTTATTCAGGCGCCATTCCAGCAACATTGCTTAATGATCATAGAAATGCAACCGTTTGGTTTCAATTTCTCAAGCTAACAACCACAGGAAGAAAACTTGTACTTCGAATGCCGCACCAGATACTTTCTTTCTTTTAAATGAATCACAGAATGTTCAACTCGAAACTTCAGACAATGCAGTTGCTTTGCCTTCTTGGAGTGAAATCATGTCCCTTACATGTCCAACTCTAAAAGCTGTGCCATTCAAGGCTCGTTTTATTTTTGCTCAGATTG
The DNA here is from genome assembly GCA_907163375.1 of Prostheceraeus crozeri. Classification (NCBI taxonomy): domain Eukaryota; kingdom Metazoa; phylum Platyhelminthes; order Polycladida; family Euryleptidae; genus Prostheceraeus; species Prostheceraeus crozeri. Next base: position 115,835 of record CAJQUW010010065.1, read on the forward strand.
CATCAGAAGCGTTAATGGATTTTGTGAATACAAACTCGGAAGATTCCTGGAAGAGGCTATGCATGCTACCAAAGTCCGTGCTACCATCACTGAAGCGTGCCGGTAAAGGTCATTGTCTGCCTGACATTGCTAAATTTTGCCAACAGTGGAAAGATGGAAAGCATATTGAATTATGGAATGCTACAAAATCCACAGCCATATCCATCAAACGTCGTGACAGCAAGAGAACCTTAAGAAAGCAAGAGTCTGATTATATCGATCAATCGATTATAGATGCCGCCTTGAATAATGCCGTAAACGGTCAGTATGGGCGGGCGTGTCGCATTTTGATGTCGGATGGAATCGCCCCAAATAATGAGGAAACATAGGCATCCCTTCTGTCGAAACATCCACATGGACCAGAGCGCCGTCGATAGTCATAGATAAATGAGGCTCCACCCCCTCAATTGGGGCCGAAACTTTAACATTGAAGTTATTCTCAGATCTTTCCCGAAAGACACTGCTTGTGGTCCTCACAGGTCTACGGATTCAGCATTTATTGATGCGTGTGATGTGTCCCTTTACCAATACCGATAATTTCCTCATTGCGTAAAGTAGTCAATATTCTGATCTCGGGAAAATTCCAAGTGAAGCTGCTACTTTTTTTATCGGCAGCGCTTTCTTAATAGCTTTGAAGAAAAAAAATGGCTCACCAAGAGATATTAGATCTATTGCTGTTGGAAACGTAATTCGTCGACTTGCAAGCAAGTGTATTTGCAATATTTATAAAGATTCTGCGAAGAAATTTCTGTCACCGTGGCAGCTTGGCGTGGCTGTTTCAAGTGGTACTGAGAAAGTCATACATAGTTTGAGAGAAATTGCGCGATTGCATTAGGATGACGATGATTTCACGATATTGAAAATAGATTTTAAGAATGTTTTCAATACTGTTTCATGACAGATTATGTTTGATGAATGCTCAAAACATTTCCCAAGTCTACTTCCTTATCTGATAATATGCTATGGCCAGACAATCCTCCGCCTCTATCACGCTTATGGGATCACTTTCATCTGCTCGTGGGTGTTCAGCAAGGAGATCCATTAGGCCCATTCTTATTTTCCCATTGCCTTGAACCGACTAATTTTCCATTCCATTTGCTAAAAACGTGCCTCAACTTTCTTTTCATTCCATGGTATTTGGATGATGGGGGGGGTCTTCTTGGCGGCACCCGAGACATAATTCTCAAAACACTAAACATCATGAAGAGGCGGTCTTCTTTGGATTGGTTTGGAAATAAACTATAGAATGTGCGAACTATTTTTCCCGTTTAAGTTCTCGACACATTTCCTGCTGATATTCAAAAATCGCATTCATCAAATTTGGAAATTTTGGGTGCCAGCCCATGATGGAGACGACAACTTCTGTAGTACATTCATCATGAGATGCATTCTAAACGCACGAAACCTCCTGAACAAGTTGCCAAAATTAGAGGACCCACAAACTTCATTGTTACTACTAAGAAACTGTAGCTCTTTTTGTAAATTGGCGCATATTGCGCTGACTACGCCACCAAAAAATACTATCCGCTCTTTAAGGATGTTCGATAGTGACATTCGACGTTGCTTGGAAGAGTGTGCTGGACTTGAGCTTACGCAGAATTCTTAGTTACAAGCTCCTTTGGTGGACTTGGCTTGCGCTCACTTTCACGACATGCCGACGCTGCATACATCGCATCTTTATCTTGCGTGAGCAATGAACTTTCATCATCAGAGAATGCTTCAAATGCGATTGATTATTATAACAACTTTGTTAAATCGCGTGATCAACTTGATGAAGTGACATTGATTTCCGGTGAGCGAATATCTCAGTCAACACTATCAAGGTCTGTTGAAGAGTCAGATTTTGACATCTTATTGAACAGCGTTTCTCCAACACACCAAAGCAAGGTGCGTTCTCTGGGTTCACTGAATGCTTCTAGTTGGCTTCGTGCAATGCCCTCTGTTGGTCTCGGTCTACAACTGAATCCCAATGAAATGCAAATACTTTTAAAATTGTGGCTTGGACTAGATTTGTTTGTAGAAGGATCCATCTGTCCGACCTGTCCTTTTAGCAAAGTGACAGTTTTAGATCAGCTAGGTCATCACGCACTGACATGCAAGTACGGTCCAGGCGTTGTCAGCCGTCATAATGCACTGAGGGACTGTATTTTTGGCTTTCGTCAAAAAAGTCATCTATCGCCTCAGATTGAACAAGGTGGGGGAGAGGGCACTGACCATCGTCGTCCGGCTGACATTTTGCTTCCATCATGGCATCTAGGTCAGACGTCGGCACTGGACATTACTGTTGTGCATCCGCTGAATCAAACAAATATTCTCACAGCGAGCACTAACACAGAGAATGTCGTTGTCGATGCTGAGTCAAGAAAAGTTAAGAAAAATAAGGAAAATGTAACGAGTTGGGGTGGCATTGTCTCCCGATTGTCGTGACGACCTACGTCTCATGGGGCAAGAAAGCAAATAACTTTTTGTCTCAAGTGTCGGCCAGGCTGTCCATAAGATCTGGACTTACCAAAACTGACGCAACTTCCATCATCTTTGTGCGCCTCGCGGTGACTCTAATGCGGTCGAATGCGAGAGCCCTATTGTTGCGATCTGAGACCCGGCCTTGACCCTTCCCGATTTCTTTATTTTGTTATACAAAATGTTTACATGATTTTTTATACTTCATATTTTTATCTTTGAGTATTGTTGTAATTTGTTAGATGCAACAACTATGCTGATTAAATAGAACCATAAGATACAAACACAATAATTTGTGAGCAAAGTCATAACACCCTATGTCTGCCCTTACGTGGATCAATTCATCAAATCTTTCCAAGCTATCAAATTAAACTTTTGACACTTAGTTAAACATACATTTTACTTATACCATCAAGAACTCCTTTAATGCGAGATCAAGATATGTTGTTCCAGAAATTCATAAAAATCATACGACTTGCGTGCGTATGTTCTATGATTACAAGCGTCAAATTTTGCCGTTTCTTTTTCAGATCGTTCAGATCGTCAAGTCATGGCGATGTGGTAATATTGTTATTTTGTCATCAAACAGCCCGTAAAAGATTGCGGAAAAAGAAACTTTTTAGATCTATAGATTTTGTTATATCAGCGATTTACAAACTTGATTGACGAGTTAATTTACACATTCTCTATTTTCATAGGCGTTTTTGATTAAATAATGAAAAACTCGATCATATGTTCGTAGCGGATGCTATAAATAGGTGTAAATAAGTTTTAGAAGTTTAATTTGACAGCTTGGAAATATTTGATGAATTAATCCATGTAAAGGGAGACCTTGCCTCGGGACATACCATGAAGGACATGGATGTTCCTAAAAATGTTTATGCTGTGTCGTCGAAGCTATTCTTTGGTAACCTTCGCTGTATCGCAAAGAACCCGTCTTTCATGAATATGTTCTTTGTCGATTCGACCATTTTCGGGTCGGTCTGCACCTTCACTTTAATTTTGGTCGTCATTCTCTTGTCACATAGCACTCATGACTTCTGTCCATTTCATTCATACTCCATTCACCCTTTCCCTCACTTAATCCGTAAAACTTCATTGCTTTTCAATGATGACTTCCAGATCGCAAGGCCTTTCAACTTGCCTGATATCCTTGTCGTGAATATCCTCAATGGCGTCAATTCATTCGGTTCCATCGTTGCTCTTCACCAACACCTCAGTCTTCCTGCTGTTCACTTTGAGTCCCATGGCCTCCAGACCATTGCCATTATTTCAGTCTTGTCTGCAGCTCTTCATTTAAGCTGGCTGTGATAGTCAACTCGTCTACGTGCAGCAGTTCGTCTGGCAATCCTCTTCTGTTTGAGGCACTAATGGTGTCAATCAATGTTACTAGTAAACTGGTCTTACCTGAAGCGGTGGCGACGCCTGTTATACTTCAAACCGTTGTGTGGCTCTTTCTGCATGAACTCATGACCACGAGAAGACACACCCCTCTGCCTTATGCACTAGTACTGCACGAGCTCCCTCTGTGCTCCAACAAGTTACCAACCTTGCCTCCAGTGTTATTTTTGTCTGGCTTCTTGCTTTTCCAATCCTGAATATCTTCTCTTCCTCTCTTGTTTTCAGTTCCTGATGCCAACTCTTGGATGTCTCAATAATTTCTGGCTCCGGCAACTAACCTTTTGTATTACACTTCTTTAAATTAGGGCCTATGAATGCTGCGACTTTTTGAGAAGGGTTTCTCTTCTTCAGGCATTCTCAATTTTTCATTTCAAGGCATTCTTTTTGTCTTAAATTGCCTCCTGAACATCATCTGTTCACCAATATCCTCCATCCATGGATTTTCTTTGCCTCCTCATCACAATCTCCTTCCCCTGATTCCACTACTCTTCAGCTGTCGCTGTTGGTGATCGATTGCTTTTCTTTCTCAGCATCTCATCCTTGAATTGTCACCTTATCAATTAGCCTCCACAAGTGAATTTTTCCTCTTCTAACCGTTTGTTTCTTTTTCTCTTTAATTTCCAGATCTGTGACGAACAGTCGACGGTGCTTCCGCCGGCTGACCCGAGATTAGTTTACAACTTTGGATCTCCTTTCGGTGTACTCTTCTGATTGCCATTTGGCTTAGTTTATTTCCGCTATTTTGCGTCACCAAGCTCTCCACTATTTTTGCAAACAGTGTATGCCTCTACCAGATCGAATGTTTCCGCTAGGTCCAGAATCCTGGTGCTTTCGGCATTCCGTTCTTCGTGGCATTTCCCATTACGGTGCCTCTCAAAACCTTCACTGTTTCTGTTTACATGTCCATTCAGGTCCTCTCCTACTACAATTCTTTCTTTCTGATATTTTCCTTGCAGTAGACCTATACTCCGTTGCTCTTCGTAAAATAGTCCCTTTACTTCCTGGCAGCCAATGTGGGGTGCATAGGCACTAACGACATTCAATACACATCCACGACTCCGTTATATCTCAGTGACGCTACCTTTCATTTCCTCACTGACAAACTGCAACTACACAATTTCTTTTCTTCTCTGTCTCACAAAGGTCAGTCACAACAGTCGGCCAACTGCACAAATGTTCGCACTGCAAAAATCTGCGAATATGTTAGTAATGATCAACTTATTATTGAATTAGAGTTATAGACGCACACGCTCTCAGTCAAAGACTTTTGTCAGACGCAGAAATAATGCAATCACATTATCTCCGCATGCGAATAAGTTTGTAGATCGAAAGTTTGTGCGCCAATAGATCTAATTCGGGCCTAACATAGTGTACTTTCTGCAATATTAATGGAAAGCCAAGCAAGACTGCTGCGGGGTGTGTTAAAGAAGGAAGGATATCATATTCAGACTTTTCAAGGTTTTTTTTTTGTAAGGATCTTTACTAGTTTAGATTTCCACACTGTTGAATTTCTACATCATCCGTTTTTCTCTTTTGATTCGTATTATTTATTTTTCTTTTGCTGAGAACTTCTACTTTGTGCTTATTGCTGAATTGGTTTATTTCCTTTTGTTGTAGACCACTGCTTGTGATCTTCACTAAGCTTTTCTTACTTCTTCTAGTTTCCACTTAGTCTCTTGAAAAAACATTTAATCGATTCTTCTCCGTTTTATTACAGCCATCATCTCTCTTCCTATCTCTGTCATGCATCCAGCTTCCACATCGAATTTTTCTTACTTAGGACCTTACATTTTTTAAACGCAACCGTGTGCTTTGTGGCACCCTTTGCCAACTACTCACAGAACACAAGGAATCATCCTCCTCGTCGCTTGCAGCCAGCGCAGCGACCTACCGGGATCATGTTTCATACTTGATGCCACTTATTCAACCCGGCTGGCAGGGCCTGACGGCAGTAATAATAATAATAATAATAATAAGCACTAGCTTATAATAATAATAATATAATATAATAATAACTCCAAAGCACCTAGCCTTTGGAGCTAGCCTCAAAGTTCACTTGATACTGCTCACATGATATTCATGTAGATCAGGTTCATTGCACTGCAATTCATTGACTGGTTGATGATCTTCTTAATTGATTGATTTTTTCACAATAAGTTTGAATGATGTCATGTAGATTTTGTTGGTCGCTCTGTTCACGAATTCCTTCTCAAATGGTCCTCACTCGCGTATCTGCTTAAAATTTTGGAAATTGTGGACTCCGATATCATATTTGTGTTGGTTTTTCATTGTTCGTACTATTTCTTGGGCAGTTTTGCCTATAAAGAGATAAACTTCGCACGACTTCATTGTTAGTAAAACGTCTTTAAACGATCAGTCAAGTGTTTCCAATCTCAAACTGTCTCCATATCTGGTTGGCCGCTCGTGAGATCGATCACCAGGAATGAAGTTTCTACTGACGGCTAAGCTAATTTTGTAGAAAATGAGAACTTTCAACTAAACCAGTTGTACCCTAGGATGCTTTTTTACCCATCTCTCAATCCTGTAATGGTATACCCTCTAGACAATTAAAGGTCTAGAATCATATATAGCCATCACGGACAAATAAAGCATGCATTGTAATCACAGACACATGAATTTGTTCAATGAACTTGTGCTTCTTTCTCAGGAATATATGCGAGCGTAGCAATGCTTCACAATATTCGCCGTGAAAAAGTTATTGCAAAACCTGTATTTGCAAGGGGAAATAAATGGCGTGCGCTATTCATTGTCAAGTAGGCCTATACTCGTAGAGCGAAAAACAGCCTGTGCCAACAGCCAAAGAAGTAGAGAAGAAAAAGTACTACTCTTAAGTTATGCCAATGAGTATTTTACACAGGAAAATTAGACCGTGCAGAATTCGATACTTTTGAGTCTGGTGTGTACTTAAGTGAAGAAAGAATAAAGAAAGCCTCATCCCTTTTCTATGTGATCAATCAGATAAACTTAAATGCTGCTAGGATTCCAAATAAGATTTCTAATTTTGTTTTTTTAAATGATTTGTCAATGAAGCACTGGGACTATGAACAATTAAATTTTGTCTGTCTTGTGCAATGGAAGTTAGTCTCAAGAAGTCCTAGAAATCGGCTGACTTTCGCAGCAATATGCATTATTCAGAATATAGCAGCATAATATTCCATGTAATTGAAATTTTCTGAAATCATTGCACCAAGATCTTTGATAGCATATATTTGGAAAATGATGAGCTGTCATTAATGCGATGCTTATGTAGTGGATTGGCAAACCCACAATGAATTCACTTTTTCGAAGTGCAATCCTAAACTATTGTCACAGATCAACAAAGAAGATTTTTTATATCATTTTGTAAACGGCTGCGATGCATCGATTTGCTAGCAGAAGATTCGTGTCGAACGTGTGTGGTTTAGGTATAGATAATGTAAGAGTACCTAAGGGATTTGATTCATTGATTAGACATTCTTCCATGCTTCCTAGTCGTCTTCAATTGTTCTCATTGTGTCATTTGGTAAATATTTCAAGATTTTGAATAGCATACTAAGTACCTGCATTCATCAGGGATGTGTAGTGATAGGACTCTGACTCCGTGAGTTGGTTTAGCAAGTTGTAGAAAAACGTGGATATTACGTACCTGCCTGCTCTATGCGTTAAGCACCAATACCAATTCATCTCATCTACAGTATCATTCAGTGTGCTATAAATGTCTAACGCGAGGTTAACTAGGTCAGATTGTGTTAGATTATTCAATGAAAGCGGGTGTGTAGATTACACAAATACAGCAGCACTTTTTAGCTGTAGCCTACGTGCCATGCATTAGCGAATTCGTATTCCAACAGATGCGTCATAGTTTAATTTGATTGTTCTTTGTTATATAAATTGTAAAATAAAATCTTAACATTTTATAAAACAATGTTTTCTAAATATTTTTTCTCAAAAGAGAAGGGCAAGTAGTTCATTGGCCATCTGTATCTAAGACTCAAGGCATCATGAAACTCTTTTCTACTCAAGATGAAGTTCTCTGCATTTATAGGAAAAGTAGTTAACAATGAAGAGGTCACCTTCGGAGATTCCATCTCATTTGCTCGTAGTTGATCACTTCGCATGTCACTGCGGAGTTCTTCCTCTAGATATTTTATAAATCGCTTTCGAGGTGCTTTGATTTGTGCCTTTATTTCCTTCAGTTTCTCATAGTCAACGATTTTTTTTATTTGATTGCTTGATCACACAGAACTTGATCCCGTGTTGCGATGCGTGAATTTTTGTGATTCGCTTCGGCTATTCGACTGAAAATAGGTTTTGATAAGCCACCCATTTTCAGTGGCAAAGATAACAAGCGCCTTTCATTATCCGAACAGGAATGACCATCACTCTAATATCAGGCATGAATTACGTTCTTTTTTGATGTTTGGGATTGTTCGTATATGATTCTTTAGTTTTTGGATGAAACCACTTACGAATGCTGTGTAGCAGCATGAGGCTTACTTTTGCCATTTTTGAGAGACGAAGTACTTGCATTATCCATCTGTCAACTAAGGACTGTGTATTCAACTTTTCCTTCTTTACTTCCAATAAATCCCCTTAAACACCGTTGTCCTCGTAGTTATATTGATATCATTGTCACGAAATTTTTATCTTGCTTTCTCATATTTTTCTTTTGATTTCACAACAAGCCGGGATTTAAAGCATTTGGATGGTATCCCAGTTTTTTTCCAAAATCAGCAATTCTCTTCCGCTACTGTCTTAGTTGTTGAAAACTGCCTATTCCACACAGATCATCGGCATAGGCAACATACCCAAGGTCTTCTTCTGCTATAAGTGATCTTGATATCAATGAAGAAATTATTCCAACAGCATACAAAGTCATTGAAATGTGGCCTACTTGTGTTACATCCTCGCAAGACTCCAATTCCCGGTTTCCTGTCATAAATAATCTGGCTGGAACCCCATGCGAATTTCGAATATATCACACAAAATCCAACTACTAGTTGTCTTTGAATTAAATGGGTGAGCAAAATACATGTACATCGTTTTCATGAATATTTTTGGAGAAGTTAATTCTCTGACCTACAATTGAAACCGACTGAGGACTTTTTGTACATCATCATTAAATAGATTTCAGAAGACGTTAGCCCTTTTGAAGTACAACAATTATTTGAATCGATAATCGATCCGTCTTTGAGAGCTTTTTTTAATTAAAGATAAATGAATATTTTTGGAGGAAGAAGATTTTTCTTAAATTCACGACTTGACCGACAAACGTCGAAGTTTAACATTTAGACCATTGTGGTCAATGCTTCAATCCAGTGCATACACAGTGTGGCTTCACTGAAGCGGAAAAGGCCCAGCCTACATCAGTTTTTTTGATATTCGATGGCGTCAATAGTTCAATACTGCTGTGAACAATTCATGCCCAGCTTCTAATGATTGTTTTTCTTCCGTTTTGTTTATAAGTTAGATGTCTGAAAATCGTACTTTGATCAGTGGATTGTGTTGTACTTCCCTGGTCGAATAGATTGTTTGACTGTAAATATATTGTATAAAGCACTTGTTAAAAAATATATGAAGAGTTTTGCAATCGACCTGACTTCAGGCGCGAGCGTCAGCTTTTGAGATGAGTGCAATAACATTAAAAACATCTTACATGACCGATGGTCGAGTAAATACATTTATTAGCACTGCGATAATGCAGTCATCACAAGCAACCGCAGAAATCCTATCAGACTTGACATGACATTATATCAACAATATCTACAATAGAAGACATGCCGACCAGCTGAGTTAGATTGGATGATGCAAGAGCAGATAAGCTACTAATAGACAATTTAAAGCTTCTCGAAGGTACTTTTTCACTAACACCCACCCATGATAATAGAAAACATGCCGCCATGTCACTTCACTTATCTCAGCTTGTCATTGATATTTCCATTCTACTTTCGTTGCAGTTTTTCATGCTTCAGAATATCAGATTAACTAACAAATGAACGTGTTATATTCATGTCTAAAGATTGAGGCCACAAATGTGTGTTTTTCTGAGGTGCGTTATTTTTTTGTCTTATTTAACTCAGATTAATAGATTCCACTTAATGACACACTTCATTTGCATGCATTTACCCCCAGCCAAGGGATCAGGAAAAGTTTATGGAGTGTAGACTATGCTTTTTCTAAGAAACTATCACAATTCCGGATTAATGAATTACCAATATTTCGATTAACACAGTTTATGAAAATTGAAAAGCAAACTTCAACATTGTTTGCATTATCTTCCACTTGCCTATTAATGAAATTCGATAATTCACTGACATGGATTCTTTTATGCATGCCGTACAATGTATAATAATTACTCGTTGATGATCGAAATGTCTTTCACAAAATAATCGGGTTTTTCTTTTTGAGACCACTGTACATCAACCGATAGAAGGCGCTGTCATTTTAAGATAAGCATAATTTACTATTCGATCGACCAATAAAGCATTTATCGAGAGATTTCTGATATTTTGTTCTACATTGGACAACTTTTAAACAAGTCTTTTTATTACATCAATCAATCGTTGAACTTAATGCTGAAAAATGTGCAAATACTAAATTGCTCCCATTGACACCACTTATTTTGTCGTGAAATGTCTATGAGATCCATCATTTAACCCTTTATAATCTAACATTCATTCTTAATAACATCTTCATTACATTTTGAAGTAATTTGCTGAGTTAATTTATTTCATTTATGTTTTAAATCACGTTATACGATGTGCCTTCAAATGCTTGGTGGACTTTCATTGATCCCCTGCAACTGGTCATAAATGCCAGCGGTGACGTTACATTTTAATTCATTTATTGTAATTACTATGACAAGTTGATAACTGATGTGTGATGATAGAGACTCGAACATGCCAATTGACATCGATCGTCCAAGCGGACTGTAGCTCAGCAGCAGCTTCGAACAACATGTCTAGATAACCTTGATGGTATTGGGTTCAAGTCGCGCTAGACATTTACCTTTTGCAAGACATTTTATTAAAATTTAGTTCTTTAATTGTGCATCAAAATATCTTTCAAATCGGGATTTCTTATTTTATTCAATGAATCTCTGAACCGAATTTCTTTGGAAGAACAAATTAATGTCATCTGCATTCAGTGGCATGCGGTCAATAGAAGCGATGCATGCTGCGAATGCTTGTTTAATATCTGCAAATTTAACATTACATCCTTCCCAAGACTTAGAACAATTTGGACTCGCAGAAACTTCAATGGAAATGTCGTCTTATTTAGGGAATCACATCTTATAAAGCTTTAACAACGGTGAGGCATCGCCGCATTCACTGGTGCCATTTATTAGCATTGACTAGCTCGCAGTCTGTGCACGTTGTCTTCACGCAGTTCCTATACCAAAGGCTGCGAAATGAAATGATGACTGCATTCGGCGAAGTTATTGCATCGCTCACTTTAAGGAAAATGATACTGAAAGATTAGATCTCGTCAGACTAGCATAGCATCAGACTGACAGAATGACTTGACTTGAACAATTTGAGCACAACAATTCCTTGGCAGCCGTACACGCCAAGGCGAAACGCGTCTATGGCTGCCAAGGAATTGTTGTGCTCAAATTGTTCAAGTCTGAGAACATTTTCTATTCATTGCCCAGGAGAAATGGCACTCTGCGATCTTTAATGATAAATAGCTCTCTTATTATTTATAGACTAGTTTAATTTATACGAGCAATAAGGGACCACTGTCTATTGACTTGTACTTACTGTACTTGCTTTTCATATAAGTGTAACTCGTTTTCTGCAATGAGGACTTAAATGAAGCATGTGAGAACAGAACATGGATTTACGGCTCGTGTACAAGAATTTTTGAATGCGATATACTCATTACAACAAAGGTCTGTCGCAGTATATTGAATATCTAAAGAGAATCACAAATACTGTGTATCTAAAGACAATGACAATTCTTAAGTCAATGAGGGACACCAACCCCCCTTGATTCCCCGACCGCACTCGTCTGACCCAGGAATCGAATGGAAATCTGTGGTGGAGACGAGGTGGCACCTTCTTCAATAAGCTACAAGGGTGTCGGTGTCCTTCATTGACTTAATAGTAGTCATTCTCTTAAGATGTTTGATGTGCGCTTATTATCTGAAATGTTGAGTGGTGCAGGACAAATGATAAAAATGCTGACATCAGGTTTTAGATTATAGCGAGTAATTAATATCACAACAATAGTTGTACTTGAAATCAAACTGCGAAAATACGAATTAAATAAAATACAAATTCTAGTAATGTGTTTGGACTGAGCATTTAATATCGAATGCATACAGTGGCGTGCGGTGCCACTTATTGATAGGCATGGGATGCGCAGAATCGGAATTTGATATCTTTTAAATACCCATGTATTCAAATATTGCATTGTCTTTGCACATTGTAGCGTTTATCATACTCAAATCGAAAACGGCGTAAACTCAATTTCTAGAATGTTGAACAGTTTTATTTGATACACTGGTGGTTGCCATTGAAATTATATAAAAAATGCTATCTTGCTCTAATGAATCTCTTGTACACAGCATGAATATATACAAAATTATCTAAAATTGGAGTCCATCCTCCTTGACTTTTTGATTATCATGGAGAGAACCTTCTTGCATCATTTGTAGGTTGTAGGTATGCAGCTTTCTCAATTGGCATTCGGACTTGGGCTTCCACGTAGCTGCGGTAAAATCGTCGTATCGACGAATATGCACCTTCCGGTCTTTTGACGCTTCGGTCCTCATTTGCAGTTCGGGCATTGGCCGCCCATATTCAACAACAATTTTTTCAGGAAATATTCGTGCCCTTTCGAACAAATTGGTAGCATGTCCAAGACAGTTCTACATTGCACATCAAATTGTTCAAGTCTGAGGACATCTTTCTATTGAGAGAGTTAATATAAAGTTGGAAATGCAGTTTGGATAGAAAAACATAGTTATAAGAGATAATGACTAATGCTCCCTCATATTTGTAATTCATAACAGAAGACGAATCGGAACTTCCGCATGATAAGTATGTTATCTAATCTTTGAGGGTATTGACTGGATAAAGTAATTGGAGTAAGTAAAATTGGATAAGGTATCGATTGTCAGAGAAGAAAGATACCTATTTAATAAAGATGTTTGATTCCAATGTACAAAGATCCCTCGTGGAATGAAACATCTTGCGTACAATTGTATAGACCAATTTCATGCATCTGATGGCAGTAAAAGACAGCACTTCTAACATGAAAATAATTCACAATCCACAGTATTCAATGTTAAATTATATGAAACTTGGAAATCATTTTGGAAATTGATGTGAACATTTTGGTCTTGCACATGGGATTTAGATGAATAGTTTATCAATATTTGTCAGGTACATAGCTGATTCGCAACAAAGCAGTGTCAGAATTATATATCTGCAATTTAGAGAAGCACCTTTTATCCGTCCCAATTTTATTCAAGACGTTTAGAAAATATGGATTTTGTATTTACGCTAGATCAGTTATTAAAGAATATGATACAACTGGTGAAGCTGCTTCAAAGAAATTTTTCGGATGTAGAAATGCTTCATAACAAGTAAGCGTCTTTTTTAGAGCTATATTTTTTCAGGCAATTGGATGCACAGTGTGTCCTCTTTTAGACCCAAAAGTGATCAGACGGTGGTTCATTTTCCTATTATGTGACGTCATGATCTTCTCAAAATTAAGTTAGATTTTCTTTACATCATTCCACACCCTCCAGCACTTATCGATGGCTAGCTATTTTCGCACACATTTAGCGTATGCTTGACAAGGCGCATGTTATCATTGTAGTTTGATCAATAAGGATTACAATTTTGTAATGCTACGCGCATGTTGATTTGATACAACGCAATGGGAAACGTAGAATACTTTGAATGAAGTACGTGTTACATGCCTATTTTAAAAAAGTTATGTTCGCTCATTGAATAAAATTGTCTTTCCTAGAAACAGGGAGGATGTCCCCTTTACGTGAAATTCACGTATGTTCGTGAATTGTGGGTTAATAGTTTTCGTCAGATAGGGTAGACACCTTGAACAAAAGTTGGTGATACTTATTTTCAAAAATTTGATCATTTGATACCGAAGTTTTCAATGAGTCCTAAAGGCAGCCACAAATACAGTGATTGTTGTCCTCAGGGAGACAATATCAATATGGTACGTCATAACAGCTGTTTCTGAATATCTGAACTGACGTCCGCGGAAGGGTGACACATATTTGCAGAATGTCTGACTCATTTTTGCAAAAGGACAAATGTGAATAGACGTTATCTGCGACATTCATGTTTTCGAAAGATACTCGTACAGGAATTTTCGTAAATATTGTGACTTAAATGACTACTTGTTGAACTTGTCATTGCATGTATTTATTTTATATGTTATCTGTAATAATAATAATTGCGATATTTTGTTACTAACTATAAAATGATAAACCTTTATTTGCATAGTCCAAAGATACATTGTCAAATTAAATACATGAATCTGAAAGCTTTCGGACTCCTCAGTTTTATCGCGTGAATTTCTGCATTTTTCACTGTAAAACGGTACACCTTGTAATTCATGTGTCTCACATAGTTGACTTGCATAGATAATTAATCTCAAATTGTCTCCCGTTATCGTGACTTTGTTTATTCAAATTATCTACATTCTTACTTTGAAAGTTTTCAGATGTCATTGCACGGTAAGAAGTGTATGATCCATTAATTCACCAACGTCGACGTAATCCTAGTTAGGAATTCCCAGATCTACTGTGTGTTCATTTGGATGACACCAAAGGTTAGGGATAGAGTTGTCGACATTGCTAGCCTACCTCGACGTAATAGTGTTGATGCTAGAACAGTAAATGTCAATGAGGAATCATGTGGATGAAGCGGGTGTTTTACAGGCCTGCGGTATTCGTTCAAGTTGATATTTCACTGCTTGAGGTCTTTACCTCACAAAATCTATCTATTGTAACCAAAGACTGCTTCAAACGGCTAGTAATTCTCTAAGCCAGTCTTAAACAAGTCTAAAATTAACTCTTTGACAAAATTCACGACTTTGGAATTCACTGACTGCACAACGGCCTTCTCTGCGTTCGCTTATCTTGGCTTTGTTGTGCGGTTGAATCATAAAATATTGCGAAATGTCAGCTTGCGTGGGTCCTACATTCTGCCGATTTTTATTCTGAACCAGTATTCTTATACAGTTTACAATTATTATTGATTCCATCTAGCAATTATTAAGCAGATATCAAAAGAACGCAAACAAAATACATGTGCATTAATATGAAATCTATGTGATGATCTAATGGTGGTTTTTATTCATAGTTAATTGCTGAAGATGGACGCCTTCCTAATTCAAATAGAACATACTACTTTTCATTTGCTTCCTACATAGGTAGAATCAAAATTTTACAGTGAAGCCATTGATCGTTTATTGCATTTATATTTCATGAATATTTATATTCCATCCATTGTCTTGATTCTTGGTCTATGAGGACAGTAAGCATTCTGCAGACCGGGGTTTCACACGACGCTGAAAGATAATTAACCGGATAACCTGGTGAACTCCTGCTATAGACCTATTTTACTATTATTCGTCGAAGCTCTTGGCGTTCCAATGAATTTTATCCATTGAGTGTACGTAACACAGTATGGTAGTATTATGCATAAGTCAAACGACTGCATTGCTAAACATTTATGCAGGCAGATGCACTTGGCATTTATTACTTTCAATCTCCTTCTTACAGCGGAGCGATGAGTGAGGGTCGGCCGGAAACGGCGCGCTCTCATCCCTCATCTTCGTCCTCGCTCTCCTCTGGTCGGAGTGGCTCCGCTCGCTTATTAGCTCCAGCTCCTCGTCGTCGACCATTCGTTTGTCGAGACTGGGTCTTTGGAAAACTCCTTCATTGTTTGGAGACGCGGCCTTACGCCAAGACATGTGGTGTTCTTGTCTTGGGTGGACCGGGATGCGGCAAGTCCACTGTTTGTGCAGAGATCATTTCCCCGACAGCGAAAGGACGCCAACATCGACTATCTAGCGCGGTCCTAGCACACCATCAATGTACACTGCACGATGAGAGCAGTCTTGGACTACCAAGATTCATTCTCAATCTCTATCAGCAAATTCGCAATCATCCAGATGTCGGGCCCAGTTATTGTGACTTTTTGGATTCCAACAGTGACCTTCAAGCATTGTTTACGCCTCACAAATTGCAGGTAATATAACATTACTAATCGTTTTGTGCAGAACGATTTAGAAATCACTCATGTTGATAACTAAGAGTTTCAGGGTTGCTGAAAAAACCCACATGACAATTCAGAGAAATCTTTTGACTTTTTTCAATTTCGTGGGATTTTTGTGCTTTTTTAAGATGGTGTTTCTCTGAGCTATATTACCTTGAATGCGATCCCTTCTTTGATTGTAATTATCTGTAGCTTGTAATTATTGCTGAAGATTGTTTGCAGGATGACTGCGATCGTTGTGAAAACTGGAACCCCTTGAAAAATCATGGAAATCATCTGATTCGTTAGTGGAAATATACTAAATATAGGTGTCTTCGACCGGCTCAAATTGAAGGTGATGAACAGGAGGCAGTTTAATGGCATGCTCAGAACAAACAGTGATTCGTCTCTCCTTGCATTACCTTCAGAGGTTTACAATGCTTGGATATTTTTTATAAATAAAATTCTACAACGGCGCTTCGTGTCACGGACACTTCAAGGTTAAGACCCTCAATCATACCTAACCTTGACCTGTCCGTGACGCGACGCGTCGTTGTGGAATTTTCTTTATAAAAGTATTGAAATATTGTACCTCGGAAGGTTAAACGAATCTTTGCTTCTTCTGAGCATGCCATTCAACCCGCTCAACCGTGCATAAATTAATCTAATATCTTAACCAATGAATTTGATTGTCATGACTTCATGTTCGTGTTAGTCCTTTAAAGAGTGTCATTTATTTTCTAGTTATTCAGTCTGCAGATAGCTGTGGTTTCTTATCGAATTTAGATTGACTGAATTAAAACTGAATATGCGAGCATTCTTATCGGAGCAGTTTATGACTAATGAATTTCTGCAGTCGAATAGTCAACGGAAGATATTCAGAGTAGTCCCCGATAACGAATATATACTAGTTCATCAGTTAGTTCCACTCGCTCATCTACGGTAGACGCGTCACACATGATGACTCTCCAAGTGACGTAATTCGTGGCGGGGTTTGCAAAACTTTGAAACAAAAAGTTCTCACACATAAGAAAGTAACATTTATTGTTTATCTATTGCCTCACAAAAATTGAAATAGGTACAAAATAGGAAGTTGAAGCTGCCACTATTTGATGAATTAATGCATTATGTTACTAAACTCGAATGCTTCTTTAAATAAAGATTTTATGGATTGTTTTTTCTTGATCTGCAGCACAATCCGGATGAAGTGTTCAAGAAAGGTCTCATTCTCCCTCTTCTCTCACTGCCACCTCCCGACGGAAGCAATTTGTGCATCGTTGTTGACTCGATAGACGAATCTCTCTCCCTCACTGGCGCCTTGCCTCGTTTAGGTGGTGCTCTGAGCCATCATCCCACCTCAGGGGTGGGCAGTCGAAACATTGCCGAGATGTTAGCCACTCATCATCAACTCTTCCCACAGTGGTTATTACTTGTGTGTACCTGCCGTCCGCAAAGCAAATCTGTTGTTCGACTCTTCGCGGGATTCAGGAAAATCGCTTTGGACGATCTACGGAAAGCCCACGTGGTTCGAGATGTCCAACAGTATATTCTTGCTCGACTCGACTCTGAGGAGAGACTCAGGCGGCATCTGAACAAAGAGACAGCAGAGATGTTGAACATGCTTCATATCAAAAGTAATGCATGTGTTCTTTACTTGGAAACTGTATTAGACGGTGTGTTAGATGGGTTTGTTAGCATGAGAGACATAGCTGACATTCCTGGAACTCTCAACGGACTCTACACCTGGTTGTGTCAACGTTTATTTGCCAGAACCCATTTCGACGTTGTTCGGCCTATTCTCAATGTGATGCTCTCATCACCTAGCCCTCTGTCCCTCCGTGAACTGTTCGTCGTGACTAGATACCACCAGCTCGGCCTCGATTGGGGTACTTTTCAAGTAAGAATGCATTGATCAATATGATGTATTTGTATTCATGACTTCTTATCTTGCGGTGCAATTCTGTTGAGTTACAATCCAGCAAACTTTATCAGGGAAATTAGACGTACTATAAAATGAAAGATAATCAACTTTGTGATGACAATATGATGTGAGTCTGCCTCGCGGTCAATCTGGAAATATAATGACTTCGAAGACTCCTATGTGCAAGCTTGCGACTCAGCAATTTGAAAGTCTTACACTGTATATGCAGTGGTACTTTTAAAATTAGCAGAATTAAAGAAACGTGTATACTACAGTACTCTTAATGCCCACACAGAAGCTCTATCCATACCGACAATAAAAACATAATATTTCATCTTCACTTATTAATGTCAACCATGCACACAAAAGTGAGATGACTGACTGGGCTGCGGTTTCGGACAATTTGAGATTGTCAGTACGTACGTTCTTTCAGTGGTTTAATGAGAATTATGAGATATAGTTATGATGAAAAAATATGACTGTATAGAAATAATGACTTAGTCGTCGTTTAGATTTACGGCTTTTTGGCTTTTTTGCTTATTGATTGGAAGTGATCTATTGTCTATTAAGTAAGCTGACTTTAACTTTTATCACCTTCGTAAGCAGTTAGATATCAGTTAATAGTTAAGCTTCAATGATTTCTTTGTTACAAAATTATACTTTACTTTTAGTTTCTTTACTAGAAAATACTTTTTCTCTTTTTTTCACTTTTTACGCTCGTATAGAATTTTCTCACAGGCTAATTTCTAGAATAGCAAGAAAACGACCGGATTTCCATAAGATAAATTTACAAAAATTATGGAAACAAGAACCGTTTGTAAAGAGAGCATGTATACTGCGATCTATAAAACCTTAGAAGTGCAAGGATTCAACATTGTTGACATCACGACTCAAGATTGCACGACAGTAGGCACGTGGCGATATATGAAATTTTATCGATGACCGATACCGGCAATTTATCGACAAAAAGTTAAATATCGGCCGATGGTTCATAACATGTTCATAAATGCTCGCAAACTGGAATGAATAAATGAATAAAAAAATGAATGCTTAATCTTCATTACTCCCCCCCATACTGTGGGTTGGGACGGTGCTGACACAGTTAGACTTTCATCTGGAGCATTGTAATCTTTTAGTCCGGATGTTCATCCTGACGACTTCCAATGACACTTTCGGGGCTCGACCTCTGGACCGGAAGATCGCTAGTCCAAGCACTTAACCACTGTGCCACGAAGACCTAGGACTAACTCCTAGACTTCTTAGGCCTAGGAATACGATGCTTTATTGTGTACTTGTAGTATACCTTGCATAAGTATACATCATTAGACGGATTCTACGAAAAAGTGGACAAAATAGTGATTTTTGAAATCTTAGATCAAACCATCAATCACTATCCAAAATTATCGCCAGATATCCAAATCATCACATTCTATCAAAATTTCTATGATATTTTGGGCATAAGGTTGAAATTGAAGGTCACTTATGTCAAAAACATTAAAATGCATAAAAATTGGATTTTTTGCCCCTTTTCGTTTTTAACAAAAAAATCTTGTATCGAGTTATATTTTGATTGAGGACAGCAAAAATTATGATCGCGTGATACAAAGGAGGGAACGGTGTTGTTGCAGCGAAATTTTAAGTTACTTTGACACGGTTATCAGGGCACTAGAACTGGGAACGTCTCATTCGTCACGTACGTCACAATTTCAGTCAATTCGTCACAAATAAGTTTTTCTACGCAATGTACAACTTCAGCAACATGGCTGAAATTCCGAATCCTACTAAAAATCACACATATCCTCTACGATACCATAGATATTTCGGAGGTAGACGGTCGAACATAGGGTGCGTCAGGTACGTTCGCACGTGATGAACATACTGTTCGTACGTGACGACGATGTTCAATGTCATTCTCATAGCTACGTCAGACGCTTAGTCTCAGCAGTGAACGTGTTATTACAGGAAATATGTCACACTAGGTTACTTATCGATGAGAACTCAAACTATGAACCGCACTATTTCTGGAAATATTTTCGAAGTAGGTCTACCTTTATTCTCGGAAATCTTTAATCCGAGGTTTGCTACTGTCACTTATCTGTAATTTCCCCTATATTATTGGTCGACAGTCAAAACTCGAAGTAATTTCGTGTAGAACATTTCTTTTGATTTTAATTAGAGGTAACAAACTGCGCCAAACCTCATGGATAAGTCATTGTCAGAAAGATCATAGCAATACTGGGCCAAACGGACCAACAACATAACGTATAGAGAAAGCGAAAGAAGATGACTTGCAGAAAATCGAACAAAAGACAGAAAAGGAAAGCTAAAATATCGAGTAGAGCGAGAAGTCAGAGAAACAGGGATCGTAAAAACGAAAGAAGTACTTTTCTATATTTACCGTCCACTCAGACATCAGCTTTCAGGAGCAAAACTTCAGCATGCAGAGCTTGGAGATAAACGGAAAACGTATTACTCAAATCCCCAAGAAGAAGGAAAGAGATCATTTCAAAGACTACTGCAGTGCATACAGTGATTCATGAGACAAACTTTGAACTGTTCAATAAGATGCCTGGATGCACAGGGCCTACGCTTCTTACAAGAGACTTGTCTCATGGATAGCGAAAGGTGACTGCGAATTGCATCTGATTAATCATCGGATGAACAAGATACATGTACATTTTCACCACACCTCCATCACAGTGCAATTTTTTAGACAGATATTTGATTTCAACGAGATGCTTCTTACTAAGCCTTATTTTGTATTTATTTGTACAGCATATCTGTTCAGTTTCATAGATTCATCTTTTCCAAATTATTAGGCCTATTCTACACGAGACGAAATCTTGTAATACAAGCGTAAGATGATTTTTTAAAAATAGTTCTTTCGTTTTGTTGTTTCACTAAACAACGTAAGTTTTTTAGCGTTAAGAGAAAGATTCACGTGCTATAGCTAGTACTAGCAATGAATAACATCAATAGAAGAGCGTCACGTGCATCACGGGTGCATCACGTACGTCACGTGCAACATATTTCAAGATACAAGTACAATTGAGTTGTCATAAGCAAGAGGAAGCAATAGAAACTTGTTTTCGTAGTCTCGATACAGATACCTGTAGGTCGATCGAGTGACTAAAGTGTTTTTCCGAAGGGCAAATTAAAATTGAAGTGAGGTATGTGAAATACCGTGTCCTTTTTACCTTCACGTACGAACAGAGGTCTAAATCAATGTCCGCAGATAAGAAATTAACATATGAAATTTCTTCTACAGCAGAAATTGCAAGTAAAGTTGTGTCACAATGCACACAAATTTGTATGAAGAAATTCGTAGTTAAAGTGGTTCAAAATTTGAAATGTGTTTCTCCAAAAATTGCGTACGTCACGTGTAGAATCCCTCATTAGTGTTACTGTTGAAATCATGTGTTAAAGAGATAGAAGACAGAATATACCTGGATAAGGATGTAAAAATTTAGTTTTCTTCAGAAAGCTGCGTCATCTAGCGAAGGTAGACAAAAACAATGACACCAAGTTCCAAGCTATTATTCAATTTGACTATTAAGAATTTGAGAATGATCATTATGGTGTAAGAAAATCACTTGCTCCCTTTAACAGAGTGTCATTCTGTTTCTCACCACAGTGAAGATATTTCTTCCGTTTTCGATGAAATACTATAGCAACTGAATATATGTTATTAACTATGTGGTCCCCGTGGCAGTTGTTAAGTGATTGGCCCAGCAATCTTTCTGTTCAGAGGTCGAGGCCCGTAAGTGTCACTGGAAGTCGACATGACGGTATCACCGCATCAGAACTGAAAGTATCACAACGCTCCAGATTAAAGTCTAGCTACCGTCCAAGCCCACAGTATGGGGGGGAGTAGTGACTCTAAAGCTTTATTTTTTAACTATAAACAGTTGTATACTTAGCAGGTTTCATGACCTTTTAAACTTACTATTCAACTTATGACTATCACGTTAAGCTATCATAGTAGGAAGTGCACAATTATCGTGCAATCTATGAATAATGTCACACGTTTAGTCAATAATTAAAGAGGTTTGCCGGCTTATTGTCTTGATAAAGTCAGATACCAGTCACCGGATCAGCAGTCAGTCATAATGCTAGATATATGCACGTGTATTTTCGATTGCACAATGTACATACATGCATAATTGCATATGAATTACACTTGCTTGATTTGCATATTTTAGATAATTATCACAAGTATGTAGTAAAAACGAATTACTTTAAGTTAAAACAATAATTTTCAACATTTTCAAAATTATTTATATAGGCATGTCTTTTAGAGATAACGGCCTATAACCGATAAGTTAAAAAAGTTGCCGATAATCGGCCGATACATCTGCGCATCCTTTCATGACGGTGCGTGATGCTGAATGATAGTTGATATTTCAACCTCCTCTCTTTTTCAGGCTCGCCTTCGTCTACTTCGCCGAGTCCTCCTACACGAACCTCCCGCCCATGGCGATGATAGAAGCGGTGGCAGTGTTCGTCTATTCCACCATAGCTTTGCAGATTGGCTTCTTGACGTCAAACATTGTACACAAACCTACCTCTGTTCAGTGGCAGAAGGGCATGCTCTGCTGGCTCTACGCTCCACCAGTATTGCTGTTCGTCCTCGGGACGATGATGAGGAAACGCTATCAAGCTGTGAAGTTCGCAAATTCGCTCATCATTTGGTTCGTTCTGGGCTACAACCTCCCGTGAAAGCACATCATTATGTGCTGTGGATGCTATATTCTGGAGCTCCATTGGATGGTGTTTTAGAAGAGACCGAGGAGACTCTGGAAGCTTCTTTTTGTCTGGACTTGACCGCTAGGAAGTTGCTGCAAGCGGCAGGAGCAACACCTATGAGTGGAGAAGAGGATGGAGGCTCTGACATTATTACCAAGGGGGAATCGTCTCAAGTACAGCAGCCAGCCGAGAGTACAGATGCAGATATAGCAGGGCTGGCAGCAATGAAAGCAATCGGAGCACAACACAACACATTATGTACAGCAGCATATCAGGTATGGATCATGTCAATGATATGAGAACGTGACACTTTCCAATGAAAATAAAATGCGTAAAAATGAATAAATCATTATATCCTTGACGAAGCTAGAAGTGAAAATTTCGGCAAACTATTTCTGTTTTACTTCATCTTATCGCGGAAGAAGGGACTCCTAAGCCAAACATTAACGTTTGAAATTAGTGGCAGTTATGAGAAAATAGGTCGCTTATCTGTAAATGTATGTAGTGATGGAAAGTTTTGTCGCAGAAAAACACAGAATCTACAAGAATGGGGCGCAGAAAGCAAAAATTAAAGCGCAGGATTCAATGGCCCCTATCATCAGACACTTTTGTTATTTGTAAATTGTAATAATCCGATGGAATTCAATCAGTTCTGATTAGAAATCATCTAAAAATCAATGGATTATTGTTAACAACGTCTAAATGGGCTATTCTTTATAGATAATGAGCATTTACCAACGATTTCATGAGTAATAGATAATTCACGATCTTCTTTTGTATGTACCAAACATGTTTGTGGTGGAGGGAGACATTTTCAGGAGAATATTTTGCATGTTTTCGTTGCACGGGTCCTCTCGTTGCAGCTTTTCTATTGTACCTTGGAAGGGGATTACATCAATTTGCTGGGAGTGAACAAGTGGGGAAGAAGAGATAAAGAGAGAGCGACGAAAGGACGCGTGGGAATTTTGTGAAAATATCATTAATTCTTGTGTGGCATGTACATCGTTCATGAAGATGCAAAAATACAAAGTCCAGCACTAGAGGGGCAACAGGTGCACTATGTAGTTTGAAATACGAATCGTCGTGAATTTCAAACGTAAATACCTACTGCTATGTTCGATAAAATGTGTTTAAGGCCAAAAGAATCGAAACGGGGCAATAACGATATTATTTCTGCAAACAACAGCATGTATCAGTAACTTTTGAAAGTACATGTAGATTCAAGCATCTGCACCACGTTTTGTAGTCTCTCTCTCTCTCTCTAACCTCGAGTTAAATTGCGGGATTTTCTATTCCCTATTCGATCTATACGAGCGTATAACCATCGTTATGCACGCACTTTAAATACTGGAAGGACGTTCATTCAACACTGTCAACAGTGCCTTCAACAAACTCCAGCTGATATTTTTTTGTAGTTGATATGATCTTGGGACAAAGCCAGCGATCACATTTAAATTTATCCTGTAGGCATAATATAGCACTTTTGATGCACTTTATCTTGTTTCTCAGCATCCCACAGATTTCCCATTCTCGCGTCAACTCAGCTTATTAGCATTCATCGATACAGTATGCTGTATTGTCAGCAACTCAGATGCAGATAAATCATCATCTCAGCTACAGATATTTGCAGTTAATGAATAATTCAAATCTTCATATCATCGTTCAAATTTTTGAACCTGATCTCTGATGCTAGATATCAAGATTTGGATCTCTGATTGCGTAGAATATATAAGCTAGATTGTTTATCTGAAGTTAACTAGAATGGAAATTTACTAAAGGTCGCTGCAGAGTTGGGGGAACTAAGTTGGTTCACAAACGATGAAAAGCTTAGAAATTCACATATGACTGATTCCAACCCAATCATTCAGTGGTTGGCAAATTTTTCCAAGTGAAAACGCGTGCAATTTATGTGCCGTTGTCATAGCATGAAACATCGTTTCCTTTCTAGAGATTTTATTGTAGTCTACTTCTGTGTCTAGCAGGTTATTATTATCTGAGTTGCAATGATATTGTTCAATTTGATCTTTATAACTTTTGCCGTTAAAATATGAATTGTATTGATAACTGTCATGAGCTAAATATAAGAACGCAATTTTCATAGGAAGCTGTCTATGGATATTTGATTGTTTTTGTTACTATGCTTGTGCGTGTCTCAAAGATGCGGTCAGAGTACAAGCCAAGTATAATATATTCTCATCTCGTTGGTCAGTGAGTTTATCCTACTATATGCTGATTAGATGTTGATCTTCTGGCGACAAGTCTTCTGGGAGAGATCCTAACAATTCGTATGTATAGAGAATCAATTATTCATCCCTCCCACCCTTTTCTTGTCTCAGTCTGATGACAGACTAATCACTCATACCGCAGAACTACAGGAAACTTGAAACCGTATTTAAACTAATTTGAGATCTAACGGGCAAAAGGATATGTTTGATTACCATTGTGCATCAGTGCACGATGGAAGTGCGCTCTAGCGAATTCTGAAGTTGTAATTATGCGTAGAATCAATGCTTTGGAGATGCAGTCCTATTTGTCCTAACGCAAAATGAATGGAGAAATGGAGTTGAGGGGTGAATGAGCAAAAATCGTAATCCTTGGCAATACGTGGCGGTGATGTTTTACTTAACTCTTAAGATGCCTATTTTAGTCAGACGTAAACTTAACCCTCGCCTCACTGGGGGAGCCCCCCTGGCGAAGCTTTTGAATATCTCTTAAACCAAGCAAGCTGTGACCACCAGATTTCTAATAGCTTACTTTCTACCCAACATGCAACTTTTGACAAAAGGATAATAAATTTGGCACAATACTTTTGGCGTGAGAGCTATTTTAAAATTTGAATGTTTGGAATATTTTGACTGATTTCGGCACAGAATTAAATATTTTGTTTATCTGCTTCGGTTTGCTAGAAGTGTGATTAATACGAAACTGACGGCACATAGAGGAACCTATTAAGTGGGCAAGAAGGAATTCCTAATACCTTACAGATATAGGAAAAAAAGTCGTGCGTCGCTTGCGGATTAATGTGAGTTCGAGCAAAGTGCTTCGATTGCCACAATTCCTTCAGATTCGAAGAATTCAGCAGATAATTGCGCACAAGTTTCCTCCATAATGTTGGCTCTTCCGATCATTATTAAAAAAAGTAGCAGGTGTACGAAAATTAGTTCACTTGATGATTCCACTATCCTCTTCTTACCATTCCTCACTGCATAGTGCACGCACTGAATCGAATGTTAGCTAGACGATGTGTGTTTTGGTGTGTGCGAAGTGATATCACAGCACGCGCGCATCTCTCACTGGCTCTTGGTGTCCCTTGCTGACAGCTTATTGTTTGTCATTTCCAATAGCAAGTGATACACGAATTATCCATTCGAGAAGGAGCAAGTTGATGTGCCATTTCGATATTAAGGTTGCATACAATTCTTCCTTTCTAGGAAACCGACGCGCGCGCAGATGAATCTAATTCTGTGGATTTCGGTATATATTCACTTGTAATGTATATTGTGGCATCAATTCTTAATGAAATAAGTTGAGATTAAACAAAGGATTCTTTCTATCAATATGAAGATAATCACAAATGCAAAGTCTATGAATTTGAAATTATCAGCTTATCATGCATGCATGTCTGAAATTCAAAATTGATTTTTCTTATTTTTTGTACTTTTTAATTCTCCATCTGATCAGCAATTATTGAAATTTTTCAGAATCGCATTACCTTTAGCCTCAGTGACTCGATAATAGTCACCGAATTGGGTTGTTTCTTCACCTGCTGAAACTAAATACTAACGTGCGCGATTTCAGTGCTTTTCGAGTTGAACTAAAAGTTTGAATTAAATGACCTTTGACCTCATCTAATGCAATGATGTAATCTCAGAGCGTTGATAATCATCATTTTATCAACCACCTCAACCAGATCTTACGATCAGTGTATGGTTTATTAGTTTTTGTTGTCATTTCCATTTCAAATAGTGGTCTGATGGAAACTTGCGGAAATGGTGGTTTTTTTACCTTCATCTCAGTCCAGGGATGACCTTAGAAATAAACCTGATGCTGTTTTTCTGAGGCTGCATTACAGGTGAACATCGAAATATCCTAGTCTGCATTAATCAGACCAGACTGACTGAGAATTCAGCGTGAAAAACGGGGTCGACGAGGGCCCAACAAGAAAAAAGCGACTCAGGATGGAGAAGCTAACAGTCATAAAAAGAGGAAAAGTAACTCTAAGTTTGACTAGAAGAAGACAAAGGATTAGGTCCTTCGAAAGAAAAGTCCTTATCTTTTAGTCCGGATGCCCATCCTGACGACTTCCAATGACACTTTCGGGGCTCGACCTGCCGAAAGATTGCTATGCCAAGCACTTGACCACTGTGCCACGGAGACTACAACTCAAATGATTACCGATATGCTCTTACAAATCATAATATCCGGCTTAATAAAAATCTGAGATACGCGGATATGAGGTTTCTTTTCAAACTGCATCTTCTCCTTAACAGGTCCTCTGCCCATGTGATCGATCGACAGCACAAAGATGCCGGTTAATCCGATCGTCGTGAGTGTAAAGACACTTTTATAAGATATGTGCTTTATTCTCACCCGAGAGGGGAAAGAGATGGCTTTGTGAGTGGACAAGTTTTTACTTTGGATGTCTACCGGAGGAGTTGAGGCGAGGGTCATTGCTCTTCCCTGTCCGTGGCGAAGAGAGTCCCGGGCAAAGACCGTGGGAACTCACTTCCACGAGTTTGGTTCTTCTTGACCGAACAACGTTCCTCAAGTCAGGAGCGGCGACTCTGTAGCGAATGCCTGAGTTCGAAAGCTTTTAAGGGTGTAGCATTCTTTTCCCAGGGCATATGGAAGAAGGCGTGTAGAGATGGTATTCAGTCTTGTTTCTCTTGTTGCTCTCATCGGAACAACTTCCAAGCCGTATAGCATGATCGGTTCCACCGCTCCACGAAACAATTTTATCTTAATGGATTCCTCCACTTTGGCATTGAGTAGTTTGTTCAGCAGTACTGAAGCTCGGCCTGATTAATGTCGTCAGGGTTCAATAAGCTTATGAAAAGCGAATGAATAGAAAATGAGAGAGAGATCTCCCTGGAGGACTTCAGAGCTCCTTTTAAACGTCATGTTGGGACCTGAGCTCGCTTGAATGAAAACGGACGTGTGTTCCTAGAGACTCACTCGACAACATAAACATTTATTTAGGTTTGACTTGAACATTTCAAGAAAAACATGAACGGAACTTTCTGTCCACAGTGGTGTGAGTCTTTGCTCGAAAAACACATTTTCCACATGACCTGCTTTTAGATTATGTATAACCGATTAGCCATATTGTCTTGATGATGTGAAGTGAAATTGCATTTTTTTGAGCTCCTGATAGCGACAGTTAGTCTAGTTATTTTACACGCATATATGTAGCAACGGCATGATTTCACATCATTTACTGATCATACGAGCATCATTTTGAGATAAGAGATGTTAATTAGATTTTGTGACCACCCAAGTGTAATGATTGAAATTAATAACAACGGAATATTGATGGAAGCAGCTTGTATCTAATTATCCTTCAAGATGAGATATTTTTTCTCTTGCAACTTGAATCCGTAATAGTTCTATGGGAATCAGTTGAATGAAGCATTCAAGTCACGCTAACCAATTTATCGTAGAAAAATTGACAATTTTTATCCAATTATCTCCTGGGAAACATTCGATGGTCATGAATAACAGGATCGTATTTCACATCCTTATGGTGTAACCATGTGTAGCTCACTTCACTTACAAACATTCTGACAAACATAATGCGCTTCAGTCAAGGTTGGGCAAAAACTTGGGTCAAAACCCAAAACGCAAGTCCACGTTTCAATAAATGAGCAGAATCAAGTATCAAAGTACATTCTCTTCATTTTGTGCTGACAGATTCTTCTATAGGCCATAATTCTTGGTATTAGTGTCGCATTAGTAGCCTAAATATACATGTATTACGTTATAAAGCTTTCTTTCAAATTAGTCTACCGATAGGCCTACGAGTATATTGACTTATTGAAGATTTTTGATGTAATGATAATTGAATTACACATTGGTCATGACGAAGTAATTGCTTTCATTTTATAATTCAGAAATATAAACAGACTTAGTGACTGCGTATGCGCAGTGAGAAAATGATTAAAACATATTTGGAAAACGAAATTGTAATGAACTTATTTTTAAATAAATGTCGACTGCCGCAGACATTTTAGGGGTGCGAAGATATCTGTGAAGATACAAAATATATGAAACATATAAAAATTCAATATGCACAAATGCAACAAAATACATATAAGGTCATAGCAAACAATATGTGCTAACTTTCAATGCGCTGTTTTGTCAAGTCCAAAATGAATTAAACCTAGTGACCGTAAGCATTGTTTATTTCAAATATTCAGTGAATTGAGTGGAATTTTGATAACAAAATCAGAACTTCATGCTCTTATCATATAGTTTTCCGAAGATTCAAATCAAAATAACAATTTTTATGACTTGATTTGCATATATGCAGCACTTATAGAAAACCCAAGTTTTGCATCGATTACCGAAGGTCCAACCTTGCTTCACTGGAAGGCTTATCATCTTCTTTTGTCTTTCGGCACTTTCACAGCGCGCGAGGGGTCGCCACAGTGGATCCTCTTCTTCCATGCATCCCGGTCGTGCACGCCCTCTTCAATCACTCCGAACATTTCCATGTCTTCGTTGACCGCATCCTTGTATCTTCGTGTGTTTTTGTAGTCTGTGTGTTTCATATTCAATCATATCATAAATGCTTCACAGAATACTTTCCTTCAGGTAACTTCTGAATATCAATATTTGTCTCAGTTAAGAAGCAAACGTCTGTTTTGATTGCTGAGTGATGTCAATTAGAAATTTTAGTAAAATCAAATTGAGTATCAAGGTCGCATCCTGTAAATTGACAGATAAACCTCTTTTCGACGCAACTATGCTAAATCCATTTGCTTCTATTTCATTCAGTTTTCTTGAAAGTATTCGGAATTCTTTGACAGCTGCATTCCCCTGTCTCTTAGTGACGCACAGCTGCATTAGTTTTAATTGAAATCAGCTTTTCAAATGTGCCGTTTCAAGACAAAATCTTTACAGCACCTTATATGAAAAACTTCAAAAATTCTTGAATAGCATAAACACGGAATTATTGCTCTCATACTGAGATTGTGCGTCTTTTAATGTTATTGCATCAATTTCTTCAGTACTTAGTGTACCTCGAATTTTCATATTAAGATTTTTGTATCCTTAGAATGTTTGTATTTCTGTAGTTATATTGCTGGCGAATGTAATAATTTGCATTTGTACCATGTTTAGTGAAATTGACTATAAATAGAATATAATATAAATCTAATATATTCTATGCTAATAATAATAATAAATAATGAATAATATAAATATAAAAATAGTAGTTAGAGAAATGGTGTGTGGACGTTTGCTGACATCAATATGTAGAAGTATGTCAATAGTATCTGATTGACGTACAGATCTGTCATGTTAATGCGACTGTTAGAAACTGCAGAGCAGTATTATAAATATCCAGTTCGAGGTCAACTGAGAGGATAAGCGGATGTTGTTATGTGTCTGGTCATCAAAATTTGCGTTTTTGTTCAGGCAAAAACCCAGCGTTCGTCTTATCATTCATACCTTTTACCAATTCATTGACTTCCTCTGTAATTATTCTTGCAAATTCGAATTTTTCACTTATATTGATGCTAGATGTGAAAGAGAATCCACATTCCTAAAAAGGTTGAAACTAACAGAGCATGAGTATTTCATTTTGTTCGATTTGGTGATTGTTGTAGGTGGTAAATTGTGCCAAATTTTCCCACTTTTAGGTACTTCCGCGATATATAACTTTTAATTCGACTTATGTAACAAGTAATACGCAAAGAACAAATAAAGTTAATCTCTAATTCTCTTGGTCTGCGGTTTTTTGCAATAATGCTATGATTTATGAAGGAGAGGAGCATCTAATACTACCTTTTTTTCTATGCGCGAAGGAACTAGCTCTGTGCAATCTTTTATGGTTACCAGCCTCACGGTAAAGCCAGATTAGATAAGCACACTGTAGCATGTCATGCAGACGTTCAGGTTGTTCAACCCATTCTGGATTTCATTAGCTGGCTTGGGCTATTCCGAATTGCCCTAAGGAGTTCCTGTGGGACGAAACTCAGTCTGCGACTGCCAAGGAATTTTGTGCTTAAATGGTTGGTCCGAGGACAACTTTTTAATCAATGCTTATGCGAACTGGTTCTCAGCAATATTTTATGTATGTAGTTAGAATTTATCAACAATGTGTCCACTTTGTATGTGAAAAGCTCATGTGAGTAAATTTTTAGGATTTAGACGATCATTCATAGATGCAATGCAATATCTATACACATTGTTTTCTTCTTAATTCAAATTTTGCAGATTTTTTTTTGAAAAAATGATGTGGTTGTCTTCCTTTAGATTTGGAACCAGTAATGCGCCATTTGTCCCTCTGCTCCGATATTTGCGGTTCCTGTGAACGTTAGATTTTCCTGGTGCGCATTATGTGCATATAGGGGCCTATAAGTGTATTTGTATTCGCTCTCGTGTTCCTCCTACTGTTCGTTAGATGAGGATGTAGTCTCGTATCAATGCAATTAAAAAGTTTGAACACAAACCTCGATGGACGCCAAATCCAAACTTGACGTCAGAAAAAGTCTAACGAACTTTTAAGAGATAGATGTTAATGGCTAAACGTGTTTTTCGAAAAGCATTTTAGATTTTATCCAGCATTGACTGAATTATTCAGTTTGCATGCAAAACGCGGTAGTTGCCTATAGGCTCATTTCATTCCATTTTTCGGATTTCTCCTAGATTGTTCTTAACAAGCTACCCCGATTTCAAATACACTAATCTTAGTTGAGGGCTGTGGCAGTCGGTGTTGAAATGACTTAAACTTTCTTCACTCACTTTCGTGATGTCTAATCATTTATTATTATCACAAGATGTGAACGACTTCGGATGACACTCTTCATTCGCATAACTTTCGAACGAGGCGGTTTATATTATGCAACCAGAAAAAGTGAGTACATCGTCAACAGTGATGAAGAGATGGTCATCCGGGAAGTCCTCATTTTTCATTCAGTAGCGGCTAACCGCTTTCATATCAACTTTTGTGTTAGCATAACAATATAGTGTTAAATTTGAATTGCTTTTGATTTCGATAAATGAAGTTTTGTTAAAATTTAATTAATTTGTTCATTTCAAAATTCTCACTGTGCTAAGTGGAACAAAAACAACTTTGTTGAAGTTTCGAAAAAAATCTTCGAAAGAAATAAAAATACCAAATTGATGTTTCGACCATCTGAAGTGGCGATCATCAGAATTGTATTCTCTAAATAATTGCATTTACTATACTATACGAAATTCAAAATACTGTTTAAAGCACATAATAACCTATTTGTAAGTCTTATGGAATGAAATCGAAATCACTCATACTCAAAAACCTTATCCTAAAAAAGAGATATCTTCACATATGAAATAATCAAGTAGCTTAGGTCTCAACGGTTATTTCTTTGCTTTCGCTAATTACATACTCAATTTGTTGATTTATCTCTTCACTCTATGTTATCCTAATCTTCAGCACTATCTGGGCGTTGTGCCACGAGTAAAAATTCAGTAAAAAAATACTTCAATTCTGAAGATGCTGTCTTGTAATATGAAGGTTAGTAAACTTATTACCTAATTCATATGTGGTTTTATGTTATGAGGAGCAACTTCTTCCATAATAAGCCTGAATTTGTGCTGAAATTTGCTTATATCTTGTGATACAATTAAGGACTATATTATTGATTTTCTTTCACGAAATCCAAGGTTGAAAGCGGCTCTATTTTTATTCTTTCTTTAGTCAACGTTGTGGGCATCCGGGGACAGAAATTTTAAAGTCCCCGCTATTCTCAAATTATTTTATGGATTTGTCTCCGAATCGAAACCTCCTTCATTGACTTAATTTATTGGATAAACCGACTTTTACCAACAAAGTCATTTGTTAGCAATTTAATGTCATGGAATTAAAATTTCATTCATAATTTGGCCTGAATTGAAGATATTCATCGTTTTGCGACATCACTTATGTATTTCATCTCATGATCCAGGATCAGTCAATCAAACGTTGACTGTATTAGATAGAGAACTCCAATTTGTCTCCATCATTATTTGCTTGAATAATGGATGCTGAATGTACGAATTGTATGTTTATCTCTGCTTTGACACACTGATGGGAGACGTCTAGTTTATTTCCGTATTTCTTCTCGATCGTGGTCACTTATTAATCATTGCTTCTGCAATGGACATAAGTACGATTATCTTTGTCCATTTTCTGAAATAATCTGACCGCAATAAAGTTTAGAATCATTATCAAAATTGAAAATTTTGGAGTGACAGCATTTTTCAAAGAGAGACTATAAGAAAGGTAAAAAGAATCGAATAATCAACTCGAAAACAATTCTAAGAACTCTCAACCTAAATTTAAAGAGATGCTACTACACTATCGGGTTATTAATATGACTGTTAATGGTGCGAAGTAATAAGGAAGCTAATCTTCAATTCGTTAATATGCCTAGTGCTATTTTTGCTTCTATATGAATTCTTTGAATCATGTACATGCATATGACTGATCCCAAGTCACTGATGAGGACAGGTAATCATAAAAGTGTTGAGAAGTGGGAAGCTACAGAAATTGAAGTTACCACCTTCACAACGGACTCCTGTAATAAGTTGAATAATCCAGGGAGTCGGCTGGATTTTGGAATTATCTCAGATTTTGCCACTGGTGATATTGGCCTTTCCTTTCCATTGAATCACGTGCAGATCATTGTATAGATTCCTTCCCTTGATAAACCGTAAAGGAATGTAATGTATTTATAGATCAGAATTCCTTCAACCTGACCGTTCAATGAACTAAATATCAGGAAAGAAGGAATTAAAGTAGTAACCGTGAAAGAGATTTATGAAAAAAAGTGGTTGTTTTGAAACTGTCTGACATTATTGCGAATGTCATTTGTTTTCATAAGTGTCAATTGGTGGTTACTATCAAAATAGGAATAAACATTATAGAAGAAATCCAGTTGAAGTTCTGCAAGTGTTGAATATAGAATTAAGTTTGCATCGTTAACCTTTGATTTTCAAATATGAGATTAGATTAGTAACGAAGAATCCAAAAGTTCGTTGAAATCATTTGTACTACTACTTTTGCTGATGCTCTATCATCATAGATCACTGAATTACAGATGAAATTTTGCAATAATTTTAAGGTATGAAGGTATCGCAGTTTCATTTGCTTCATTGACATTTTGTTCGATTGCATTCACAATAAATTTTATCTGCTCGCATATTTCTCTGCCATTCCATTTATGATCCATTCAGCTATCCCTGCATGGTTATCAACTGTTAGTTGACGAATAACGCAAACACTGTGTATGATCAGGTTATATAATTATATCTGTGGATACTTAATGGTGATACCAAATCGTTTTTAATGATTTTATGGCATTGTAAAACCCAAGACGCAATAAAATGTCGTGATGTATTTGCTATATTTATAAGTCGTCAAAAATAATGGATGACTGACTTTCAGAGTGGATGAGATTTGCCACCAAATAAATCACTGGAATGTTTCGCAGGATCGAAGTCAGTAAATTGCCTGTCTCTCACTATTGTAAATTGATCGTTTGGAGATTACAAATGTCAATTTAAACCATGTAGCCACAGAAATAGGAAGCGTTTTCATCTCTGGAAAGGGATAGTAGCTACTGAAATGCAATCTCCTGTGTCTAAAGCCTCATCGGTTTTCTGTGATTTATTTCATCTGCAATCAGAATTTGTTCTCTTTGAGATCTGTACATCATCACATATTTTCTTCTGGCATCAACAGATTAGTGGAATGACCATCGTAAGATCTCGTGATTATATTAGGTGACAATATATGGCTCAGTTGGTCAAGGGATGCGCTTTTGTGCAGAGTTGCAGAAGGTCTAAGGTCCAGTCGAGTCTCTCCTTTACGGGAGATACCACAACTCTCATTTCAGGTTTTACCATCATTCCATGAAGATAAGTTCTGGAGCAATATTTATGGCTGGATGTCCTTCCTGACTCAATCGCTTCTGCCTGGGAGTGACCCATAGCCTTATGAACTTAAAAGTTCTGACTCACTAAGACAGTGAGGCACGCAGACATAAGACTAACGGAAAAAGACGGACTAAGACAGTACTTCCCTTAAATTTGCTTTATTTTTGCACAGACAAATAAATCATGTTAAGCCAAAATACATTTTTAACTAACATTTTCTAAATCTTTCTTAAGATCACGAAAATCAGATATTGAAGAAACAGAATAAAATTCCGTTTTGGCAGTATAGTTAATGATAATAATAAAAAGAAATTCCCTTTTAGCAGTATGGTTAATGATAATAATAAAAAGAAAGCCGAAGCTGTAATGTATGTTGTTATAAAGCAATATTTCTACTTGTTCATATCTAACATTTTGAAATTAAAATCGACCTTCATTGATTCAGAAAGTTGAGATCTATTTTTGAAGCACACTTGAAATTTGCTACTACATGAATTTGCTCATGTAGAAGTGATGAACTGTGCGATAATATAAACTGAAATACTCGTGCAATGATTTTTATTTATATTTGGAAGTTATATATAGCTAGAATTACAGAGTTCAACTTTTGAATTTTGATGATATTTCATGGTTTATGAAATGCTATGGATTTTTGACAAAAAAGCTTCATCTACAGATATGTTGTTCAGGCATCAGAACTCCTTCATTTTATTCTTTTACACTCAGTTTTGCTGAAGAATGATCTTCCAGTCGAATTTGTATTATTGATAGATGTCTGCTGATGCTGATAACAATTAATAGGGTTCAATTAGTGGTATTATGATTAGTAGTCAATTAATTAGTAGGGTACAAATAAAGGAAATTTCTAAAATGAGATTGTTAATCATTGTATTTAACAGTCAGAGAAGCCAGTCGTGAAAGGAAACAAGTTTCATAGTTCATTTGAAAAATGACTGGTTAGATGTTTGTCCAATGAAATGATGGCTTAACGTCACTACTCCGCCTTACTGGGGGCTTGGACGGTGCTGACACACTCAGACTATTTTAATCTGGAGCGTTATGATCTTTTCAGTCCGGATGCCCTTCCTGCCGACTTCCAATGACACTTTCGGGGCTCGACCTCTGGACCAGAAGATCGCTAGGCCAAGCACTTAACCACTGTGTCACGGAGACCACCACCTCCAGCTACTGAAATTAAGCTCAACCACCTACCATTGTTTATAGTGATCGAATCGAACGCTATCGTGTTGCCCCATGTCTTCCTTATTTTATGCTGTTTAAAGATGAATTCAACCTATTCTAAAGGCGTATCAACACGCAGCAATAAAACTTGCTTTTTATCATAATTGTAAGCATCGGGATATTAATATACTTAATGTCACTATGGAATCGACAGAAGCGCTATCGTGCATACTTGTACAAGTGTTTCTACATATTATTTAAATTTTTAGCATTTCTGTATGCCTAATGAAATATGACCTTAATATCTTCGTTCATTTGCTGTTTCGTCAGTGATTTTTCTGTCGTCAATTATCTCATGTCCTAAGCTATAATAGAGTAGAGAAAGGATAGAATATTGATTGAAGGCTATTATACACCACGCCGCTGACAAAGAGCATTCAGAGTAAGATTGCTGTTTCTGTCGTAGATATTCTCATTTGATTATTTTGAAGACTATGGGGAGCATTATATGTATCATTGACAGCTGCTGCAATTATCCCTCATCCAAACAATCCTATACCTCTACCACCTACGTGCAACCAATTATTGTTGTGTTTTGCCTCAATCAGGACTTCTCACCTCAAGGGGATTTACTAAGCAAAGAGGCTGAGACATCGCAGCTCTCAGTTTGATAGATTTGGAAGGTAAGAAAATGTACATCGATTCGATAAGAGTGCGCAGTGTTGTTCATGCCAAGAAGAGAGATTGAGAAAACTGAATCTCCTAAGAAAACATACGTAATAGATTTTTCTTTTTTTTTAAATGAATCCTGAATATCTCAAGAAAGAGGCAATATTTTTTAAAACATTTTTAAGAGGCAATATTTTTAAAACAATGTTTTCAAAACATTAGAATCATTTACATCATAGAATTTTTTTAAGAGGCTGAATTTTTGTAGATATTTTCTATTTGGATTCACTCATTGATATAAGTTTCTTTACAAAATCGGTCTTATTAAAGCGGAGACTGCAGGGATGGTGCGCATCTGAGAAACGTGAGAAACAAAGTGACATGTGTGAGAAAATCAGAGAATTGTATCTTGTTGAGAAGTGCGGTTGCAGTTCCATCCTACCATAGTCCGGCAGCCAGAACGAGTTTCTGCAGGGAACGAGGCCGAAAATGAGACTTTCACAGAATGATGTACACCCAGGGATCGCAATTTTCCGTTTTCCCGTATATTTTTTACAAAATTAGTCTAATGTAAATATTTCAAGTTTATGCATTCAAACCCTGGTTTTTCCCGATTTTCCATTTTCTCTCGGGTGAATTGCGATCCCTGTCAATGCTACGAATCTGCGCGTTTGCCGAGTTCTACTTGGCTCTTCCTCTTGCCGGACACGATCAAAGAAAACACACAATAATCCAGTGGGATGGAGATTGACGTTATTGGTTAAAATGAAATTTCATATGTTTTCGCCTATTAGACAAAAGGTGCCAGCCCAGAGTCATAATATATGACATGGAATGTCTTCATGTCATTTCCTATCATGTTCATGGAGCCCTGTTTATGAAGCTAGACACATTTAGATTGGCAAGCCTCCGAATGTCGGAAATCGTAGACATTCTGAGCAATTTCATCCACATTTAACCACATTCTCGCATACGTTGCCGATCAGAAGCTTGATGTTAACACATACACATATTAGGAAATGCCCTAAAATTATGCCTCTAGACTCAGTACTTTTCAGTTGATCAGCGAAAACATAGAAAATTTCATTTTAACCAGAAACATCGATCTGCGTGTGATAATCTCATTTTCGACCTCGTTCGAGGGAATGAAATGTAGGAATGAATCATGAGGCCTGCATTAGTAAGTCCTAAGAACACAAATATCATCACAATAGGATGATCGGTTAATGTAGTCAACACACAGTGCATCATATCTATCGCAAGTATGAACCATGGGCACTAAATGAGTGACCTGAAAATTGCCGATAAAGCGGATGTCTCAAAATCAGGATTTGTCATCTATGTAGGCTATAATTGTGAAATGTCATGTAAGATCACGTTAAAATGAATCTCTATTCTCTTTAACTGTCAAATTTGTAAATAATCATTACTAATACCAATTATCCTCATTATTTTATCCACAGGGGAATCTCGGTGTCGTTAGCTTGCTGCTCTCTCAAGGAGCCGATGTCGAATCGCGGGATCGCAATGGAAGTACAGCATTGATTTTAGCGTCTCGACAAGGTCAGAAAGCCGTCGTAGAACTGCTTTTGAAATCGAGATCGCGGATAGATTATGTGGATAAAGATGGCTGGTCAGCTCTTCGATCTGCAGCCTGGGGTGGTCATATAGGTGAGTACACTGGTCATTGATTCAAAGCGTGCAGAATTTAGTTCTAGACAGAATTTCAGGCAGAATGTTTCGTCATGTAATTGCCTACTAGAATGAATTTTATTATTTTTTATTTCAGTAGTTTGCTATTGGGTTAATCATTGAGTCAATATTCAGAAAAACAATCTATTGATTTTCAATCACTTTATTTCATTATTTTGTTAGTCTGATATAATCGATGGGAAGAATGACATGGTCAGGCATCTCTGGATAGGCGTAATGCTTTCAGTTTGAGCTTGAATGACATTCAGACCACACAACCTAATGATCGTGAAGTCAAGTTCTTAGGCAGAACGCCACGGTCGCCGTTGTATCTGTGCTTATAGGTTAATGAGAAACATTTTCATCACTAGAGAATCCATAGTTATCAAAACACGGATTCAATGCTTAACTCATCTTTGATGACAAAGAAATTGCTTATTAATAAAAAATAAATTGATATTTTTTCTCCTTTACTAAAAAGCGTTGACCTGAGTTTTATCAACGTGGACGTGAGCGTCTCACTGCTTAGTCAGATTCTTTGTGAATCTTCATGAAACTGGTGCTGACTATTTGATGAACAGTCAATAGGTTCTCAGAATGACTGCCATCCCTTTATCTAGATAACCGCCTTTGTTAGAAATCTCTTCCTGTCTGAAAACTGGGATGTTTAGGTGTAAGATGATGACTATAAAGTGGTCTGTGATAAAGCCTGCGTCAATGCGCATCTTTCTGTGTCTGTGTTTTAATTACCGGAAATTGCATTCGGTCGTCCTTCAGATAAAGTGAAAAGCGAAGAATTGAAATGTTTGTGACTGAACAATAAATCCGATTCTCTTCGAATGAGTTGCATAGAACTGAATTGTGTAAATTGATGAGCATTAGCAAATAATGTATCGCCAGCATTTTTTTAATAAGTGTTTCACAGTCTCGAAAATTCATGAATCATTCATTGTTAAAATATCAAGCTTAAAAACTGAATATTGTTGGTCTCATTAGACAACCCTGCCTTGCGGACATGTAGCACAATATATGTACTGTTATGGCAGATTACAGTTTTGCTCACGTGGTCGCCGTCATACTTCTGTTTAGGCCAACAGTTCCTAAAAACTTGCTCCGAGTCGGCGAGGATAGGTCAGAAGATGGGTCTTATGAAAATCACTTCATTACCATTTTCATCAATATTTTAAGTCTTTTTTTTAAATTTTCAATTTTCTTGAAGTGGGCGTGAGCAGGGCCGAAGTGACGGTCGAAACGTGTAGCCTGCAACCGAATAAACAACATCGTCGAACCGTGGTTTCCCTCCGTCAAACTGAACCATGCAAAATAATCCTCGTATGCAATCTTTAAATTTTATCTATATATTCGAGTAATTCTAGCTTCACTTGTTCAGCACCTAAATCGATGCACTGGGAGTCTCACAACAATCTTTTCTGGCCTCAAATGATGAATGAATGGTGGTTTAACGTCACTACTCCCCCATACTGGGGGCTTGGACGGTGCTGACATAGTCAGACTTTAATCTGGAGCTTTGTGATCTATTTATTCTGGATGCCCTTCCTGACGACTTCCAGTGACGCTTTGGGGACTTGACCTCTGGACCGACAGATCGCCAGTCCAAGCACCAATCCGCCGTGCCACGGAGACCACAATGTTAAGAATAGAGTAGGCATTGTTCCGCAATTTTTAACAGCAAACGTCTGACGTATTTTATTGAATATCTTAAGAAATTGTCAACTACTAAGTCAATTAAAGACACCAGCAATCCTTGACTCCCCGTCCGCGGAGAAGCAGTCCTCACCATCTTCACTGGGTCACGCTGACAATAAGAAAGTGTATTCAGCAACTACATGAGCATCAGCGTCCCATTGGAACATAGAGATGAGTGTTAGTGGGAATGTCTTCTATCAATGACAGACAAAATATTAACGCCGTCGCATTTGCTACTTTTTATTACTAAATTTGTATATTTTCCCCACACTCGGGCTTTAAGCTTCGTGACTTGATAGAGCCGGAGTATGTCTAGCTTTGCGAAGCTTTGATGATTTTGCAGGGCCTCCGGGTCCATCTTCCTCAATGATTCCTGCTTTTTTGACCTCTTCCAGATTACTTGTCTGCATCATCAACCATCAACTTGTCACTGTACTCACTGTAGTATCGTGAAAATGGGCAGCCATGAAGTTCCTGCACTGGGTATATTTTGCACAAACGACAGAGCTATTCAATCTAATTAGCATTATTCTTAGAAATCCTGATCATTATACATTTCTAGAGCCTGAAACTAACGTTCTAGCTGATGTCTTTGTAACTGTATTAGAACGAACTTTGTATAGCAAGTTGAAAAATGCTCCGCGAAGATGCAGAATTCTATGTATTGAAGTGGCTTTTAGATTCTTATTTCATTTCACTGACTGTTTACGAGCGTTTGAGGATATCTGGATATCTACGTATGATTTTTGAATTTCTATTAATTCAAAACTCTGTAATGTCAAAGTGATCTTTTCGATTTTTGATTTTCTCTAGATTTGATCTAGCCATTACTTTGGTCAATTCAATAATGCAAGCAATCAACTTTGATCACTAGAATTAAACAAGAGACACTTTCGAGCATACATTTTTCTCGAACTGCATAAGATTGTAAGCCTATTGAAATTTTTATTGACTTCTACAAACAAAGCTTGCAGTGCCTTCACATAGAGCAGTTTTCGAGCGGTGCAAGAGGTCTTAAGAGGGAAGAATGTCACTCGACAACGATGAACGATGTGGAAGACCGATCACATGAGTTACAGCGGAGACCGTGCATCACTCGAGGGAGCTTATCGAATAAGAAGCGAAATTCAGTCTTCGAGCGCTTGTGAGACAGGTGTCTCGAAAAATGCAGTTCGACTGATTCTTGCCGATGAGCTTTATCTTCGAAAGCTTATCTCTACTTGAATACTCCGTCATCTTTCCAACGACAAGAAGAGGAACATGATCACTTCATTCAATGGAATCCAACTGATTACATTCCTCAGCATTTGGTCACAGAGGACGAAACTTGGTTCCTTTACGAAACAGCAAAATAAAGCTTGGTGTCATTCTCACGAACCGAGGCCAACTGTTGTCCGTCCAAAGTTGACGAACAAGAGGACATTGCTGCTCCTTGCTTTTACAGGAAAAATTAGCCCCGATGCTTGTGCCCAGTCCAAACGCTCAACTCCTAGATTTGCATGGAATTTTCGTCCGCACTACTGGTGGAAGGTGGCGACATTCTCGACGAGCGAATCGTGTAAAGCTGAAAGAACAGCTGTGGCAGCACGCCAACGCACGACCTCATGTGTCAGAAGAAACGATCGATTTCTTCAGCAAAGTCCATGCAGTCCTGATCTGAATCAGTGCGACCGCTAGGTGTTCATACTCTCGAAAAATGAATTTCGAGGAAAGAAATTCGCCAACAGTGAAGAAATTCTTTCTTATGCAGTGCGAACCCTTCGTTTCCTTCCAAGGGAGAAGTTTCAAAGTGAACTTGGGTATTCTCTTGAGCATTGTCACAAAGTGTTGCTCCATGATGGTAATTATGTCATTTGGATAGGCCATCGTGTGTGTCGTTTGTTATTTTCCATTAATCCACATTCATTTAATTTACGTGTAAATCCTGTTTCTCTCAACACATAGAATTCTACATTTTCGCGGAGCATTTTAAATTTGCTATACAAAGCTCGTTCTAATACAGTTACAAAGACATCAGCTAGAACGTTGATTTCAGGCTCTAGAAGGTATCTAGTAGGTAGTATTCTAGTAGGTGTCCGTGGCATAGTGGTTGCGTACTTGGACTAGCGATCTCATGGTCCAGAGGTCGAACCCGGAAAGTGTCATTGGAAGTCGGCAGGAAGGGCATCCGGACTACAAAGCACCACAACGCTCCAAACAAAGTCTGACTTAAGTCAGCACCGTCCAAGGCCCCAGTAGGGGTAAAAAGTGACGTAAAATCCGTAAAAAAAAAAGAAATGCATAATGATCAGGATTTCCAAGAATAATGCTAATTAGATATAATAACTTATTAGACCCGCCAAATAATTTGCCATTGTTTATTATGTGAGTCTATTCAACCTGGCTCCTTCCAAGGAAAGTAATCGCGCTTACAGTTTCATCATATTCAATTAGCGTTCTCCGTGGTTAAGTGCCTTGTCTAGCGATCGTATAGCCCAGTGGTCGAGCCCCGAAAGTGTCATTGGGAGTCGTCAGAAAGGGCATCCGAACTAAAGGATCACAACGCTCCAGATTAAAGTCTGACTGAGTCAGCACCGTCCAAGCTCCCAGTATGGGGGAGGACTGACGTCAAACCATTCAAAAATATGATTAATGACTACACTTTGAAGCTCGTTTTTGGACAGATTGAAGAATCGATTCCTTTCATGCTACTGCTATGTATTCTATTTTCGCATCGTCATTTCCATAGTATCTTCCTTACTAGAACAACCTTATCAGCATAAGCAAAGAGAAACATGGACATGGTTAGATCGATAGGAATGCAATCAGAATACGAAGCAAATACGCGGAACCAATATGCTGTTTTGCGGTAACTGCGATTATGATCAGCTGCTTTTTTTGCAAGGTCAGGAAAGTCGTCTGCATTTGAAACAAATTGATTTCTTTTTTCGTATCCTGAATGGATGCATTAATTAGGTTACCAGACTGAATGTGTCAATTTCAGTGCACCACTAAATGAGTTATAACTGCGAGCCATCTCAAGGGACATCTCAGTTTTATCACAACAAACTTCTAATCTCTCCTGTGATGAGTTTTTAATGAGTAGTCGTGCTTTTTTTGTAAGTGCATCATTTGAAATATCGTTGCGTTTTATCCTTTCTTCATTTTATAATCCGATATCAAATAAGTACATGTCAAACTATGCCAATTTATATTGTGCACTGTTAAGATTATTCTGTTTGATGATTTTAGACCAATTGCTGTTCAGATAAAATACAATGCTCTCTAACTCTGAGGGAGTTAGATGATATCTAATGTTTCACAAGCTAATGTAGATATAGTAACATTATTGCAGTCAAATATGAAACTTGTGAAAATCAAATTTGACAATTCTAATTCATATGAAATAACGATGAACTAAGTGTGACGAGAGACATTTATTTAACATCGATTCTTCTTAAAATTGTTAGCACTCAACAAATCAGCGTTGAAGCCTCCCTCACAGCATCCTAAATTTACCTTGTGTCATAAAGGACCCATCATCTGTGGTAGCATCACCGATTGCGATCTGCTATCTTTTGACTATGTCTACCATTTGCTGTAGATGAATTTCGGTGTACGAAACTTCGTACATAAAGTTGCGCTTCTTCTCTAGTCCAGTACCTGCCCGTGATTCTCATCAATTGAGACTCTTGTATATTTTAACAACTTCTTATTTTCTTCGCCATGTTGTGTGTCAACTGTCCTCGTGAAACAATAAAGAATTGATTGATTGATTGATAAAGATCATTGGTTTGTCAGCTCAAGCAACGTCCGCTATTTTCTCAGATAAGTCCTTTCAATATTATGGTAATGCAAGATTTCACTGGCAAGTTCGTCAAGCCGCATCGACAAGAAAAAGATCTCCCCGAACCTGATGACATTTCGGAGGTTGATTTTGATCATATACCAGCATTATTAGAAAAATTGACGCTTCAATTGTTCATAGAAGTGAAGCTCTTTAGCTTCGTGGTGACTTCTAACAGTTGCAGAAAGTGGAAGTGGAATGCTCGTGACGTTATCTAAGAAAAATAAACATAAAAAAGTGGCTGACGCACGTCAACCCGTTTGACGGTGCGACTGGTTCACTTGGAAGTCTATCGTTGATTTTCGATAAAGTGAGGGCAATTATTAATTTCTTCTTCAATTTCTTGATTGCATAGACTGTTGCTCGCTTGGCTCACTTCAATATTATACGAGTGATG
The DNA here is from genome assembly GCA_907163375.1 of Prostheceraeus crozeri. Classification (NCBI taxonomy): domain Eukaryota; kingdom Metazoa; phylum Platyhelminthes; order Polycladida; family Euryleptidae; genus Prostheceraeus; species Prostheceraeus crozeri. The sequence continues at coordinate 160,240 of CAJQUW010010065.1, forward strand.
GAAATCGTAAACATTATTGTACGCTTTTGTGAAATGATGTCAATCATGGCTGAAGACATTGACATGATTCAAATTTGACCTAAAAAGTCACTGAAATCTATCGCTGTTGTTACATTTAGATAATTTTGATTTATGGATCTGTCACATCATCACGTTTATGATAATACTGTATGACTTCAAATGCAGTGATATTTCACATTGTTAATGGAGGCGAGTTATTCTGCAGCTCGCGTTGGAAGCATTTTTTAAACATAGCAAATGCATGTGAGTAATGCTTTCTAGATTAAGCACTTAATAGAGTGATATTTCATCTAAGTTATTGAAATACCACTATTATCCATTATAATATACTGCATAGTACATTATATGTCCAGGACATACATGCATGAAATGCAGATATTTTGGGAGTTTCACACCTTCTCACCTCACTGATCGTCACGTAAATGCAGAGTTGACCACTGCCTGTGGTAGGCTTCGAATGAATGATATGACCTTGAAAATCAAATCACTGACAGTTACATTGACAACTCGTTAGACGCTGCGCAGGCTAACTGGTGCTGTCAAGACAGAGCGTGCCTAAAGCATTATAATGTTTTTGACCCCATCAGTACAAAATGTTATGCTTGCAAGCCGATCAGAATTAGATGTTAATATTTAGGATGCTGCTAATTGATAAAAAGTGAACTATGACGACAGAGATGGTTGTTAACTCTTTGATAGATTAAAAACCGAATGATACTTTGATCGTTCGGAAGAGAAATCAGAATCGTGGTGTACCTTGTGGGTTGCGAAATGCGGTAGGGGAAACGTGAATGGGATTCATCAGTGCATGCAGTCGTTCTGAGATACGCTTTTTGGCTCTGTGTCTACTGATTGCATTCTATGTTGATTTCTCGATTGGGAAATGAACGATCGCGTAGCTCAAAACTGGAGACAGACAGACTTGTCGACCTCATTTAGTAATGGAGAGAGAGTTAGCGTGGGAGGAGAGAATTTCCGTTGTGGTATTATAACTTGAATTCCAGTGTTAAGAATTTTCATCAATTTCTCATTTCAGACAAATATTGTTCCGTCGTATGTGGAAACAAATAATAATCATCCACATAATGAGAAGAATACATGACACAGGGTTTTAGCGGATGAATAATAAGTGGTTTTTGTTATCCTGACTTCTTTAATTGACATGTATTTCCTCCGCGATGCAGGCGTCATGTCTTCCCATTTGGCCGCAATATCAATTCATCAGCGTATGTCGTAATCAGGGTTGGCAAAACTTTGTTGAAAACTCCATAATTGTGCATTGCAGAATGTATTTATTACTTCTGAGACGCAGTGTGCATTCACAAATGTAGTCTAATACTCACCGTTGAGGTTGATGATCTGGAAGCTTCTCAGTACAGCCAGTTGATTTCTTACTTGGCCGTAGGTTCCCCCAACGTCGAGTAGGCTCTCTCAAGGCATTTTGCAAGAGTATGCGGTTCCGCTGTTGTACGTGGACAATCGGGAATAAAAGAAAATGCGTCAGGCTGTATTAAACTGCATCTTTTGCCAATGACAATTATTGGAGCGGTTACTTTTGTAACATGGATGCTTTATATTGCAATGTTTTCATACAATGTTTCTACACTTTTGAAACCTATTGTGCCATAAATAATCTTATCAATGTGAATTTCCAATTCGAGTGTAGTCTGTCTGATAATGGTGATCGCATGTTGACCGAAATCGATTGCATCAGCTCTGTCGAATTTTATTGTCACTACGTTTCACTCTTTCCTCCACTTGCATTATGAAAGACTTATTTCAAATCAAATTGCATACAAATTGAATTTCTTATTTGGTATTGCATCTGTGCTCTGCATCCACGTGTACATTATTGTGCACTAATTCAACTCACCACACATAGAAAGTTATATAAAAGCAATCAAAACTCCACTTTTTTTGATTGTATATAATTTTGATTGCCTTTATATAACTTTCTCAGAAAAATGATCTCCCGTCACCTGGTCAACTACATCACCACACATAGTCTTTGTCACAACTTACACGCTGTTACAAATATGAATGAAAAATCTGGATTGCTCATTAAGCTGAAGCAAAGCAATTCCACTATGTATTGTGCACAATCCAAAATAAAAATAACAGATAAATTTGAAATTATCAAGTTTTTTATATCGACCGTGAATTTTAGTGGTGATTTCCAGCCATCCAATGACAGGTTGAAGTGTGATCTCCTTCGCTTAATCATGAATGTGGGTTAACAAGCGACAATCTGATGGAAATAACCAAATTAATGCAACTATATCGAATCAATCATTTATCATTTTGGTACTTTATCGCCCATTGATATCCAGATTTGAGCAGAATTTCTTATTCAAGACTGGGAATTTCATACACGGAAAATTAAATTATCACACGTCAATAAGACCTTTTTTAATCATTGAATTCTTCTACTCACAAAATGACAGGTTACTTTTCTAGAAATATAATTACTTTAGGAAGAAGGTCAAGTCATCTATCCGGCTCAACGAAAAATGATATTTTCATAAATCTGTAGAATACATTGCAAACCGATAAAAGCCTCTGGAAAACACTAGCTACTGCTAGTGGAAGAAGAATGTCTGTCTATCAAAGGATTTGCTATCGGTGAGGTATAAGGATCAGTTAGAAAAGGAAGTGGGGAACCTTGCATTACAAGGGATAAGATTTGATATTTAAGGGGACATAAATAGGAAGGAACGAGAATGTTTGGTCAGATGAAGCTATACACTGGGGATTAGTCCGAGACTACAGTCGAAGGAAGAGTAAATCCCCTCTGATAAGAGATTGAGAAAGCGAATGTCTAGATTAAGTAGATGAAGAGGAAGATGAATTGGTGTAATAAGGTTAAGTAACGTTAATTCTTTTTATTTCCTGCGGTTTGATTCCAACTCTATTAGCGAGTTGTTTGAGAACATATGTAGAACTTCTAATATCAATTAAGCAATCCATCAGTTTGTCATTTGATTGGCAAGCAGGTTTGAAAAAAAAACAATGCTTTGAATACTTTGGTGTAAAAATAGCAGAGAACGAGATTATCAAGATGTATGGGGGAGCGCTGTCATGAAGACGTAGGCGTTATAGAAGAGATAAGTTCAACCTTTTTGACGTCACTACAAAGTTTTCGACCCGAAGATTTTGGGACAACATTGTCAGCAATGCCTATGACGCCAACTAACTACGTTTAATGAAAAAATTGAAAAAACTTGGTTTTCAAAATTAACTCAGACGTTAAATAGTTGAAAAGGTTTTTTTACTTCTCTCTAGTTTGGAAATTTTCTTGAGTTTTGATGCTGTAAATTTGCGTTACTATTTTCCATTAGTTTTCTTCGTTATAAAGGAAACATCATGATAAGCTCATTTCAATCGGAATTTTATGACGATACCTGTTCACCAACACATAAAACATATTTGGAAGTAAAAGCTATAAGTTATGAAGTCTGATCTTCTTAAATCAGAATATACATTCCTTCACATATTCAACCAAACTCAATGGTCTTCTTAGCACTTCATTGCTTGACTATCTGATATTTTACTCATATAATGTGTATACATTCGAGAATGTCTTTTTACGTATACAGTCCGTGATCGGAGAAAATTTGTAACTTCTCATTCTACCACCTTGGTTTATTATTTAATTTTAATTTTTTGGATTCAACCTCTAGACCAAAGGTTCTCTAGCTCCAGCGCTGAACCCCTTTGCCTGGTAGACCACCAATCAAGTAAATAATAACGTTTTTCTCTTCCTTCATATTAGATTCTTTCATTTTGCCTGTCAGGAGCCTGCAATATACATTAACTGTAGCACATTTTTTGATGGGTATTTTGCATGATATTTATAGAAATTACATTTGATTTACGTTGCTTGTATTTACTGTGCGTCGCACTTTGACAACCCGAAATTCTTTTTCTATGGGGCTCAGCTATGAATTTGTGAATTTTCCTGTTGAATGGAGCTTCTGCGAAGTAAATACAGGGGTTAAACACGTTGGCAATAATCTCATCGTTCCACTTAAGTTAATTTTATAATTTGGCAATCAAACTATAAACGAAAATGTTTCTATATTGATCAGTTAGGTTATTCAGAGCAGCCGATAATCCGACATAGTGAAGCATTGAATAATTCATAAATGCTAATTAATCAATAAATTAACATTTTGATCTAACCATTTAAAACATGATTTATAAACACCAGTTATAAACTTTGGTTCCATTGTTCAGCTGTTAATGACAAGGAGCAGCGATCAGTGGAGAAGACGTTCAAATCTAACCTCGTACCGTGCGTTATTTGGTTGGAGGGGCCAACAACGATGTTCAACAATCAAATTATCCCAGCACCAGGAAAATAAACATGCGAGCGTAGAAAAGCTCTTTCTGGCTCTAACTCTCGAATTCGAGTGCCTGATAAAGCAGTTGTTGAGTCAATAGTAACAATGCAACGTGTATTTCATACACGCATAGATATCAAGAAACCTTAGACGCTATTCGCTGGTTCAAAAATAGACTCAGTTGCTTAGTTCTGACATTTGCTAACTACAACCGCCATAAAAAGTAGTGGTGTTTTTATTTATGCTTGTCGAATCTTGTTTATTCTTGGTTTTTCATATCCTCGTATTCAGAGTACAAATTGGTTCCCTCCAACGTCACACATCGATGCTCACCGCTAGGGGAAGCTCAAACTGCTATCGATTGACTACTGCGGGATTCGTCTAGACAAGTATGCATATAATCGCTGAATCGTCCCTTAACATTCGATTCTCGTGTCCCCACAAATTGTCAATTCGAATTATCCTGGTTTTATCCTGATAGATAAATTAATTTCAATTGATAATCATTCGCTGAAATTCGTAGGTGATAAAAAAGGAAGGGGGGTCACTCTCTTAACACACATCCTTCATGGCGATGAGTCGATAGACACACACAAAAACGTGTGGTGTCGGGGGGGGAGGAGTCACATGGGTGGGGGGGGAGAGGGTGTGGTCTAGCGCGAGGGACACTATCTGATGCCCATATGTTACATTGCGCGAGAGCAAGTGACAGCTAATCGATAGCAGTTAAGCACACACACGTACCCTACCAATCACGCGAGAGAATACTCTCCAGCGACAAAAAACAAAGGACTACACACACACACACTTGCTGGTTTATTATACTCGGGATTGGGGTTGATCGCGTGAGAGTGGAGAGTGTAAGAGTTATGGAAGGACAAAAACAATTAGAAAAAAAATTGCCTGTATTTTGAAGGGGGGGAGACACACACACACTGAGGGCGAGCGCGAGAGAGAGGGCACACACACTATAGAGTGCACATGCTCTATATATTGCTATATACTGGGTGCGAGTCTGATATGAGTGGGTGTATTTATCGTGGATATCTCTAGATAAACTGCACTTCTAAGTGAGAGGACAAAGTGCGAGTGGGAGTAAACACACAGAGTTTATGATACACACACACAAGGAAAGGGGTGGGGTCTCAGTGACAGTTAATACTGTGTATATATATATATAAAGAGAACACATAGGAGTACAGTAGTATAAGATTATTATTTAATGGTCTCTATTCTTTTAGCTGTCTCTCTATTTTATCTATATTGCGAGCGAAGATCACAAAGGTATCTTGAAATGAGTGTACATATATGAGAGTGCATGAAAGTAAAGCGATTGTTAAGGAGATTGAGTGTGGTTGGATTGAGAGATGAGAGTGAGAGTTGAGATTCTATGAGAAGTATCTGAGTGATGAGTATGTAAATTATGTCGATGGGAGATCTGTTGAGTCGAGAGAGAGGTATGCGTGGTGGGGGGGGTGGGTGGGGGGGGGGGTAGTGAGTCGATAGAGATGATGATGTTAGTATCTATCATCTATCTATGAGTAATGGTATAGTTATTTATTTGAGGAGGGGGGGGGTGGGGAGAGTGAGAGAGTGTGTGTAAATGTTTTGTTAGCGATTATGGGGGCTGATATGTATCTATATTGATAATAGAGATTTATGTTTTGTGATTGTTTGTTTAGTGAGATTTTTGATGATGGATGTTGTGTTGATGGGAGGTTGTGTGGGGATTAGTTTTATGTAGGTAAGGTGTAGGTTTTTTGGTGTATGGGGGGGAGGGTGTGGGGGGTGTGGAGGGGGTGTGGGAGGAGGAGCGATAGGGGGGGGGTGGATGTTGAGTGCCGTAATATGAGTGGAGAGAAATGTTGGTGGAGTATATATGTGAGAGTGTTGGTAGAGTAGTTTTAAGGTTTGTGTTTTATAGATTAGAGAGTATCTATATATGAGATAGTGTTTGCTATATATGGTTGTTTTTTTTTTTTTGAGTGAGGTGGCGTGGGTGGGAGATGTGGTTTTGTGAGGTGACTGGGAGAGATTGATGTGTCTTTGTTTTGTGAGTGTTTGATATCGGTTGGATGTAGAGGATTAGTTGGGTTTTTATCTTCTTAATTTATATCTCTATATATCTCTATTTGGTATCTCGATGATGATGCTATTGAGTGTTGGTTTTTTGTGTGACTGTAGTATCTATATTTTTGTGGGTGGTTTTAATGGGATAGTGGAGGAATTGTTTGGACAATTATTGTTGAGAGTGGTGGGAGAGAGGAGATGTGTGGTAGGGATGTGTGGAGTGTGGGTTTGAGTTTGTGGTGTTGTGTTAGTGTGTCTGGGATTGTGGGGGGTTGTTGATTGCAGTGATTGTGTGGGTAGTGTGTATCTTGAGTGTATGTGTTGTTAATGGTGTTTAGTATTGTGTTGTAGGGTGTTTTGATTTCTTTGGGTTTTATTTGTTTTTGTGTTGTTGTTAGGTGATGAAGTTAGTGAGTGTAGTATTGGATGGTGGAGTGTTGGGGTTGTTTATGGGGGGTTGGGTAGTTTGAGAGTGAAGAGAGGGCTAGATGAGAGCAGTGAGGGTATTGAGGGATGTGGTGGTTTTATTTAGAGTATATCTATAGAGTAGGGTTTGTTGAGGTATATGGAAAGATAGGTAATGTGGAAAGTATGTGTTTTGTTTTTTGTAGGTTGTATTTATTTATTTTGTTTTTTTTTACACACATTTTAGTTATTGATTATTAGCTACAATAAGAACTTACTTTAATGTGTGTATTACATATATCATACACACACATTCGGCTTGGTCTCCGTGCTCACAGTCGTACACTTCTTGGCCTGCCGATCTTCATGGCGTCCTGAGTCGAACCCCGGAAGTCGTAGGACAGCATCCAGAACTAAAAAGCGAAACAACGCTACCAATTAAAGTCTGACTATGTTAGCACACACACAATCATCTCTCCACACACGCGAGAGCAGAGGCGAGTGAGCGTAGTATCTCGATTCCCCATAAAAGTACATATCGCGTGATCGATCGCGGAGGTGAGTTTATGTCGAACACACACACACACTGGATCTCTATCTATCTACTAGCCAAATAAAACAACAACAACTCACTCGCGACAGAGAGCGCGCAGCGAGATTTCCTCATGACCTCCATTGAGATACAATGTCAGCTATTCAGCATACGTCTCGAGATTCCATTTCTCAATGAGAGAACTCAGCATATTGTCAAAGACGTTGTTGAGCAATTTTATCTATGTACACAAAGTAATCATTTGTCCACACCAGTGAATCTCCTCAAAATCAGCCCGACATTTCGCGACTAACAGAGTGATACTATACTAATACTGTGATACGTACATTTTAATAAAAACTCATTTATGACACATAAATCTCTGTAGATAGAAAAAAATTAACAATTCTTAAAAATAATTTTAGTGTATGGAATCTCGATTTTGTTGGGTGTTAGAGTTAGGAGTAGAGAATATAGGGGAAATGTTTGTGGATAATTATTTGGGTTGGAATTCTATATATCTATAGTGTGTGAGAGTAGTGTGTGTAGAGAGGTGCGGGATGGATTGTTGTATATACTATCTTTCGTGGAATGTGGGGTTTTTTTAAGGTTGATTTATTGGTGAGAGTGAGTTGGATTGTGTGTTACACACATGAGGGGGGGGATATGATGTGCGAGACAAGGAGAGAGCGTAGAGAGTAGCGTGTGATAAATGAGGTCTACGTGTCTATATAGTGGAGAGAATACATCGCTGAGTCTATATATGATTGATTTTAGATTGGGTGGGGAGAGTGGAGAAGTGAATGGGTTAATAGTGTGAAGCGTCGTGGAGATGTAACAGTTCTATAAAGTATACTCTGGAGGTGAGCGAGATTATGAATGGAGCGTATACTATCTCATATATCACTCATTTATAATGAGAGAGAGAGAGATTACATCTTGGGGTTTTGTCTCTATATATCTATCTCTATTATATATGAGTGGTATAAGAATAACAAGTGGCTATATGGGGGTATCTCTATTAGATGTAGTATGTTTAATGTGTTATGTGGGATGTGATTTGTGATAATTATATTTTTGGAGCTAGAGTTGACGAGTGACGAGTGAGGAGGGGGTGGATTTTGGTGGTTGTAGGTGGAATAGGGATTATTTTAAAATTGATTATGATTTTGGTGTTAATTTTTTGTTATTGTTTGTCTTGAATGTTTAGTGGGGGTGGTGTGTAGGTGAAGGTGTATGGTGAGTAGGGTGGGAGGTGTAGGAGTGTGTTGTATTCGGAAAACAAAATGTCGTATTAAGTATATATATAGTATAATTGATAAATATTATAGAGTGTATGAGTAAAAAATAAGTGTCGATTAATGTTATTTTATAGAGTTTTGGACTGCGTATATAGTATGGTTTAGAAATTATTTTGTAAAAATTATTTGTTGAGATATACAGTATCTATGATGAGTGTGTGAGTAGAGGAGAGAGTATCTGCTTGTATATGTGAGAGAAGTTTGGGAGGAAGAATGTGTATGTTATATCTTGTTATCTCTTATATCTATCAGTTTAGGAAGTAGTTTGAGAGTGATAATATGTGAGTGAGGTATCTCTATATATCTATATATATCAAGAGCTAGATATATATAGTATTATATATGAGAGTGAATATATACTTCTAGAGAGAGTTTGTATATTGAGGTATCTGAGAAGTTCATAGTTTTTATGTATCTGAGCGCGTGCGAGAGATATATCTCTATAAGTGAGGACACACACTTGAAGTGAAAAAGTGTATGATTATAGAGTGTGTGGTCTATATTGAGACATAGTTGAGAGAGAGGTTGGAGTGGGTATCTAGGAAATAATATTGAATAGGGTGGGGGTCTATTATATATCATATTAATTGGGTGTGAGTGTGTGAGTAGTGAGGAGTGTTTTGGTTGGGAGGGTAGGGGGGGAGTGTAATGGAGTGCATCTATATATATAGAGTGTAGAGTTAGTTGGTCTGGTGAGTGAGTAAATTTGTGGTGATGGAGACTCTCTCTATCTGTGAGAGTAGAGGGTTGTTATATGAGTGAGAGTAATTATTGAGTGAGTAAATGTTTTGGTTGTTGTATATATGGGTGTATGCGGTGATAAGTCTTGAAGTTTGTTTTTGTGTGTTGAGGAGATGTGTGGTGTGATAGTAGGGTAGGGATCTTGTTTAGTTGTATATGTTGGTGTGAAGGATAGAGTAAGTGATAGATGTATATATTATCGTTTTGGTGTGGAGATTTAGTTTGGGAGCGTGTCATATTTGTGATAAAGAAATAGAGGACTGGGTTAAGGTATTTGGGGAGATGGTGGTGTGGGGTTTTGGATGGGGAGGGGTTTGGAAAGAGGTTGTTTGTTTGTTATTTATGTGGATGTTGGTTTTTATTTTTGTGGAGTGTGGGTGTTGTGGGTTTAGTTGGTATGGTGTGTGGGTATTTTTGGAGGGATGGTGTGGATATGGGGAATTTGTTGGTTTGGTAAATAATTTATTAAAGAATTTGTTCTAATTATGATAACTAGAATGATGTAATACATGCAATTTTTATTGTGACTGTAGTCAGCTGTTAGTGCGACTGTAAGGAACTTGAACATGCAGGCTCTTGGTTGGCCTCCACGTTCCCCTGGTCTATCTTCAATTGAGTGGGTCTGGGATGAACTTAGGCGGAAGGTTTGAGAGCCATTCCTGAGTCCCTGAATGTTGTGACATTGACAACTCATTGAAGATGAATTTATTCAAAAACATTCAGATTCGATGCCATCTCGCATTATGGAGTGTAGTAAATCTCGCTCGAGAAGGGTACAGACGCTATTATGCTTGATGTGATCACTTTTGTTTTTATAAATAAAGCGAATAGTCTGATTAATACAGCAACGTGATTATTGCATAAAAGATGTACAATTGGATAGCTTCTTATTCTGTAACAGTCATATGGATAAATGATTTGTGAGTATAAATGGTATTACATATTATATAATGAAAATATGTAGAATATCCTTTATTTTGCTCACCTGATATATAAACACCAACAGTAATTTTGATTTCTAGCAGTTTTTTGAGTGGAATTGGACCAATTAGAAATGCTTGGAGAGTAAAACTGCTATCGTCCACAAATCTGCTCTTTAGCTGACAATTTGAACTTAATGTAGAATGCAATCAAGTACTTGAATTAGATACCGTCATACAAGAGATTCTATATTCGCGTTCATTTCTAGAATGATTTTTCTGTTTTACCATGACATTGCTCAATAATAATCAAATTAGTGGAGAAAGCAGATAATCAAATGCACATGGGAAGTCAATAATGTGCAAGGATTGTTTTCATGTAAAAAATCGTTCTGTTTACATTGCTATCGATGTGTGCCTCGGCTGTCATACAAAATATACATCGACAATTTGTAAAAATTATGTCTTCTTTATTCGGTTCTACAGCATGGAATGTTTCTTGAGATCAGAGAATGATGCGATAAGCAGTAAATTTTGTCATGGTGTGATTTCTTTTGCGACGTTGTAGTTAGGGAAATGCTGTTTCAACTGTTGTAGTCACATATTCATGTATATTTTACATCTCGATCAAAACTATTTCTGTCAAAGCGAACAATATGTAATATATTTACAGGTTCGTTTTTCACAACAATACCTCTGAATTTTTGTAAGAAAATGGATATGTAGATTAATTGCTTTTTGTAACGAACGCAGTATAAAAACCACTCAATCCACAATAAGATGATTAATTTTGTGTCTGAATTAGCTACGGCTTCATTGAACGAAGGAATATCATTCTTCTGCTGTCTGCACGAAATAATTGTCGCATACGTTTCCTTCTTTTTGTCTGTGAGAATAGTGGCGATATCCTCACGAAGGTAATACGAGAAAACGGAATTCGCGAAACTTCCATGTTGTCAGTGAGACAATCAATGATTCTGAATCGTTGGAAGTAGGCCACTTTTTATGATGTTGTCATCGTGAGGTTATGTGATTCCTTTTTGGCTATCATTCTCTTGAAATTCCGAAGCACAATTTTTTTGAATGCAAATATTCCCAAGTGGTTGCAGATCATATTAATCAGCTTTTTGAACACCTATTTTGAACATCTCAGTGAAGTGGTAGAGATTCTGGAGTTTGAAATGCTTTGAAGACTCTATTCCGCATGCAAATATATCTGCATACATTCACAAATCTATTATTATTTTATTTTGTTGATTATTTTCGCCGTGATAAGTTTAATATATTAACTTTTCACACACCATTTTCGCACAAAGGAATGAAAACAAGCCATTAAACATGTTAGCAAGCATAATGTAGTTGGTGTAGAAAATCCTTTTTTTCGTTTTCATTTTTGTGTTTTTTATGTATCGTGTATTATCTTCTGTGCTGGAGTCTCTACTAGAAAATTCTGGCGTGGGCGGCAAAGTTGCAGAGTTCAAAGTCAAGCCAATTCAAGTTGCGTCTGACGGATTATTTCTGCCTCACATCACTTAGTATACTTATAGGTAACAAGTTAATCAAATGTGTCATTTATGTATAATCATGTTCACTTAACAAAAGCCTATTCAGTCAAAGGCAGTCTGCTGCTGATGTTTTGGTTTATCATCTGTTTTAAGTGGAAAGTCACTAAGTGCAGTAAACATTTTAACTAACGTCATAACTATTTACTGAACGTGATCCGTATTGAAAAAGGCGTAATTTTGTTAGCTCGCACAATCTACCTAGTTTTCGTGGATCTTCGGTTCAAAATCTAAGGGGCCAGTAAAGAAGATTTGCGGAACGGTCGTCGCACTCTCGATCGGAGACATAAAATGTAGATGTCGCAAATGCTTTCATTTAAGTCAATTAAGCCATCAAGTTATGTACGAGTATGTAGTTTTCATTAAAGAAGAGCTCTTAACTCAATCGGTAGAATTTACGCCGGTCCTGCTATCGAAAAATGCCATATCAGCGGTCAAATAAGTTTCAAATAAAGTGTACGAGGTGTTTTACTACACATTGCCAATGCCAGGCATTTTTGTACAATTGGATGGTCTGCAAACGATATTATCTGTTACTGAAGCAGAGAGCTAGTGATTGTGTTAAGTCGCGCCCGGGAGACCTGGGATCAAACCTAAGTCGAGACAAATCCTCACTAATGATAACCTGCAAAATAGATATATTCGCAGTCTTGCTCAACAGTCACAAAGTAAGCTGTGGGATCAGTAATTCTCTGTCACAAGAAGGCGCTCGTCTGATGTGCTTCCAGATTTTAAAAACGTTTATCTTTGTATTATATTACAATCTGGAAACGCTGGCAAAAAAACTCCGAAAGTAGATTGTTTTTGATGATGAATTTTTGATGACACGTCACTTCAACGACATGATGCATAGTTCAAGAGCACTGAGGACTTGTTCCAGTTCTCATCCGTGAAACCAAAAATATTGATTTCGAAATACATCACATACAGGCCGAAATTCATCGCTATAAACACCGAATTGAGAACTGAAGCTTATTTTCTTTAGCGCTCTCTCGACTTGCAAAAATTCATTAATTCCTTAACTAAATTCATTAATTCCATCACTTATGCCTTTTACAAAATAAAGTATAAGGTATCCAATCAAATCCAATTATAGACAAGGACATTACAGTGACATTACACGACATTTATATTAACACATTTAGTGGAACACACTTACACAGAAAACATCCTCCTTTCGAAATTTGGTATTCGGTCCAGTTTTCTCTAGGCTCAGTTGTCCCGATCACATTTTATTATCCTACACATCATCGATGATGTGCTAGTTATGGCTGACTGCAGCGTCTCAGGGACACGGTTCCAGTGACACAAGAGCTGCCTCAGCACTCTCACACACCAGCTTACAGAGGTTAGGAATACATCAGGAACCACTAGAAGACTAGAATCCACCCCTGACATCAATTAATTAAGCGAAGTAATCGTTAGTTTAGTCATCGAGTAATCTCCTGTTGCGTGGTATCAAAAAGAAACGAGTTGAATGGTCTTTGTCAGCTGTCTTATGGTCACTGCACTTTTCCATTAAATCCTCTGGAGAATAGTGTAAGTGGTGAGGTAAATATGCATGCAGAATGCAGTTCAGTGTCTTCACACTTGCAATGTCGTATAAAAAAGATGCGGAAGGCATTTATCTTAGCAATGTTAATACTTTCCCACGGTGATTAATAAACCTTTCATTTTGTAAATTATCGGCAATGTTTTACAGCCCGATAAGCGGTTTGATAAAATATTCTAATTATTCTTCCAGGACGTTTTTGATCTGTCACTAAATCTAAGTGAAGACGGTCCTTTTCTCCTCGTGCGTAATGTTTCATCAAATTACTGTTCTGTTTTTGTATTGATCTGACCTCTCGTGAAAAACACCGAGTGAAACTCAATCAACTGTTGCGAGCTTGTCAATGATAAATTATTGGAGGTTCAAGCCAAACTAACATCCATTCATGCTCATCAAAGAGTCGAACAAAACTTCGTTACACTTATTCTTAGATGATTGTATCTACTTCATTTGTTATATGCGAAGCTCATTATTGTTGACGATTCGATTTTGCGTATGAGAAGTACTTCATCAATTTTTCGTAATTAGATGAATTCTTCTTAAAGGACCAACATGGTGGTGAGTGAGAAAGAGGGAATTTAGAAGTTTTGAAGATATATCGGAGGCTTTTTACATCTGTTGCCTTGAAAGCAAAGCAGAAACATGAACACCACTGCCAAAATCTGCAGCGACAATAGTTCGTATTTGAAAAAGCTCTCTATTCAATTAAGTTTTTTCTTTTAAGAAACCTTGTTATCTTCAGTGTCAATCATATTATCCCGCATAGTGCATTCAAATTATGCTGTGTGCATCGTTTCATCATTTATAGATGATTTTAATTATCATCTGAAGTATGATACCTATGCCACTTTTCTTCTAATACAGCACCCTGGATTTAAATTTAATTTGACTTGATTAATGCGTTTGAATCATTTCTAGATACACACACGATCATTTATAGATGATTTTAATTGTCATCTGAAGTATGATACCTATGCCACTTTTCTTCTAATACAGCACCCTGGATTTAAATTTAATTTGACTTGATTAATGTGTTTAAATCATTTCTAGATACACACACGATCATTATAGCACCTGGATTTAAATTTAATTTGCTAGATTAATGCGTTTAACTCATTCTGATACACACACGATCATTTGTATAGATGATTTTAATTGCCACATTTCTTCTAATACAGCACCCTGGATTCAAATTTAATTTGACTTGATTAATGTGTTTAAATCATTTCTAGATACACACGAAATAATTTTGATTTAATAAAATGGTTTCCAAACGATTATGAGCAAACAATTCAATGTTCAGAATTTTAAGCTTTTTATATATTTTCTGTATGATGACTGCAAATGAAACACAATGAATTTATGCATTTCGAATGTCCGCAAATGTTTTCTTATGATTAGCAGTTGATTCTCGGCAATGCTTTGGAAATTTAGAAGGCGTGGGATGAATTGGCATCACCGAAATCTCAATGTGCTTCATGGCCCAGTATGGAAAACGGTTGAAATTCCAAAAGGAGAAAATTGTCATTTCTTAGATCTTTGTCCAGGCTTCTCTATCTAACAAACACTACTTTTCTATCGATTCCATTTATAGCGAATGCCATGCGACAGAGATATAACCGGTTTGGAAACATCTGCAGGTTGCATCTGTGGCATGTGATCGATCCCATCCGATACCGTATTGTCTGTACTATTAGCCTACATTAGTTTTCCATGCAGCTTTCAATTTAACTTAGTTTCATCAGTTCCACTTTTAAAATTACACTGGTGCTTATTTTTGAAAGCTGTAAAACGCATTAACATCACAAATTGCACCGAAGGTATCTGGCAAAGCCGCAAGGAAGTCTAGCAAGGCTAAGGCCCCCAAGACTGACAAGAAACTCAAGCGTAAGCGTAAGGAGAGCTATGCCATCTACATCTAGAAGCTACTCCGTCAGGTGCACCCCGACACTGTCATCTCCAGCAAGTCCATGTCAATCATGAACATTTCGTGAACTACATCTTCGAGCGAATTGCCAACAAGAGCAGCCGACTTGTTCACTACAACAAGAAGTCGACTGCCTCCAGTCGGGAGATTCAAACCGCCGTTCGCCTTCTTCTGCCCGGTGAACTCGCTAAGCACGCTGTGAGCGAGGGAACGAAGGCAGTCACCAAGTACACTGGCTCCAAGTAATTATCGTTGCATATGTGAACGGTCACAGAAAAAAAGAAAGTTAAAAGTTCCACTTTCAAACTTACACTAGTGCTTATTTTTTAAAGCTGTAAAACGCATTAATTGTTGTTATACTGCAATTTTAGCATTCCTTTGACGTTTGCATTCCTCTGACAGTATTCTCATAACCTCGGATCTAATCATTTTGGTCACTAAAGTTGATACAGTGATGTCTTGAAATGATAAACGCTAACACCGATTCTCGATAATCCATTTGTCGTCGCCATCCTCTTTACTTAACAACTTCAAAGTAAAAAATCTCGTCTTGCCTTCCCTCGATTAGCTCTCCAACACTGCGGCATTTGTGAAAACCCAGTCAATGATGAGTTTAAGCCATAAATCTCCTCCTGATGCCTTGAGGGGATTGTTCAAAGTAATTTTAAGGAGGATAGCGGATCAAAGATACCGGTAGTGATGTTCATTGATTACGTAATTGAAGTTCTTACACAGCGGTCAAGCAGTACATCAGCAAAATCGCAGGGCAGCAATGTTTCTTCTCCGCAAACCTGTGAATGGTTGAAAATGTTACTGTGTTTATGAAAGATGAAGAAGACACTTGCAAAATATATTTTTCTCCTAACTTGGGAATATAACAAATAGTTTGAAATCAACGAGATGTCACGTTTAGGTGGTAGGATAGCGCAGTTGGCAAGGGACCTCTCGTCCTAACGCAAGTGCAGAACGTTCAGGATTCAATAGAAAGGAATAGAAGGATGTCCTCAGACTTGAACAATTTGAGCACAACGATTCCGCGGCAGCTGTAGACGCGGCGTTTCGCCCTACAAGGGCTCGTCAGCACGGCTTAAGGACTGCACAACAGGCTGCTCTACGTTTATTTATCTTGGCTTAATCATAAAGATTGCTGAGTGCCAGTTCGCCTGGGCATATAATAGAGCAGCCTGTTGTGCAGTCCTTCAACTTGTTCAACCATTCTAGATATTTTAAGCTAGTTTGGGTCATTCCGAGATGTACTGATGAGTCCCTGTAGGGCGAAACGCAGAGTCTACGGCTGCCAAGGAATTGTTGTGCTTAAAGTGTTCAAGTCTGAGGACATCCTTCTATTCAATGCCCAGGCGAACTGGCACTCTGCAATCGTTATGATTGTGTTCAGGATTCAAGTGTGTCTGCTTGCGGAGGTGCCACCAGTCTCACTACACACATGTGCGTACCGAACCCTGGTGAGAGTTGAAAGTGTAGGAAGCATGTCCGCCCCGAAGTTGGAGACTGGTTCCTTGCATTGTGTGTAAAGTCTGCAATGCAGTTATTTTGCATAGACAGTTCTTTTATCTTCTTGAGTTAGTGATAATAAAATGAAAAATGAAGCTTTTACGTCAATACTCCTCATACTTGGGGCTTGGGCGGTGCTGACATAGTCAGACTTATGGAGCATTGTAGTAATTTTAGTCCGGATGTCCTTCCTGCCGACTTCCAATGACACCATCGGGGTTCGACCTCTGGACCAAAGATCGTTAGGCCAAGCACTTAACCACTGTGCCACGGAGACCACAAGGATTGATTTATATAATTGGATGAATGTGACGTGATTTGCACCGAGCGCCCTTCAATTTTCATTTGATGTCTATGATTAATTCAGACTCTACATTATATTCCCCGCACATGTAGACCGAGTGGCTATGTATCCACATCCATTGTTGCTTGATTATTTGCGTTACTTTGTTTCAGTGGCATGAGTGAAGGAAAATCGTTTTGCAAACTTTCAATAAAATGTAGGAAAGTTGGTAGAAATGTTTCTCGCTTATCTTTGTGAACTATTGAGTTGATGCAGAAGTTTCCTTGTTATGTTTGATCGATTTCGGAATTTCCTTATGCGAGTAGATGCTGACAGTGCTGCCTTAGTGGTGAATGGTAACTGAAAATCGTCGCATCGAAATATGAATGGTATGAGGATGGTGATAGTGACTTCATCAAGTTGGAACAGCGCACATTGACAACCAATCGGCAACTAATGAAGAGCTACCTAATGAAGAACACTAACACGAAGCTAATGCAACTACAGGCAAATTACGAGGCGGTCACATGAGAATTTAGCATAATCGTTCGTCCATCCCATTATTCGTTAATGTTCCTCTCAAATACCATCTATTTCAAACAGACTCTAAAAAACCATTTGTTTAGGAAATATGTGACGCCATTGTGACGGTTTAGAATTTTCTTGTGAAGGTGGGATATAAACATATTCATTTATATAGGCCTAATATTGACTGAGCGAGTTCATGATCGTACACAATTTCAAAACATGCCTCCTATATCTTGCGGTTATTTATAAATTTGACTAATTCATCAGTTGAATTGATTGAATAGTAGTTGCAAGATATTACTCATGGAAAAAATATCTAAAATCAACGTGGGTCGAATGTCAAATAACACAGGAAAAATCTTAAAATTTTTCTCTCAAATTACGTGTGACTTACAGTACTAATAATTCTTTTTGTTTCAACGCCTAGAGCTGGAAAATTGCAGTTGGATAGCCTATTGTGATAAAAGATTCTGCAAGCTATGGATTTGTATATAGCTGTACTAATCATTTCAATATGGGCGCTTGGTGCTACCGAAAATTTTGAATTCTGTTACATGCGCTGTAGTGCCTTCACATACCTAATTACCATTGTGAAATTGAAATTTGTATTCAGAACTATGAAAATTTTGAAAATTCAAAATCACGGAGAAATATCTTATAGCCCATTGAGATACACTCTTGCAGATATCGGTATACTTGAACGGTTCTAAATGTCGCTTATTCAAACTTCAAAGTATTTCTGAAGACAATCAGTTCCAATTTGCTGCTTCAAACAGTTATCTAAATAATATGCATTTTGTTTAGTCCTACTTTTACGGAACAGAATCTTCTACGATTTATTTCTAATTTTCATGAGGAAATGATTGTAAAGTTAACATTTTATGATAATTTCATCGACGATGTTTTTATATGCGCTTAGTCACACGGTTCGTCTCCGGGAAATAAGATTTTATGTGAGTACATTTTCAGTGTCGTCATGAAACCTCGGAAAGATACGCAATTGTTTGAAAGTGTGAGAAGAGCATGCTCCACGTTGTCTACTCAGCCTATGATAAGTATCGTTATTCATGTAATTGCAGGGTCATTAGTTGACTGAATGTTAAGGAGGCAATTTCATCTGTTTTGATGATGCAATGTCATTAGTTGTGTGCTAGACAGCGACAATTTGATATCAACTACATTGACAGCCTGTCACGTGACCAATTCAAGCAATACATTCATGTCCACTTCATATATGCCGCAAATGATTAGTCCGACTTTATACAATGCAAATGACCACCATGATTCCAACAAAATGATTTCCGCAATTGCTCGAATAGAATCTGATGTTCATTAAAAATGTGCAGCTATTTTTTGTACTTGTTTTTAATGCAGTGGTGGGCAACGCGTGGCCCACCGGGATATATTGGGTGTCCCGCCACCGCTTTTCATATCTCAAGTGGCCCGCTGACATTATTTGAATCAATGATGTGAAAATGATTCACTCTGACTATGGGGAGCCTCTTTAGAATTTTCAAAACCATTAATTCACAACTAAATGAGCAATATGATGGCACAAAAAAACAAATCCACATTCGAATCATCCAACCATGCTCCTTTCATAATGAATATCTTCTCGCACAAGCGCTAAATGGTCATCACCTACGCGAGTTTATGCTGAGCCACATAGTATTCGATGCCTTGCTGAGCATGTTTCTCTACGGAATGAGGTAATGTCAGTCACATCCACGAAAAAGTCAAATTACCGTTTAATTACACAAAAGAAAAGCTTCCACGTTTTGTTAAACGCCTGTTTGCTCCTCAGCACTCGCATGTATTGTAGAAAGTAAATAATCATTCCTTAATATTAAACGAATTACATGTATTTGCGTACAATACTGCTGTATGCATTTACATGTAAAATGTTGTTATGTTATACGACCACTATGAACATACGGTACAGCAGCCCATGTGTGCACTTAAAAGTACGGAACAAAAGAATATCAAGCATATAATGCTGCCTTTTAAAACTGATGGCCCGCGAGCCTTTTCGCGGGCCACTCATTGTGGCCCGCTATACCAAGTTGGTTGCCCACCACTGTTTTAATGGTTCAGGCAGATGCATACAATCAACACTTGCTTAATTAGATGTGTGGAGATTGGTTAATTTCTTAGAAAATGTGTTTTCAGACACTGTTTTCTTTTCGTGTTAGGTTGCAAACGTTTTCTAGTTTCATATTAGACAAGTCAATTTTGTATATTGATTGCATAAATAAATATATATCCACTGACCCCTGTTAGTAGAACCCTACAATGCTTAGATCTCTTGATGGGCAGTGCCGGTCCAAGGATTCTACGTCAAACGGAGGTTTCGCTTTTTTGAGGGGGTTTCTATCAGCCTTACTAGGTTTCCAACACTTATTACCAGATGTATATTTGATAAATTTTGAGTCATACATTCGAGAAAGTAGAGCTAATTAGAGCTATATAATCATCACTGAGCTGATTTCCTGTAAATAGGACACAAAATTTACCAACATGTAAGCACGCACTTGGGCAAGTAACGTTTTGCTTGAAATATTCTTTACCGATTGAGGAATCCCTTTCGTATGGACTTTTTGTCGTCTTCGTCTTGCCATATTTGATATCTATAAAGCGCTCTGCGTTTGTCGTGAAGTTGTTGGCAAATTATAGGAATACCGTTGTGACGATGGTATCACGTAAATGCTGTAGATCTGACGCGTCTCATTAATGAGAAACTCAAATGCCGAAGGAATGTGAAGTCGGCTTGGTTTGTACACAAACTCTCCAACAGTATTTGTCCTCGATCTTTCAATGTTGATCAGCACATTACTAAATCTATGGTTCATAATTTGAGACAGACATTTTACCGCTGCGATGGGAATTTCTTTCCAACCTCAATATTTCTTCAAGCGCAGCCATTCGTGTACAAACATGTTAGATTTCTCTCCACGTAAATGCCCCCGCCAATAATGTACAACTGTACTATTCAAAAACTTCCTAACTCAAGAAGTTAATAGCTCAAGACTTAGACCACAATTAATTTATTATCTAACTGAAAGTTCCAGAATCTCACAACATAGAATCTGGCAGCGGCTTCATGTAGGCACATGCAATGTTCAAATGGTCATAGTTTGACGAAAGTCTTATGTTAAACTTGATCATAAGGAATTGTTTTCGTACTTCGATATCATAGGCAGATTTCTGTTAACGAAAATTGTGTGAAATTGTCACGATCCGAAGGTGGCAGTTCAATATGATGTAGTCGTCCAAAAACACAACTTCACGGATATGTATTTGTCCATTATCAAGTGTAAGAATGGGTGATATGTAGCGGTCACATAGATAGACACATAACAGGATCCATGACACACTTAGAAGCCAACCTTTGGATTATCATTTATGTATTTGTTTACATGCAGTAACATTCCATTCAATAGCAATCAAAGCCGACATAAAAATCCGAATTTTATAAAATTGTGTTTTTTGTAAATTTCAATTGGCTTCATTAACTCTTTGATAAGGATGAGAAGGAATAATACGGTACGCCCTTTAGTAACGGCTTGTAATAAAATCGAATAGTTAAAAGTATTTACACTCTCCGTATTTACGCTCCAGCATTTACAACTGGCTTCCTCAACATGTTAAGGATGATTACATCCGCAATATGAATCATCTGTCGTCAAAAACAAAGATAAGAAAAAAATCATAATTGATTACACAAAAACAATTATAAAACTCGATTATATAAACGATTTTGATAAAACTAAAAGCATAACTCGTAAAGGTAATTGTGAAAATAATATTAGCCTTTCTCTTAGTTTCATTAATGATAGTTGTAATAGAAAAATCAGTAACTTAGTAAGAAAATACAAACTGCCTGTAACCTTGATAAGCAAGCCTAAAAAAACCACTAGCCAATACTTTTCCAAAAAAATCTGCTAAAAAGTACGTAAATTATAATATCTTCTCGGTAGCCTTTATCCCTGCGATGTGCGCTTTATGATTTACGAATTTACTTGTAAACATTGTAGTAAAAGCTATATTGGGCAAACTATCAGGTCCTTCAAAATTCGTTTCGAGGAGCATGGGCGTAGTTTACACTTGCAGAATAATACTGGTACCCTCTCTGAACATTCGATAAAAGACAACGACAGTAACCTCGACATTTTCGATTTTACAATCAATATCATCGCCAAGCATAGTTCGCCTCTTGAAAATCGTCTGACTGAAGCTCGCTACATTGTAGATAGGAGACAACAGTTGAACCGTAAAGACGAGCTGGTTGGCTGAGATACTCTGTCTACGATATCATCTCTCTCCGAGATATAAACCACTCGCACCGACTGCTTTTACCTTCGTTGTAGTGCACTGAGACAGCGACTGCGTCGCGAAACGTTTGCCGTGTAAATACTTTTATCTATTCGATTTTATTACAAGCCGTTACTAAAGGGAGTGCCGTATTTATCTTTCTCATCCTTACTATGAGCACCCTCCTATACAAGGCTATCAACTATTAACTCTTTGGGTTACTATCATTGTTTTCTTGTCGTTTTCTTGTCATTTTCATCATTGTTATTCCTGATAATGCGCTTTTGTGCATCGTAGAAAGAAAGAATTTTTTAAATTTCCTGATAAGAAATGCTCATGATGCATTTATAAGCTACTTCCTCCCTCTAATATTACGTTGTTGTCGTTTCATCATTTGAATCAAGAGCATGCCAAATTAAGTGATTAAGTAAGGTCTTGCTTGCATTGACGTACTTACTTCATGAATCACGCGATGAAAGCGACGAGACAGATGTAACATCAACTAGAAAATTGTCTTCTAACCTGCTGCATGTTTTCCTGTTACTATTGCCACTATTACTTTAATTGGAAAGATAATTATATTTCCAAGTCAATGCGGCTCTGAACGGTGCATTGAGAAGATTTGCGAATGCGACGGTCGACATCTCATTACATTACAACTGTGACATGGTTGATATGTTACATGGCTTCTTTATGACTTCTTCATTAAGAAGCTAGTACAGAATGTCTTTTTCACACGACTGATTGTCAGTGTGTTGGGCTGCTATTCATTGGATAGAACAGACACGACATGACTTGTGATGAAGTTCATTATCCAGAATTGTTCCACGGTATATGAAGGTGATTCAAATGGGTCTCTATTGAAATGAATAACTTCAGTTTCGTACAGATGTGCCTTGTTTTGGAACTTCGAACCAACTTTGGCTGCATTGACTGGAATACAAAAAGCATCAGCATTTTGCGGTCTCCGTGGCACAGTGATTAAGTGCTTGGCCTAGCGATCTATTGGTCTATAGGTCGAGCCCCGAAGGTGTCATAGGAAGTCGGCAGGAAGGGCATCCGGACTAAAAGTACTACAACGCTCCATAAGTCTGACTATTTCAGCACCGTCCAAGCCCCCAGTATGGGGAGTAGTGACGTAAAAGCTTCATTTTCATTTTTTTTCATCAGCATTGCCGCATGTACGCACATTTCTCTATCATGATGTCAGGTGGATTGCAAATAGTAGGCCTCAACGTCATTGTGTCAGACATCATCTTTCTTTCTGAATCTCCGAATACGTACGTAATTCAATTGCTGAAATTTTGCGATTGTTTATGACTCGACTGTCAGTAGTGATAATGAACTGCGCCGGTACAATCACCGTAGAGCATTTTCCGTTCCATTGCTGAAAATGTTTAAAAATAGCGTAAGCTTCTGTTCTCTCTCTCTCAAGTTTCCCGATGTCACTGTAGTCACGATATACACAAGTATATTGGTATATATTAATTTTATTCGCTCTTTCGTGTCATCCTCAGTTTTTCTCTTCTGTTTGCTATTTCTGAAGTATGGAAGATGAAAGGAGAAAATAGCGTTCTGACCTTTCTCTATTACTGAGGGAGAAACGAATCATGAGAGGTAGTTTTCCTCTCTCAGTTCGCCTCTCAGCAGCTGACGTGTCTGTGTTGTTGATTTAATGTTATTAGTTCGAAGGTGACACACATACAGGGGCAACAAAGAAGTCTGATCAGTTACTTTCTATCGTGATCTTAACACCATCATCTTCGTTATAGCCGTTTGGCTTGATTGTTTTAGTAAAATAATGTCTCTTGTCTATTCCGAATGATGAGCAATAATCAAAGAACTTGACATACCCCCAGCGATTTTATTACAACCTTTTGTATACTTGAGACACCATTATAATCTAAATGAACTCTACATTACAAAATGACATAAATATCTCTGAACATTTTCAGATGCCACGTGCAGCATATTTGCAACCTCGCCGTTTGGTTGATGTGTGATATGTGATTTTATCAGATTCTTTAATGCTTATTTGCTCCTCTGCTTGTCTAAAGTTCAATACAATTTTAATGCAACTTTTTTGGCAATAAGCGTCCTGTGACTTTGGACTTATACAGTACCTAAAATTAACATAGAAATCAAAGTTCGTTTTTGTCAATTTCCATCACAATTGTTGCGTAATCAATAATTGTAGCTCTATATACTGGCAAAAGGCCATTCTATTTGACAAAGCTAACACATTAAAACAACAATGAAAATACATCAAATATTTGATATGTAAATCTCATAAACTCCACCTCATATCTGAATTTAGCACATGCAGTTATCAAATAAATGCCTATTAATGCTTCATTCATGCACTTCAGTAGAATCATTGGCCATGTTTATCTTTCATTGATAATTGCCTTTCTTTGCATTTCAAGGAAGATTGAAGCATACTCGTATATCGTCAGAAACTGCATTCTGCTGCACCATATTCCGCAGCTATTATATTCTAGGCTTTGATATACCTTTTCTGTTGTATCCTTTGAGTGACTTCAGCACGTCATTTGCTGAAAGTTTCAGAAATCGTAGATTAATTTAAACCAGAAACATAATTCTTCAATTTTCTTGACAGTTTTGAAAACTGAGAGACTTCAGGTTTAGGTTCTCAAGGCTAACTATAAAATAATGGCTGTCGTTTCAAAGTTTCATGAATGTTGCTTCCGAAGAAAATGAAACCTATGCTTCAGATTTTTGGTGTGAACTGCAATATAATGGACCTAGCCAAACACAAAAATGTTTTCACTTCCGGTTTATTCTGGTCAGTTGAAGATGAACGTTTGTTTTGTAGCCATTAAATGACAACAGCAACAGCAATTTAGAGCAAATTATGAGTCGAAGTGATAAATTGTGTTAGTGTCTGGTTGAAACCACTCGTTAGATAGCTTAATATTAGTCGTTCAGCTTAATTGTCAATTTTGAGAATGCTCAGTTGGTCGTTCAAAACCACGTACTCTGACCACGGCCGCATTCCGCAATTGCGCTGCACTGAAGTGTAGCCGAATTTTAATTTCCTTTCGTTCTAGACAGCCTATAAAGACTTCAAGATCTTCTGTTATAAATAATCAGAATTCCATGCAAATTTCAACAAAATTCAACAAACATTACGCTTCTTTTAATTTTATTTTGCCAATGCTTGCAAGTGACTCTCATCATACTTAGTCGAGAGAAGAAGTTGCATTGCCTAAATTACTAAGTCAGTGGCGGACGAAACGTCCGCGTTTTAATTGTTTCTTTTAAAAAACATGTGCACGTGCCGTAGGCTATATGGCAGAGAAGAACTTGTCATTGATACCCTTTTCAAAATCATGAAAAATTCAACATCTGAAAACAGGAAAAATAGAATGAATCGTAGCAATGCCATTTCAATCTACAATTTACTGTTCATTATTACTCTTCTGCCAACATCTAGACATCACTCGGTTTCAAGCAATTCTTTCTGTAATGATACAGTACAACCAGATGGTACGAAAAATCTTTCGAACAGAACGCTGGATATATCTTGAGATTCTGGACTATGAGATGGACTATCACATATTCAATATGAAATTCCGAGATTATGAGGTCGCGAGAAATGAGATTTTGTGACCCTAAACTGATTTCCCATGAACCTGAATAATCTATTTTCGTCACTTTTCACCTTTTTTCTCATCATTAGGAAGTGCTTCCGTAATTTAATGATGTAGTCTTGATTTTCAAAATGCTTCAATTTCATATCACTTAGAAATTTGAAGCTCAAAATGAATTGAATGATGTTCTCCATATTGCATGCTTCAAGATCATTCTTCTATATCTGATGCCACTTAGATTTGATGATCGAATGAATTGATTTTAAGTAAAACTGAACAGTAAAATGTCAATTTGATTATAATTCGAACGTTTCGGTGTGCCGGGTCAAAACCTGTCTTCGCAAAAGAACGATTCACCGGTGCACCTCGAACATCAACTTGATATCTTCCATTCAATGACAACCACCTAGTCAAAGTATTATGCATGAAAATTGGATGTCTACTTGTAGCTATTTCATGGTTTTGGTTTCACAGTTGGCAATTTGTTGTTTCGCCTTCATCTATTTTTCTTTCTCAGCGTCTCAAACTCAAGCACATCCCTCAGCGTGGGAAACAATATTTTGGGGAACGTTGTTACCTTGAAATGTCGCTGTCAAATATGAGTTGTACGGTCTGATGTGAAGCGTGCAGAGGAAATTGTCCATGTCATTTTAGAGACCGTTTACAGATGCTGGAAGGCGATAACAACAGACTTTTATTAATCCTAGCCCCTTATCAAGACAGTATAACACACGATTTCGATGGCATCAGCTCCTCCTATGCTTCTATTCTGGGGATGAAGTTAAATAATATTGGTCGCATGATTTGCAATGAGAATGAAAGAAGTTTTTGATGCGACTAGGATTAGGGCCTTCAGTGCAATCATTCATGCGTAATTGGTTGGAGATACTTCATTATCATTTCCACACATTCATATGGTCTCCGTGGCACAGTGGCTAAGTGCTTGGCCTAGCGATCTTCTGGTTCAGAGGTCGAGCTCCGACAGTGTCATTGAAGTCGGCAGGAAGAGCATCCGGTCTAAAAGATCACAGCGCTCCAGCAAAGTCTGACTATGACTGCACCGTCCAAGCGCCCAGGATGAAGGAGCAGTGACGCTAAACCATTCATATGGAAGATAAATCTTCATTAAGCTTTAGAAAGCTATGCAATCTTAAGCGCGAATTCATATTCATGAAGTATTTCAAAAAGCCTGGTGTTTAACACTTTCATTATCAAATGCAATTTGCAGGCGTTCCAGGCATTGAGGTGGTAGTTTTCATTGGAATCGCATTGATTTCCTTTTTGGTTACAAATTTTTACCGTTATTGCGTAGTAATGTCTCAAAAGATGTTGGCAAATGGACACAATGTGCATGATAGTTCACCTCCATTCATTCGTCAATTGTTTTTTTATCTATCTGCTCTTCTTCTTATTTTAGTTATGGCACGTTTTGATCTGTGTTGCATTTCAAATCGACAACACGTAGTGTAAAAGTTAAATGTTCCAAAGAAAGTTTCTGACTCATCTCTTCCATCTAGTTACCGTCCTATCAGCCTGCTTCCAATTGCTGGCAAGATATTTGAAGCAGTGATTAACCAACACATTGTTAACTTCCTTGAAACTCAGAACCTTCTATCAGAAGAACAGTATGGCTTCAGGCACTCTCGATCAACTGCAGATCTTCTTTCATATGTCACTGAACATGTGAGTCGTGTCCTTGACAGACAAGGTGAGACGAGATCAGTTGTCTTGGATATTTCCAAGGCATTCGATAAAGTCTGGCATCAGGGACTCCTTATGAAGCTAAAGTCCTATGGAGTTGCTAATCAACTCCACAAACTTCTTGCTTCTTTCCTTAGTGACCGGCAGATATCTGTCGTCTTAGATGGCCAAAAGTCTTCCACCAAGTTTGTCAATGCAGGAGTTCCTCAAGGGTCAATTTTGGGACCCACTCTTTTTCTGTTGTACATCAACGACCTCCCAGACTGCCTTGTGAGTAAATTGGTGATGTATGCAGATGGACACAACACTCTTCAATTCCAATGAGCGACTCGCTAAAAACACTCAGCAACGTCAGCAGTTATGCGACGTTCTTAATGAAGACTTACGCAGGGTCTCAGAATGGGCGCCAATTGGCTTGTTTCCTTCAATCCTTCAAAAACTCAGAGTATTCTGCACTCAAGACTTAAAGGAGATGATGATCATAGCATTAAAATGTCAGATAATAGGATCAGAGAACAAGATTCCATCTCCTTCCTTGGATTGGCGGTTACGAAAGACTTGTCATGGAAACCATACATCCAATCCATTAGCAAGCAGGCAGCTCAACGCATTGGTAGTCTCTATCGTGCCAGCAGCTATCTTCCACCACAGACTGTCTGCTATCTTTACAAGTCCACTATTCGTCCTCTGATGGAGTATTGTTGTCATCTGTGGGCAGGCGCCCCACAAACGCATCTTAACCTCCTTGAACGGGTCGAGAAACGTGTCAAGAATCTCATGGGTGAAAAACTTGCTAGCAAGTTGCAGTCGCTCTCCGTCAGACGGGATGTTGCTTCACTCAGTCTCTTCTACAGGTACTATTTCGGTAGAAGCAGCTCTGCAGTAAATGAGTGCGTACCCAAACCTAAGATCTTCTCCAGAAGCACACGCAGAGCTAATGCACTCACATGCTATAATGTGAGCTTAGAACGCGCACGTACTGTGAGTCGCTCGAAAAGCTTTTTTGTTCGCACGGCACAGCTTTGGAATCAGCTTCCCCAGACCACTTTCCCTGACCAATACAATCTTGATACTTTCAAGAGGCGTGCGACCAGGTTTCTGATGGGGACAGCTTAATCAGATTAGAAGATCTGTTTTTTTTATTTTTTATTTTATTTATTTAAAATAATACAATTTGTTACTTTTCATTGAGTAACCCCTAGCTTCGTTCATGGCTCATAGCTGTGCTAGGGGTGAAAATTCAGTAAAAAAAATGAATGAAATTACACGCCTTTACAAATGATCAAAATACTGTCCAATGACAGTCTAACTCAAATTGAGTAAATGATGAAAGTTTGCTGAGTACAGCCTTTCACTTGTAGACAAGTATCCTGAATTAGAGTTTACAAGACAAGAAACTCTTTATTTGTCCGCAATGTCGGCGAACGAATTACAAATTAGATGCACACGTACATTCAACTTCGACAAAACTTAAGTGAAAAGACTGGTTACAAGTGATTCTGGTTGTTCATGTGTTCTGAATACAAGCAGTGTCAGGTGAAAATAGCTGTGGTAGGACAATTAAAATTCAAGCTTGAAAACCAGTCAGAGTAAACTTCTTGGTGCGTTCTTATGGCCACCCTGTAGACACAGATCCTTTAGAAATAAATTCTTAGTAACGTCGATAGTTTAATTCACTCAGCAACAATAAATATAAGACTTTGAGAGTCCAGGATTCAGCGGTCGAAACACGATCGTCATGACCAAGTTCCTGTTCAGCCCCACTTAAATTGGTAAAATAATTTGTATGCATATTTTTAGTATTTCACTTCTCATTCTTACTTAAGGAACTAATATTAATTCTCTCACAAACCTGGTAGATTTTAGATGCAATAATCCTGTGGTGTTAGCTAGATCGGATCCTATGATTGGAAACAGACCTGTCCTCTTATCATCTGAATGGGGAGACAATTAAATACAATAAAATGTTAAATACAATCTTTTCAATATAAGACCTTAATCATAATTGTGACCGAACGACTTAGTCGCCAATTCATCTCACATGAGGAGAGGAGAACAGTCATTTGTCCTTCTAGTAAGTATTTTGATTTCTTCAGCTTTTTAGGACATAATAATTTTCTTTTAAATAATATTTCGCACTTTCTGAAAATTAACTAATCGTTCGCTTGACTTCTTTAATTTAGCTACGTTGACGCACTTTGTGACGTTGAATAGCGATCATAAAAGTAAAAAAGTAATAAAAATAAAAGAGCAATCTTCCGGAATTAAAAGTTACATATCACGGCACTCTCTAATGAAAACATTGAAAGATTTTCAATTTGTGCGCTGCTTGTGAATTCACGATTTATCGTTAAAATGGTCTAGAAAACAGCGGCACTATTTCCTATTTTTACTCCAATTCAAGTCTAACATGAGTTAAAATTTCATGGTTCGAAAGTTGTCTGTTGGGTTATCTCTCCCGGCTATCTTTTAAATATTTGCAATGCCTTGAAGTTTGTCCTTTGATTTGCGAGCTTTTAGCAGCTTCAATATTCATTTATTGATTTATTTATAAAAGTACTTGTATAGCGCACAGTACAATGTTACAAGGCGCTCATGTCGGTAAATACATTGATATCGGTAAATATCAATCCTAAATAACATAATTGAGTTTGCCCTGACCAGTCATTTATTCTAAGATACTGACCGAGAAAATTGAGTTCTGTCCAGTATGAAAAGGTGAGGACTGGCTGCATTGTGTTCACTGTTCACTCTCACAGGGAAGCAGCTATTCTTGAGAGTTTAAATGGGAACAAATTCAGTTACATAAATTTCTCGTGCTAACGTTGTGTCGCATCATTCCCTGTGTTTCAGTCTTGCCTTCTCCGTTTCATTTATTGTGCTGCTGTTGTCGCTCAGTTGAAAGCAAAGAGAATGGATGATTGTCGCTTCATAGTATTCCTCTCTTCCTCCTCTTGCCATGGGAATGCCCACTGAAGCTGTAACTCTTAAATCAACTTTTCGTTATTCCTATCTGTGATCCGATAGCGAGCGTTAAGAGACTGTGTTAATCTTCAGAGACTCTTCATGATTCTCATGGAATTCCAAGAGGCAAGAATGCTGCAATTCGACTATTTGCTCTGATAAAAAGGTGGTTGTTGTCTGTCTAGTACGGAAATTATTGATATATTGTTCAATGCAATGAGAGATTATTAAACCAATCGAGAAGATCATGTTCTTTACATTGTTTGCATATTCTTCGATTAGAGATCCCGGAGAGAATGCTACAGCGCATAGCCTAGAAAACTTATCAATATATCCACTTGTCACACAAGTCATGGGAACCGTACTGACTATGCGGCCTCTGTCACGGACTACAATTTGACCCACAGAAATTATTGATCTCTTCAAAGGCCTTGATTTTTGACTTGAATTTTCAGAAAATTATGCATTTAGTTTTCTGTATTTAAGATGCGATATACATGCATAGTGAAATGAATATTGAAGGATTATTTAGTAGTTGTATTCATTTGTTGTTAAATAGTTTTAGCAGAATATCTTAATTTATACATGTATATGTGTGAGGACAAAAAGTTGGTGTTTTTTGACGATTGTTGACATTAGCAGAACGAGAAAGCAGACTAAAAAATTCAGCTGGACAACGGATTATTTTCTAGGATTGGAAATATTTTTTTCGTCAGGCCACATGTTGCCCACATCTGATTTAGGCACACGATATAGCAGAGCTTATCTGATCTAATCCTCAAATGAGCAAGGCGATGAATGAAGTTTACTTTAGAAGACGACGAAAAGCAGAATATGATGAAGTGTTTCTATATTTTGCTCTAAATTGTATTCCACAAATGTGATCCTATAAGTTAGAAAATAATTAAACTAACAAAACAAAGCAGCCTAATCTATAACAAAGGGGAGGATTCCCAATAGTCGACATTTTGTTTTTGAGTCATTCTAGAAATTCTTCAGGGTAATCAAAGTTCTCCTACCAGTGAGGTGAGAGTTAATAAATAAAGAAGACCCAAAACATCACATTTCATTAAATTTATCGAAAATTGCAAAAAACTACTCACACCTTCAGGAATGGTCATTAGAAATTCAAATCAGCCATATATCGCCTTTCTGACTATTGTGTTCTTTTTGATCAATATTCTTGATTGCCTGTACGACATTCAGTGCAACACTGTCTACGAAGGATTACACGAGATCAAGTGCGTGACATATGGCACGTCTCAGTTCAATAATGTCTCACGCCTGATATTGGACCCTGGATCAGAAAAAGTATTTATTCGGGCTAGAGTCTGCGTGTATTGGGATCAAATTAATGAGAAGAAAGGACGAAGTAGGGATCTAAGCAAGCAGTGATACATGAATACGGCGTGCGATCTTGACTGGCTATGTCTCTGGCAAAATTCCTGCGTGCGAGCTTTCGTGAATTTCCTCTTCCACTCTTGTCGAGTGGGCGATGTGTCGAAGGTTGACTGGGATTGCAGATGTTTAGGCGACGTGTTTAGTGAAACAACAGTTAATAGTTCATTTTACAGTGTCAGTGATGGATAATTTGCCGCAAATCGCCACAACCTGCAATGTAAGGTCGTATGTTAACAAAATCCAAGCTACATCTTTAATTGGAATTGAAGTCAACCTGCGGTCAACAAGATATTCGTGGAAACAACTTAAGAAAGTGAATGATTAGACAGCCTAGAGTATCAGAAAAGGCGTGTGTTCGGTATCTTCACAATACAACCTATTTTGTTATATAATACAAAAACAATACAAATTTTCTATGTATTTGTTTCCTTCGCTGTTGGTTCAGGATCTATGGTAGCGGAGGAAGGGGCTAAGTACAAAGCAACAAAGTATTATTTTATTATGATAGATATTGCGAGGAACCGATATTTGACGATTGCAACCTGGAATATTGTTGTAGCTATACAAAAATAAATAGTCGCATAGACAACGGATAAGTGATGACTTTCGATTTGTTTTAAGTAATACAGATAGAGAATTTATCAAATCTCAACAGATGTAATCACCACGAGACATGTTTCGTCCTGTTGGGCCTCATCAGTCGTGGGTAGGTTTGAACCAGCGACGTTGGAGCTAGAGGACGTGCAAGCATACCCCCTAACCACAAGGCCACCGGACCATCTATTGAGGGCGCGAATTAGCCAGGAAGGCATTGCTTTAACGCAGGCACGTGGAGGGCGGACTGCATTCTGCAATCACTTAGTACCGCATCCGAGATTGAGGCGCTTCACGCAGGCGCTACTCAAGAGGCCCAACAGGCCGAAGCATGTCTCTTGGTGGTTACATCTGTTGAGATTTGATAAATTTATCAATTGCCAGGTTACTTGTCTTATCAAATAGAGAAGTTTACCATTAGAAAGTTTTGGATGTTGTTGTCGAAACGAAACCATTGTGTGTGGCATCGTTTCATCAGACTGATTATGCTAGCCATCAGGCACCCATAATAATTCAGAATTTCAAAATTTCTTAGAGGATTTTCATTGTGTCTCGATTCACGAGCTTTGGCCCTAAGCATGAAATGTATAGGAGGTAATAGTCTATTTAATATGCCATTTTGTGTCATTTATTTTAAATTCAGTATAGGTTATTTTCATATAATCATAGAAGTTGAAACTAAGACAGGATTATTGATTTTTTTCCTTATCACGTATTGTTGTCACGCATTGTAAATAAGCTTTGATATATGAGTTAGAAAATGGGTCTTTGCACTACTCAGTCATGCATCATATTTTGAATGATGTCGACTTACTAAAAAGCTTGACTCTGATAAGATTTTCTTGGTTAAGCAGCTGCAGAAGAAGCACCTTGAGAAGCAGAAAGACATATTCCAACTTTCGTTGCCTTCCTGAAGGGATTCATTCGATCGCGTACCCAGGGAACTTGTTTACTGGTGTCTTGGACGAAGAAGGATTCCTAAGAGGCTCGTCAGGCTGCTCAGGGCGACATGCGAAAAGACCGAGACAGCAGTGAGGACACCGCTTAGACTCGCCAAGTCGTTTGAAATCAAAGTAGGACTTCACTAGGGAACAGCATTCAGCCCGTTCCTTTTCATACTGGTGTTGGGTACCGTCAGCTAAGAATTCAGGGGCGGGCAAGCGTGGGAGCTGCTCTTTGCGGATGATTTGGTGGTGATACCTGAATGAAAAGAAGACCTGCAAGAAAAGTGGTTGAAGTACCAAAGTGGAATGGAAAAGCACAGACTGAAAATAAACACTCAGAAAACGGAAATTATGTTATGCAGCAAACACAAAAGGAAGGCCAGAATTGTCGACAAGGAAGAACAGGAGCTAGAGCAAGTTGAGGCTTTCAAGTTCCTGAGAGTGACATTGTGTGAAACAGGAGGCTCAGAGTTGGCGGTGAGGGTAAGAGTAAAAGCTGCATGGAATAAATGCAGAGAAGTGAGCGCAGTCATAGCGGACGAGAGGATACCAAGGATATTGAAAGTGAAGACAAGACCGTCGTGAGACCAATGCATGATGTGGAAGTGCGGGAGATGAGGAAGAAGGAGACGATAATGCTGGAGACAACATCAGTGAAAATGCTGAGACAAATAAGAAGTGACGCGTTAAGAAACAGACTGACAAGCGAACAGATCCGAAGAGAGCTTGTAGTGGCCAGCATCTGCGACAAGACAGGAGCAGCACGGTTGAGATGGTATGGACACCTCATCCGGTTTGAAGGCGACAATCTGGTGAAAATGATGAAGGAAATGAAGGCAAAAGGAACCCGAAGGAGAGGACGTCCGTGCAGGCGATGGCACGATAACATCCAACAAGATATTACCAAAATGGGACTCGAGGAGAGAGGTGCGCCTGCGACAGAGGACGTTGGGGAAGCATGACACAACCCCCAATCTGAGTAACTAGCTGTAAGAGGAGGAAGGAGACTCTGATAAAGAAGGTGTAGTGTGTCAAAAATTGAACTTGATGGTACAGACATTAAAATCAAGTGCATCAGACATTTATTTTGCTATTCTTGTGCTCTATAGCTAACAATTACGTAAAATTAATGTCACACAGGAGCTAAAATTGCTTCTTGTGGAAAATGATAGTGTTCGATGAATAGATGTTAAAAACGTGAACGTTGACAGTTCGGTGCATTACCGAAGTGGCGCCTTAACCTAGTAAGAATGCTGAAGTTAGGAAGTTAGACTACAGAGGATGTGTTACTGATTAAATTTCTTTATATTAAAATTAAATTGCACAACATTGAAGAGCAACCTTATAAAATTGAATGTAGAAATGTGTAGATCGCCACAGGAACAACGGCAAGATCTACAGCATGTGTAAATAATCGAAAGAAATAATGGTGAAAGTAACGACTGTTATATCTCAAGTAGCATGTCTATAAGATGTGTTCTAGTGCAAAGCGGCAATCATCTCGACAGGAAACTCTACGCTTTACCTTCTAAGACTTAATTAAGCAAATGCTTGCGTATCTTCAGTTGCTTGCCTTTGTGACTCCTGCAATCAAATCATGAGATTCAAATGTCTTTTACAATTTTCAGATGAACTTAAATGCTAAAAATTTGATTTTAAACTTCTAATAGCGGCATTTTAGGTTTTATCCCTTGTATGAATTACCATTGTCATAATTTTAGAAGCATTTCATCAGTTCTATATAACTTATGCTTTCACTTTAATTCAATGTTAGTAGTAAAATGCATTAATGCATAGAAAGCCAGGGTAGTTCCGTTTCTCCCTGGTCGTAGCGATTTTGAGAGCTGGGTTTGAAGCATGTAGAGCCAAATTATTCCCCCAGTGAATTCTGTCTCTTCAAATGTTTTCTTGTCTGTTTCGTATCACACACGTGCCTTAAGATCTTTTCATGTTGAATCTAATTCTACAAATCATGTCATCCAAAAGTTCCTTCTATGTTTGGAATTACCTTTATTGCAGACGTCGTTGACTTATTATTGAAGTGGAATGCTGCCCCGAACTTAACAGGGCATGATGAACGAACAGCCTTGCGTGCAGCTGCGTGGGGCGGTCATGCCGATATCATTCAACGACTTCTTGAGGCAGGAGCTGACGTAGACAAGCCGGACATGGAAGGGAGAACACCACTCATTGCTGCCGCCTACATGGGCTCTGCGACCATAGTGGAACAACTAATAGACGCAGGTGAGCTTTACGAGGAAAGAAATCAACTGAATATCAATTGCAGTTGATTCCAGCTAGTATAGCAATAGTTTATAATTGCCGAACTTGTTATATGTACGAGTACAATAGCTTTTCTGCAATAACGAATGCAATGACATTATGTGGTTAATGTGGTACCTGATAAAATGACAGTCCTCATTGTGCGACAATGTTTGTCAAATACAGTGAACTCTCGTTTTAAGAATCACTCGTCATAAGAATAAACTCGTTATTAGAATCAAATCCATTTTCCCGAAACATTTCTATACAACGTTATAAGTTTTCCGCTCGTTATAGGAATAATTATCGTGTCACTTTCGTTATAAGAATCAATGTATAAATCGTCATTCAACAATTTAGCATGAAATACTATGTATTTTACACTCGTTTTAGGAATAAATAAGGACAAACTTTCGTTATAAGAATCAGTGAATGACACTTAAACTGTCATTGGCCGAAATACTCACCAATGGCGATATCCTATTTTTTATTGATTATATTTGCCAATGGACGTCAGATAAAAGCGTCATGACATCACGATTAACCTTGAGAAGATAAAATCCACTGAAATCCTCACCAATTGCGTTATTTTACTATACCCTTCGACTAGAATTGACAATGTGCGTCATCAGAACTCATGACACGAGATGGTGACTGTATCCCATCCCGGCCCTTGGGAAGATGGAAGAAGAAATCCTAAAACGAACCAATGAGAGCATTCACCCAAGCAAGATATCAGACTTTTTTAGACGAAGTTGAAGCTGAACTGAAAAAGAATGTTTTCTTTAAGCATGTAAGTGTAATTAGGGTAATAGGAACTACAAAGAAACATCTTATTTAACAGCCACGTAAGCATTTATCTATACTGATTACTAAAAAGAATGTATATCATCATTTCTATAAATAAAAGGCATTAGTGCTCATAAAAAACTCATAAGAATAATCTCGTTACAAGAATCAAAACATAATTTCCCAATGTGATTCTTATATCGAGAGTCCACTGTATTCCTTTTTTCAGGCCTATTTTATATGTCAGGAGATTGCAAATGCACCCTTCAGAATTGAAAGAAAAATACGCATACTGTGTACACTGCACATATTAGCACTACATTGTATTTGAATTAGTCGTTGCTTCATTATTTTAATTTTGTCTCAACGCAGTCGTGACCCGAGGTTGCTGTAATAGCACTGAGAAATGAACAAAGGCGTTGCTGCCAGGTATTACTTTCAACACTCAGTAACTGCTTCGCAATTGTGCATTTATCAGTGTCAACGATCAAGCAGCAGGAAGGTATTATAAGGCTTGTCTACATCGTTGAGGTACCTGCAACAAATCTGGTACATGAATTCTATTTATATTTTGCAGAATATATTTTCTAGCGAAAAGAAATGAACCCGTTCGTGTGGTAGATTTCATCTGTTCTAGCTTGAATCCGCTATCAAGTCAGTATCAGGACTACCATATAAAATTAACGCAAAGAATACTACATGCAATACAAAGATCATAATTTACTCTATTCACTTCGAAAACTCTAACTTTATGTATATTGGCGAATCAGGAAGATCTCTGAGGGAACGAATAAATGGACATCGATACGATATTAATCATAAAGATGAGACCAAATTAGCATCGACGATTCTGAAATGAAAATATCAATTCTGAAACAACTTAAAGGAGAATATACACAAAGAAAAATCGAAGAACTGAAATTCATATTAATTCAATTCATGAGAGATTGACCACATGGTATCAACATGCAACATGTCCTTCAAGGTTCGCCCATCTTTGAGCCTAAATCTCCGATATCAAATGTGCTATGATCACATCATTAATATTGTGTCTTTAGAGAGTGCTATGACTTAACATTTTTTACCTTGTAGACTACATCTCCAACTTATTTTCTTATACCTCATGGTGCATAGGTTAACAATTAAACATTTTGAAAATTTCTCTTGTAATTTTGCTTCTTTTAACTTCATGACGAAGATTCAGACAGCACTCGAACCTCAAATGAAACCGGTAGAAGACCTTTTACAACTGCAACAATTATTTGAATCGAGTATCGATCCGTCTTTAAGAGCTGTTTTCAATTTATTCAATTTTTTTCAATTTATAACTGAGAATTCAAGCAATACAGTTACATTGCTTCCATGAATTAAGCGAATTAATTGTCTTCATCATACGAAGGGTCATAGAAATTAACAATACCATAGAAAGTCCTAAAATGGAAATTGCATGAACATTATGGCACACTCCGGGGGAACTTAGTTAGGGCAAAAAGCAAATCTTGCGGACTGGCTGCCTTGTTCTCTGGTTGAAATTTTAAATTACGAAGTCAATTTGTCATCTGGATTGCTGCCCCTTGTCCAAAGATCATACACAAAAGCAATAGTGAATTCACAAAATACTGCGGTGACAGGATGACAAAGAAGGAAATCCTTTAAAACGTTCTGTGCGTTCATCATTTTGAAATATCGCTCCTATAATCAATCAAGAATATAATCAAACACATATACAACTTGTAATGTCGATTTACAGAGTATACATTGCTCCAGCTTGAAATAAGAGGCTTAGAAATCTTAGAGCATTCATTTTTCTTTGAAGGATTCCCCTGTTCAATATATTTGAACAATTTTCAAAACCTTTGCTTGCTTTCGAATATCAGCTTCCAAATTATCATCACACTATATCACATAAGTCATTTAGTGATCAATTGAAAGGATCCAGCGACATTTCATTTATCTGATAAATGACTATCGCTAACGAAGCTTTCGATGTGTTTATTCCAGAAAAGAGCTAGGTTTCTTGACCGCTAGAAGGAGAAATTATCCAATAATTAAAATTTTTATCTTTGAGATGTTCTTGCAGCCAGTGCGCCAACTACTTTCGATTATGACTCTGTGAACCAAATTTCAATTCGTATTCTAGTGTTGAAAAATTGGAAAATATTTGTGCAAATAGACACAGTATATTAATCCATGGAATAGTAGGCTATTTCCCATGAAACAATGCCACCATCTTACTTTAAATTCTCTCCATGAAAATCCTGTAATTTGCTGTCAACAACTTCCACAACCAACTTGTCAAATAGTTTGACTATGATACAATGTTTTAGATCGAATCTGATCTACAAACGATAAATTTTTCCATGTGCCATCACTGTACATAGGCAAGATATCAAACTTCCATTCTAGTGTGCTATCATCTATTTCTATGCGAAGGGTAGAAAAAAGAATTTAAATATTCAACATCGGATTGGAATAATGCTGATCTACATTTTCTGCCGATTAATTGTCACGGCTCTATATAGACATGTTTTCAGACAAAAGCTGATGTTATACGCAAAATTCTTCTCCATTGTCTACAGACATCGGTATTATCTCGTTTTGCCATTTAATTTATTGTTTTCAGCTATTGTTTGAGTGAAAGCATGGCTGATTGACTAGATATCATCCTAATATTTAGTGTCAGTAGAATGCCATTAAGTCACTTTAAAATGAATTTGATAGCATTTCGTGGATGAACAGTAATGCGAGGTTCATGATGCACGACAGTGTATTGTGCCAAGTCTGTGCATATGAGAAGACTTCTGATATATTTTGTCAAGCGCATCGATGATAGAAAAGATGGTAAAATGTACATCTAAGGAATCAGCTGACCAAATTCACTAAAAGTGTGATGAAGTACCTGTCACTTATATGCGACACATTTTTAATGCTGTGAAAGCCTTGTAATCCTTAATAAACGAGACCTTTTATGCAGCTCAAAAGCATATCTTTATTTTATAATAAATCCCTGCCTTATATGAAGAGTGGATCATAGTGACGCTTTCGTCTATTCTGCAGTTCAAGAGACTCCGTGTCATCGGTTGTTAGAAGGTTGGAGCGCCGCTGTTGTACTTTATTCATAAATTGTAATTCTAAGTACTTTACATTCAGTTGACAATTATAGTAACTTTGAAATGTCCCGTTGTCTCATGATTTTAGTACCTGGCGTGCCTAAAAATTGACGACTTTTTTGCAATTGCATAATTATGTAATCAGACAATCCTAACGGAAACTACAGCGATCCGCGTCTGCTTTTGGTCTCAATTCCCTATCATGCGAATGTAGTTTACTTTGGAACTTAACTCGCCTTATGCCTCAACCACACTGCGAGCTTTTCCGAGCGTTTCCGAGCAAAGCGTTTTGCAGCAAATATGAAGTCACCATTACAGCAGTCGTGGACTGCCACATAGGGAGCAAAGCAAACCAGAGCGATTAATAACTTGCGGACATTCGTTTGTTCGGGGCGCTTGTGTTTGCTTTGCTTTCAATGTGACTGAGACCTTTCTAGTTCAGGATGTTACCATTGATTATTCAAGATGTCTATTGTAGACAAGAAAAAGAGCGAGACCTCCATTTCTATGATGATGAATCAATTGACTGGATTCTGTGTCATTCTTGTATGATGCTATGCATCAATTCTATCCCTTATCCGGAGAGCAGATACGGTCATTCACAGAGTTTTGACATAACCCATATCAAACACACAGCGCACAAAATTACTAGGTGAACTAAGTCTTATTCACTTAAACCAAGGAATTTTTAGGACTTTCATTAAGGTGAACCCAATGCCAAAGAATAAGTTATATGTTATATTGATTTATTCATTTATTTTTGAACATGAGAACTGAAGATGTAAAATACCGAGACCAATGGATGGGCAAAATCGTCCAAGGGGAACTTGTCGGTACTTAGATCACAACCAATTGCATTAGACATGCGTACTTCGATTCTTTATACTCTTGGCAATGACTATAGACTGTAGTTAACAAATCTGTAACATTTTGTGGGATGTGAAGCAAATTTATGTTCTACGTTGAGGGTTATCGCATGTGACAGGCGACTTAATTTCCTGTGTGGAATGTTTTTGACAGTCAGTCTGCATGATAAGTTCTGAGTATACATACATTCAAACCACACATCTTCAATCCTTCTCAGTTAGTTGGCGATATTCAGGTCAATTCTACGAATAATCGATTGATAATGAAGCGCAGTAAAGTGAACAACACTTCCTTCTCTTTCTATCTCGTCACTAATTTTACGTCTCAATTCTTCGTAACATTCTCTACTTTGTTTCATACTAGGACTTGTCTTGGCTCATACTTCATACAGGGATGAAATGATTAATATTGCTAATGTCGAACCCTGAAGCCGTTGAAACTAAAGAGATAACTAAGGTCACATAGGTTTCTGGATTCTGAAACTATGGAAGATTTCTGACTCTCTCTACTGTCGTTGATGTATTCTTGAAATAATAAACGTGTTCAACATTTTGTCCTGATGGGCCTATGCTTCACTGATCTTGTCTGTTAAAATAAAAAGGTTTTGCAAAGGAGAAAATGTATGAAGGAAGCGGGTATCGATGAAAAGCCTGTGATTCATATGCAATTTTCTTAAATTAACTTCGCATAATTTATCGAAGTTTATTCGAAAGTATTCAACTAGCCCATGACACGTTTTTTTGAAAATTCTGGAATCAATCCTATATTTTGTTTTAATGAACCTCTGATTTTGATATGCTGGCATTTATACTGATTTTCTTAGATACATGAATTATATGCTCATGAAGGTGTATGTCCATCGTACACATTCAACTTTTACTATCACCACTACACGTTTCAAACAACAATACCCCTGGAATTCAAAGATTCACAATTTATCTAAAATTACAACATGATCGACATTTGCTGCACGTAGTGCAATAGGTTTTGTAAGTGAGACCGACATATTCGCAATAAATTTGGAAATGCTGTAGCCGTGTAATAGCTCTTGCAAGTGCAACTGCTTGCAT
This sequence comes from Prostheceraeus crozeri, assembly GCA_907163375.1. Lineage (NCBI taxonomy): Eukaryota > Metazoa > Platyhelminthes > Polycladida > Euryleptidae > Prostheceraeus > Prostheceraeus crozeri. The sequence continues at coordinate 201,564 of CAJQUW010010065.1, forward strand.
TCAATTGAGCAGCTTTGTGACGGTCAATGAGCTCAACTTCAGAAATCCCGGCACGCACAGGATCAGTCTGACAGTCCGGGAAATCAACACTAAAATCATCAGTAGATATAAGAGAATCAGGGTGATAATTGATAATGCTGAATTGAAATTATGCAGCAAAGCACCAATTTGATGGAAATTCGCACATTTCGGTGCACTGACCCGAGAACCGTGCAGGCAGAAGAACCGGTGCATCGCGCACAGCCCTATAGCCTTACTAGGCCTAGTAATTATCATTGCGAGCAAAGTTGTTTGAACTGTCAGAAGAAATATTTTTACGAATATTGTATTTGAAGCCATAATCGCCAAATCTTTTTTGTAGATCATTCATGCAAGCTTCCGTCTTTGCATCGTTAGAACAACATTCTTTGAAGTATTCAAAGTTGTTCGAAACGTGATTATTTTTAACAAATGACGGAAACCAACTATCAGTTTTCATGCTAATACATACGATTACGTGAACAAAAAACATTCATATTCAATTATTCATGGTATATAATTTTTCTAATGTGCAACTTTTTCTCAGTGGAAGCTTTGCAGCCAGACCTTTTCGTACCTGGTCCAACATCGGAAAAGTGTCATCTTTTAAGAAATATTGTTTTGCTTTGCATAACCCTTTTGAACAAGTCGTACTTCCTGTCTACTGTCTAATCGCTATCGGAAAATGTTTAGAGCAAGCGCGACTTTGCTGAGGCCTCAATGCCGCAACCAGCGCTGTGTATGGCTGCCGTCCCTTATTGTCACCTTATGAAAGTGACGTCATCACCAAGAATTGTTCAACGCGTTGCGAGAGAACTGCGCTTCGAATTGCCAATCGACGGCGCGAAATCAACTTATCTGATTCTCTAGTATCGAAGCACACCAACTTCTAAAATTGACCGATGTACACCTTTAAGGAAGGGACGTTAGTATTGTTGCTTAGCACACGCAACACCTGACAATTTTTTACTGAATTTCTCAAGTAAAAGTGTCTTTTGTTTTTCACCGGAATTCTATTATTACAATTTCATATTGATTTTATTCTTCTTTCATCGAATACTTACACAGAGAAATGCACGCACATGATATGTTTACGACTAAAATATTGTAGAAATATATACTTGTTCTCTCCGTCATCCAATATTTTATTATCTATTCGATTTCTGTATTCCCAAAACTATGATTTGTCAATAAATAATGGAAAAATGTTAGTCAATTGTATGTATTATGCGTACACATGTATTGCGTTTGTATAGACTCTTTTTGAAGCGTCTGAATGAAGACAAATTTACTTCGACACATTTTGTAGTCAATGTGAATCAACACACCAACTGCTATGAATAATGATTTAATGACAGCAGAGGAAAAATCCATTATGAGAGTGCTCTGAATTTCATGTCACTAGACAGATTTTCTAATTCTTGACATAATTTCCTGCGGCGGTCATTTTCTAGAAACTTTCGGTTGTTAAAATTTGTATTCATCTCACCGTGTGTTCAAGACATTTGTACAGATAACCTGGATTGAAAATGTAACCTACCTGAATAACTGAATTTGGGATGCTGTTCATCAGTCCACGCGGCTAAACTGTGCAATGTACATAATGTTGTCAACCTGTTACCGGTAAGCAACACGCTAGATCAGAGCCGTTATCCAGAGGTCATCATCCTGATAATCTTAGAATCAGCAATGTTGTTGCAGACCTACTTTATTCTTCTAACCTCTTTTAACTTCATTAAAAGTTATTAACGTTGTGCACTTCTTCAATCGGTTAATGAGAAAGTAGGTTATTTCACACAGACTTCGTATGGAATATTGTCAATTCAAGGCTGGTCATTAGAAATATATGGCAATTGAAATGAATGTAATCGTAGCCTCGACGGATGGATTCGATCCGTCAACATCCTTCCCCTCGTACATCGAAGACTTGGATGATTGCAGGGTCACTTTTCTGAGCCGCTATATGAAGAATGAAGATGCTTGGAATGTTTTTATCTCGTGTCTACTGCGAAGCAATTGTTGATTTGATAAGCTGTTCTCATAACTGAAACGCCTAGATAGCTAGATATCTATGGTCATCATTAATACAGAACTAGCTTTAATTTTCAAATGCTGTTCGATTTTACTGTCTCTGTACAGGGTAAAGAAACAAATTGAGCTTTCACCTCTCGGGATGGACGACTTTACAAATGAAGAGGTTGCAACTGTGGTCTACCATTTTCGACATTGAGGCAATTCAAAGCAAAGTTTGGCAAGGAAGGTCCACATATTAAGGCATATTAAGGCCAGGAAGTGGAGCCGATCAAAGTCATCGTCATTTGTCGGACGAACTCGGCAATCTGTGGCTGATTCGTTCAATAATGAACCCTGTAGTTCCCATTGACAGGTGTCTCGTGAAGTCGGCTTCTCTTTGTCATCGGTCAATCGCCTTCTCAAAAGTGAAGGACTTCATCCATAGAAGTTTACTCCTGTTCGGGAGCTGAAAGACGCAGACTTTTCTTCTGCTCCCAGATCATTCAGCGTAAAGAACGACAGGATGGGAGCAATAACATTGTCTTCAGCGACGAAGCCAGTTTCCACCTTAACAGCCAGGTGAACTTACTCTACTCATTTTACTACGCTGCTGATAATCCACACTCAGTCAAAGAAATGTCCATGAAGTCACCAGACGTCACTTTTTGGGTGATAGTCTTCTATCAACACATACTTGCTCATCGTATGATCTATGATACTATGAATTCAGAGAATTATTACGCTTCTATCTGGGAAGAAACAATAGTTCCCTTAATGCGACCAATCAAATCTCTGGGGTTTCAACAAGATAGTGCTCTTACGTACTTCTCACTTCGTGCAATGTAAGAACCATTTTGGTTGCTGAACTCCGTAATCGATGTATCGTGAGAGGTGGCACTTTCATCAAATGGCCTCACTACAGCCCAGGGCTAACGAAAAATGATTTCTGGCTGTGGAGTCGTGATCGGAACAACGTCTACAAAGCACCAAGATCAGCGACACTTGAGGACCTCGAGACACGAATTTCACACTTTTGAACAGCGTTGATGTCCGTGAGGCTCGAAGGAGTTGTGCCTCTTTTCGAAGATGGTGTCGACTTTGTTTCTCGAAAATGGCCATCACATTAAAATCTTTCGCAAGAAGTCCGATTTTTCTGATGAACTACATTTGCGATCCATAATCGTCGTTGTTTTTGTTACTGCTGTCTCAGTAGACATAGAAAAAACTTGGATAAATATGTTCAAGTAGCGGCTCAGGAAAGTGAAGCACCCTGTATATGTGTGGTGTCCGAACTTGATCATAACATTCGGTTTTGTCTGTTCTCCCACAATCTTAACTCCAGAAATTTCAAAAGTTAAAATCATGCGTCAAGAATAATTTTCAAGAATTCAAAGTGCAATCGATCATCGCCATTGCTGAAAAGACACAATAGCAATTAGGATTAAAACTGTGAAAGTTTGTACATTAAGTTTTTCAATGAAATATGCAGGAAACCTTTAGTTTGTTAGTCTGCCTATGTCATTATATATACATGTATTATATCAATTTATGCTTGGCGCTCCCAACGTATTTCATTAACAATGAGTAGTGAAGCCAATGGAAAACCTTTGATCAGTTTACGACCAGCGGATACTTAACAAGCTAATATTGAAGTCAAAATTTCGTGAGCTTCCTAGGACATATTTCATGGCAGAGTCTACTTCTTTCATATAGCATTTACTTTTACTGTGCCTAATTGCAATGAATTGTTGAATTTTTGCACGTTTTCACGCCAAGAAAGCTCTCATGAGCAGATGTGTGCTGCAAAAGTATACTTATTACACAAAATTGACATATGCGCTATATTCTGTGATATCTTGTAAAAGTTGCCGGTGTACTCCTACCATTGTTCTGGGCGATTCTCAGCGACATATTCACATTCATTTAGTGACAATTCACTGAGACAATGATGATTGAAAATGTGACAAGGCTTTGTAGTCTGCATACACGTGTTAATGTTGCATAAATTTGAAATTTGCAGTTCCAATGTCTCCTCCAATGTTCTTGTGTTAAGCTTTCAATGAATTCGTCGAGATTAAGCCTCATGCCGGTCATTTGGTATTGATGGTTTTGTCGGTGTTAGAGTCCGTGTCATCGCGGGCGGAACAGTGGCGCCTCATTGCCGCAGATCGTGAGACTTAGAATAATGAAACTTCATTATCTATTTGTCTATCATGGACTTACAAACTCTAATCTACCGGCGTCTGGATTTTCTGTCTACCTGTTACTATCAAAGTCATGTAGATGAGAACAAAAGGCTGCTAGACGTACCTGACGAGACACTCTTGGGAGCTCTGCTTTCTTGAAATTACGCATTTTGCTAACACTTAAATATCTTCAGTGTTCAGTTGGTTTTCATGGAATGTGAAGTATACTTATTACAAAGATTGTATGATCGAGACATGACGACCATTAGAAACAAAAATTTATTTTCAATAGTGCGAACACGTTTTTGGAGCCATGTGTTCAGAAGTCTATGGTTAGTTGCACTGATGCATTCTGACATATGATATTCCAGGTAGTCGGTTTGTACAGTGTGACGAATCCACAAGACACAGTAGGTGCATAATGTAGCAATGGGTTCGGAGCTGACCGCTTGAGAGAGGCAACACCGCTCTCCCTTGAAAGTTTTTGAATAACAAACTTGCGAGAGTTGCCAGGCTGAAAGGGCTGTCTCGTCCAGATAGGCTTTCCTCTCGATAAGGTAAGGAATTTTTGCTAAATTCAAGATTTCTGGTCATAATGCTGTGTGTGCGAGTGAGAAAATTGGCACATGAGATTAATAGATGTGAAGGTTGCAACCACAGAAGTCCCTTGTCGTTGTAAACAGTAGCAGGGAGGCAAGACAATAATGAAAAATCAAATGATAAACTTGTGAAAAATGTCCACATCAGATTCATGAATCGAAAATATCATGCAGCTATGACTGAATTCACATAGTAGACTTTTAATGTACTGTACAGTGAGATTAACATCATCAAGACCACCTAGGTAATCGTTCATGTTGTGAATAATTGAGTACCTGCATGTTTATCTATGACTCTCCGAAGCTATTCATCAGAATTATATTGATATTATCTTGCTACCCATTTTCAACATGGACTTTTCAGCAGCGCCATCAATTTTATATAACGTTGGCATCTCATTGCTGCAACTGACATTTAAAAATTGAATTCAAAAAATTCGATCAATGAAATACTATTTCTTGTGTTCTGATTGAGATTCGATTCAGACATTAAAAATCACCCACACATACAGTGGTCTCCGTGGCACAATGGTTAAGTGCTTGGCCTAGCTATCTTTTGGTCCAGAGGTCGAGCCCCGAAGGTGTCATTGGAAGTCGGCAGGAGGGGCATCCGGACTAAAAGTACTACAACGCTCCATAAGTCTGACTATGTCAGCACCGTCCAAGCCCCAAGTATGAGGAGTAGTGACGTAAAAAGCTTCATACACCTCTTGATCTGTCTCATCATCAATATAAATGATATTTGGAACACAGAGACGACTAAAAAAAGGAATAAATCAACACACTTGCGCTGGTGAATTTGATGTTTAGCTTTCCATTTGTACGCAACATATGTCATGTTGAATTCAAATTTTGAATTTCATTTATGTCATAGAGGTCAAAGTTTCAAATAAAACTGTGGCAATAATAATGTGAACCGCATATAATTCTCACATGAAATGCAAGCTTGCTGAATACATAAGGTGTAGAGCTATTCGATTCAGAGATCATTACACGTTTTAAGATTTATATCATTAGATGCAATGAATCTTACGTACTTCGTGATTGCTTGGAAATTCAAAAATGTGAAAAATAGAATGTCAATACAAATTTTAAGAAATTTGACTACGATACAGTGGATTTATACACACTTGTCGACGAATCAGACTTTTTTTGGAAATTTGACTTTGAAGATATTGAATTTCGCGATTTATCGGCCGAAGTCGTCCTGTTAATGTGAAAGCTGCCTACGTATCATTGAACGCCATTCAGAATCACGCATCAGTTTTACGCTTCTTTCTCATTGCCACACCATGTTATTCTATTTATAAATAATATATTTTCTATATATGGTAACAAATACCATCTGCTAACAATGACCTTTGCATGTCAGTGTAATATCAGTTCTTCATGGAAGCGATCATCATTCTACAGAGATTCAGAGGTTATAAGTAGAAGAGAATCGAAATTCTTGAATAAAATAATTGATGGAAAGAAAATGAAGCAGTACAAGGGTTTGAAGCCAAATATCGATCGTCAATTGAGAATAACTGTAGTTCATATGTACACTCGATTGTAGAGATTAATACAAGATCAGTAAATGAAGTGTTCAATAATATGAAGGTGGCATAAAACTGACAAGAAATTCAATTAGAAATGATTTCAACTTTCACGTGAGTTTCAAGTTTTAATTACAATAGATCAAGAGAATTTCCAATTACCAGTATATAGTCATTTGAATAAAGGTCACTTTCAGTTATTTCTGCAATGTATCAATACCATGTCAGTTAAGCCTGGCTTCAACTATGGAATTGGATTGTATTTCAACTAATGTATTTTGAAAAATAATAACTTAATGACGTTTTCCTGAAATTTGGCAAAACGGAATGTATACATCATATGAACAATACCATGTTTAATGTCAAGTGAAATTCTTACATGTCAAAAAAATAGATCTTTTAGTCAGCAATGATAAGCAACACTTAAAGAGAGGTAACCAGAATATGTAATTTTAAGGAGCTTCACTGCTGAGATTTAAAGCAGATATGTTTTATTGACTTCTATTATCCGTTTGAGTCTTTTTCTATTTCATGATGACTCATCGCGAAATTATAAACAAAAACCCTGAGCCCAATCGCCACACATTCTTTGTTGGTGAAGTTACTAGAACTGAATTTCAATTCAAATAACGCTAGAGGGAAGGTATCCTTAAATTACATTTCTTAATTTATGTTATACAACGTATGATGAATGTAGGTGTACTGCTCTTGTTCACATAATTCTCAAGTGAGCTTTTAGTGCGCTTAGGATTCTTGATAACTGATCGTTTTTTATTACTGTTTTCAGCTGTAAATAGAACAGACTGAATTGTTTTCTTCCTTAAGTGGGTGGAATAGCAAGTGGTGTACGATATCCGTCAAGCATACTCCAACAGGCGCCGAAAGCTATAATACAGGAAAATTTTCTCAGCAAATTGACGACTGTTTTCAGACCTGCATGTTGACTCACGCAATGGAACTATCATTGCAGTGCACACTTCTATTATTGACTATTTCAAGCATTATAGTATTGACAGGTTTTGTGGACTTGTTATTATTATTATTCGATCTAAAATAATAAAATCTGTTTTTGAACGAGTGATTTCTCAAACACCCTGGTGCTCTAACTAAATAAATCAGTCAAGAATGTCTTTTTACCGAAAGCCTGTTTTTAAAGCTGATTTTAGATGCTTTTATGTGCAATTGAATAAATCTGTAAATTTATTAGAAAATGAAAGAAATCTTGACTACATGTACTAGGAAATTGGAAGAATCTTTTCAATGGCAATCCCTCAATTCCTTAGCATTTTGTAATCAGGAGCAATAATGGTTTACAGATTGCCTTGCTTCGTCGGTACACATTGTTGGCCTCATTAATCAAACCAGTGATAAGTTTCGCTGTGTCTGTCTCTCCTGATGGCTGCAATGATCAAGTGGACACATCTCGAACTCCGCACCTTGCCTTCGAGAGTAATGTATTGACTAAGTAACGTATTTTTCTTTGATATTTTGCAAAATGTTTCGAAATATACAACATCATTAGTTTATCTGCCATCATGTTTGCACGCTTGCATCTACATTTATTGAAGCGTTGCATCGGGTTTAATCGACTCGGCGCGCCTGCTGACCCTGACTTATCAGAAACGGCTGTTGTGCAGCTGTTTGTGCGTTAATCTGAGTTGAAAGTTCAGTCCCATGAAAGCTGAAATTAGATCTCAAAAACTTGACCGGATTCTACGATTTGCTGTAGATTAGATTGATTACTCAAAGGCAAGTTAGTGAGGGAAATATGTGCGTATGCGAACAATCTTCTTATACTTTTATGATGAATTTTAAGAACATGCGATCAGGCTCCATTGCTAAAAAATTGCTACTGCAAAAAGTTATTGCTAAATGGTCAAGGCTCTAATTGATTTCTATAATTTAGTGCCAAGTAAAAGAAGGAGAACTTTTCTTCTCTTCGACGGCGGAAGCAGAAAATGTTAAGTTATGTATTGGAAATAATGTAATGTGAGGCGAACTATCTCACTGCTCATGCAAGATTGACTTCATGAGAAATGCAGGGGGGAAGGTTTCCCCCCTCCAAATGTTAAAGATAAATTCAGAAACAAGTTTCTTAAAATAAACATTGCCCCTTGACTCGAGTATTAATGTTCAGAATTTTACAATTGTAATGGATTGTTGAGGTAATACATGCATGCTTCTGCATCAACATTTATTGATTTCTCGTCCAATTTTGTGGCTATTAGTCATCAATGTTCAATTAGTAAATGAACACAGTTTGTATCAAAGCGAAAGTGTTTTGGTCATAATTCATGACACCTTATTAACTAAAAATTTAAGTATTTATCGAAAGTCACGTATGAGGTGCTAAGAAGAAGCCCAAACGCCTACTGCTTTCTGCGAACTTGTTTATATCAAGAGATGGATCAATTGATAACTGGTCTGCATATGTGTTCATGAGGGCAAGGTCCGCAAGTCGTTTCTCTCCGATAGTGTTGCGCAAGTAAGTCTACAACGAACGAAGTGTTGAGAAAGAGCGTTCTGACGTTGCTGTACTTAGAGGAAGAGTTGCAAGATTCTGCAACAAAACTTTCATCTGAGGAGTTCAAACATCGCAAAAATTGAAACTAAACTTAAATTGCGACTCACTGTGTACTTCATCATAAAATGTACTTAAAGGTGTAGTTCGGTCGAATTTTTGACTTTGTCTCAATCTTAACTCTGTCTCCTGCTGAGTTAAGCTGGACACCTGTCGCCATGCCAAGTAGCGTCGTTTGCGCACAGCAGGCGAGAACAGAACTGATGATGACGTCACTATCGACAGACCAATCATACGTTCTGGGGTTGCAAAGATAAATAAATGGTCGACGTTGCGCCCTACCCCCTCTAAATGAATCCTGTGTACGCTCCTGGAAAATGTCTAGTTGTAGTATTGATTTGAACGAGTTCAAGCTGCGGAATAATCTTATTATTAATCTAACAATCCTATTATTTCTACTTCTCAAACTGCGCTAAGTTTACAAACAACTAAGTTTGGCAGATAAAAAGTGAAAAGAGATGAGGGATATAAAATACAGATAGCAATATAACTCAAATATCAAAGGAAAATAAAATCCTAAAGCTGTTCATTTGCTTCATTTAACAGTTGGCCGAGCTGCACAAATATTGAATAAGGATTTTTATATTTTGAATTTGCATTGCCCGGATCTGAGGCAAGGATTTTATTATGGATTGTGTGCTGTCAGATATATTAATACACAGGATGTTTCAGCACGATTAATTCGTTCTGTTTATTTGATAGTGAGGACTGATTGAACGGAACATTGAATTCGATATGCAGTGTTGCATCGAGCAGTTTTACAGCGTTGAAAACTTAACATGCGTTTAGTTCTGGCCAGTGTCGGTTTTTCCTTCGTTTCGACGTAGGTTTATTGAATAGCGATGGTTTGAAAGATTCTTTTCGAATTCTCGTTGATGAAATCTTATTTCTTTGATATCTCTCAGACTGATTATAGCTTGGTTGTCTTCCTTGATTTTCAATTCGGCGCAACATTTTCTATCCCTGACACAGGCTGATAAGCAGAATTATTGATGGTCTGATGATGATATCTTTTCGCAGCATCTGACTTTGAAATTATTTACAATCAATTTTTAAACTACGAAAAGTTTTATATTAGCAACAATCCTATTCAGTTAGCCTTTATAATAGAATATTAACACTAGCAAGGTGGTCTCAGTGGCACAGTGGTTTAGTGCTTGGCCTAGCGATCTTTCGGTCTAGAGGTCGAGCTCCGATAGTGTCATTGGGAGTCGTCAGAAAGGGCATCCGGACTAAAAGATCATAGCGCTCCAGATTAAAGTCTGACAACTGGGGACTAGTGACGTAAAACCATCATTTTCATTCATTCATCACAAAGTGATCACATCTTATTACCTTAGTAATAATCTCTCATCATTGCCTTCAAATGACCGAATTCTCCGAAGTCGACCTACATATAGAGGTGAAAAATCATACCGACCCGCTTTAACATGCTAGGCGGCTGTTAGTTTACGTCTGAGTGATTAGAGTGGTAACTTTTGATGTCGATCGTGCTGGTTTGCGCGTGATGCGGGCTTGTTGTTATACTGATAGACAGACGTCAAGGATCAAAATGTGTCGCTCTGATTGTTTTGATCCGTTAGCGATTTCAACTGTTAGTGAACAGCCGAAGGGTTTGGTAAAATTCACCCTCACCCAATCAGTAATGGCTCAATCGATTTATCTGAAGTCAAAAGTTGAATTACAAGAATGCTTCAAACGTGGGCCATTTACTGTAGCGAGAGTTTGATGACCTACGCATCAATTCCGATTGAGTGAGAGCGAAAGCAACACAAATGGCCTAGTTCATGCTGCGCTTATATTAGTGAGACTGGAGCAAAGATGATAGCAAAAAAGCGCGAAGTTGCTTATCAGCATGTAACTAAGGTAGTAGATAGTGATTTTGCGGTGTTCTTAGCTTTCCTAGTCAAATATTCAGCTAATCTGCCTCCAAAATGCAACGCAACGTGTTGGAGACATCATTACAATACACGGAAAATATATAGAGTCATGTATAAGACTGCACGTAGTTTAATGAAACTCCCATATCTACAAACAAGATAGAAGAATTCATTGTTGATAATGAAGTACATGCAGTTAGCATAGAAAAGTAAATTCACATTACTGTATTTCTAAAATGTCACGCAAAAGATTTGATATTAACAAGGTGTTGGTTGAGCCCGGGAGTCCAGAAACCATGCAGTTGCCCGAGATGTTTGAGCATAAGAAGTCGCCCAATACCAACAAAAAGTCAGCTCCTCAGATAGTGTTCAAGTCGAATACTTTCTGTTTGCTGACTATACTTTTTACATGTACGTACATGCATTCATGTAATTGTTGCAATTGTTCAGTGTCGATGATTTCAATGGTTATATTTTTCTGAAAGACGATCATTCTAGTGTCTGACGCATTTTCCTTATTACTTTTGTGGGTCAATGTAATGGTGATAATACTAATGATATAACTTGTTTCGCATACAAAATGTGGTGATCACTACATAAGTTCGATGAGAATAAAAAGTTATGAAACTCATATATAAACATCATAACTTTGAATAGCAGATGACCAATTGAAATGACTGATTAATGTACTACAAAATCTGTGAAAATTATCGGTATCTTCACAGAAATTCAAACGCAGTGTAAAAATCTTAGATCGACTTGCTCCGTTCATTTAACAGCTACATGGGAGCGTTTCAAAGGCAGTTACAAGTCAACACTTAGCAATTATAGTGAAATAAAATGTAATCAAAATTATTGAATGATATCTGAATCCCCACTATGCGCATGTTACACATCGCGAAAAGTCTTCAATTATCATTTATAAACGATCTTGATTGACATCAATTACTGAAGCATTAAGAGCCATCCGATTATAGAATAAGAATGCACAAAATTCGTAAGGAATATGACCTCGAATTGTGGCCTGTTTGTCGACATCAGTTATCATGATGGATGACCTCTTTTTGTGACAGCTCTCAACTTCTATCCTTCCTCGCCATTATGAGTTTGACGACTTGAATTTATAATCGAAATATAATTTGCATAACAATGATAACGACTTCTTAATTCAGCGGTCATTTAATTGAACATTAATGACTGCCTGACGATTGAACTGTGCAAAAACCGAAGTTCGACCTCGTTGCAATCGAAAGTTGCGTATCGAAAAGATTCCTCTTGGCTGATGATTTCATATGCATGTAATGTAAGTATACTATACACTGATACTGAAACTAGACTAAACTGATACTAAATATTAATGCGATGACTGTGAATCAGAAGTGTGCGAATCCGGACCAGGGTCATCATTTCGGGGGGAGGGCAGGAGGGGGTGGCTCCCCCTAAGTTTTCGACAGTTTTCATATTCTTGGCAGTCTTGACTGTCCTAGTCTTCTTCGCTGCTATCGACAGATTCGTGACTGAGCTCAACCGCCGATTCTTTTTGAATGCACAAACATTCAATCACCAAAGCTCTATGAATTTTCTCTCGTGTGAGAAATCAATCGAGTTGATAACGGCTTATCCACATTGTGATATTGACGAAGCTATTCTCAGTGCTGAGCTGATTACAGCGCGAGAGGTGATTACAAACCGAAGATGCAACGATACAACTTCACGTTTTGAAGTTTTGAATCAATTTTCCAGTGGTTTTAAACAAATATTGAAGATGATAAAATTTTTTATTGGGTTACCAGTTACAACTGCGTCGAATGAGGGACACTTCTAAAGCATGAAACGTGTGAAGGAATTTTTGACGAACGTTCCATGGGAGACGAACGTTTGAGTGGTCTATTTATCATGACTTGCTTAAACGAGGAATGCAAAGTTGTTGACATCGACAAAGTTATTAGAAAAACAGGCGACATTCCTTGTTTTAAATACTGCGTTTTAAAATACACTTCGTTTGAATATATTTCTTCGGTTCCATGTGGGGCTCCGTACTGAATTATAAGTATGTCTTGTCATTCAAGATTACATCTGTTGGTAATTATTCATCATTCAATCATTCGAGTCCTTTAGGGATTTTCTGAAATGACGCCACTGATCCGAACTCGACCCAATGTCGGTTGGATGTCCGCAATTAACTTAACTTCAACATTGGGTTAATAATGTCTGTTTAACTGCTTGATCACAACCAGCTGCTTGGGTGACACCGGGTAAATAAGTCTTGCTGATTGAATCACTGGATTGAGAAAAGGAAGGCTAGACTTGTAGTGTTTTATGTGTGGTTTTATGATAGGCATATAAGCGCAGATGTATTTGATTTCTGTGATGGCCATAAAGCTCCTAAGATGCATGTGTATTTGTACCACAGAATTGGACAACCAACTCTTCCTGTCTTTGTTCCCCTGAAGGGAATATTCGCATCTTGTAAGGCCAATGAAATGACATAGAATATTAAGCAATTTTGTCGGTGATAACTAGGGAAAAGCAAATATGCTTTAAGCATATAAAAGCATATAAATGCATGTTTCACCACAATGCGGGAATGGGAGCATATTTGCTTATATTTGCAATCATTTTTATAACATTTTCTCTAAAACCGAAAGAAGCGCATACTTTGAACGATGTTTGCAAGTACAAATATGCGCCAATGACAAGCGTGGAAGTTGAGAGGAGCTTCAGTGAATTCAAGTCATTCTTCAGAAGTAATCGCTGCAACTTTACTGATGAAAATTTGATGAAGCATTTTGTAATTTCTTACAGCTCTAAACGACTTTCTAACTAACTGGATGTTAGTATTCCTGTTTTGTCATGAAATCAATTGAAGTACTTTGGATTCTATTATTTTGTTGCACAATTCATGCACCAAAAGTTTGTTTAATTCAATTAATCTTACTTACTTCTTACTTCTTCGTTTTGCGTCTCTTCTTCCCGGTTCCGGGGCTGGACGTAGATGCGATGACCCGTTTCCATCTCGAACGATCTAGAGCAATGTCTTCCGACACCTCCAGAGACTCCAGATCTTCATGGATACAGGCTTGCCAAGTCTTCTTAGGTCTACCAGGTGGACGGCAACCATCGACTGACAAGTTGTAAACTTCATTAATGACATCACCATTGGCTCTTCTTACGTGGCCAAACCAGCGCAGACGTCTTTGCCGCAGGCGGACTGGAAGTTCGGGCAAACCACAGCGTCTCGCTACTTCTTCGCTTGTAACTACTTTGTCCTTCAATTCAACCTGACCTTTGCCATATACCTCAGCATTCGTCTGTCAGTACTTCTCAGAAGTTCAACCAGCCTTAGGCTGAGGGGCCACGTTTCTGCGCCGTAGATGAGAACTGATCTTACACACATCTCATACACATGGGCTCTACACTTCAATGGGATGCCTTTGTTGGTAAGGAAGAACTGGCCAATTCTCTTCCATTTCGTCCATGAAGCCCGATGCGAGTCCGGAACCGCTCCTTCTGCGCTTGGCCTCTGAGTCCACGACATCTCCGAGGTAACAAAAATCTTGGACCTCTTGTAGGACGAATCCCATTCACATTAAGTGAATCATCCTCAGGCGAGTTGGGAACATCAGCGCACTTCGGACATCGGAAGCTGTTATTCCTTGAAATGATCGCAATCGGGAGCACTTTTTTGTGACACCACAATTTGCAGGAAACACAAAAGATCGAGTTTGCTCCGACTCCCCTGCACACAACAACTGCAATACGGCCACTTTCCAGACATGGTGCGTTCTTTGCTCTTCCCATTTTACCATGACCTTGGACTTCGCCCCGTTGATCTTCAACGCCACGCCCCCTCTAAACCATCCTTCCATCTTGAAAACATATCAATCGGCTTCTTGCTTGGAGGCAGCTGTTAAAACCAGATCATCGCGTACAGCAACTCCCATGGGCCGGATCCTCGACAATCTTTGGACGCTTCCTCCATCACTGTAATGAACAGCAAGGGCTAAGCGCTGATCCCTTGGTGTACTCCCATGCCGACGTCCAGTTCCTCCGACAGACCAAACTTTTGTCACGATTTGCGTTCTTCTTGAACTCCGATACATGGAACATTAACAACCGAAACCAATCTCTCAGGAACTCCTTGTCTGCGCAAATGCCCATTCGATGATTTCTCTAGGGCACTGTGTCGAAAGCCTTTTTCGAGATCGACGAACACATGGTAGAGCTTCTTCTTCTTTTGGCTGTACTTTTCTTGCAACTGACGAAGGATAAAGACAGCATCAGTTTGTAGATTTTTCCCTCTTTCGGAAACCAAACTGCCGGCAATCAAATGCTAATTAGCTTCCTCAAAAAACCTCCTCTCTATGACCTTCTCAAACAGCTTTCATACCATGTTCCAGCAGAGCGAATCCCTCTTGTAATTGCCGCATTCCAGAGAATCACCTCTCCCCTTGTAAATGGGGATAGTCAGGCTTCTTGCCATTGAGACGGCAGACCGCCACTTGGTCGATTGCCTCTGAAATACTGTCACCAGTCTCATTACAGTATCTTCACCCAGCTGCTCCCTTAAGCAGTTCAGACTGAGAGGCCTGATGGTCCAGGAGCTCTAAAACCATGTTTTCATGTCGCATAGAGCACTACGGACTTCCCTCCTCAGTTCCACTCTTTTCTGTGGGTCACTTCAGTTATAATTGGCTCATCGATGGTTGAAGTTGCTGCTTTTGTTTATTAGCAATCCTTCGAAGATACTCTTTCCAACGGATTTTGATGTCTGCTTCTTCAACTAAAATCTCTCCTGTTTCACTTTTCAACGAAGTTTCCTTGAACTACATCTTTCCCTTCTGTTTTTCATTTGTCGCCCGGCAATCCTGAACAATCTTGTGTTTTGCGTTTTCGGTCCTTACTGATGTTCCTGCTCAATGTCTGCCACGATTCTTCTCTGCCTTTGCAACAGCTTTCTTAGAACAATTTTGACGCATCCTTGTACATTTTATACGGTCATTATCAGTTTTTGACTTCTGCCACCTTTTGAAAGCCAATTTCTTGTTCTTTATAGCTCTTTGTACCTCACAAGACCACCACGCCACGTCTCAACGCTGCACCCTTGTCGCGGCCGTCCTCTTTGTTTCCCCAAGAACGTTGCTTTGTCTGCCTTGAAAATGACATTACATTGAAGCTGGTCCCAACCGATCTCCGATTGAGCTTCATTTTTCTGCTGCTGCAAACTTCCCTCAAATTTTTCTTCTCGTTTCTTCATCTTTCAATTTCCACACTTTTCAATTTTTCTGTTAAAAGTGTTTTTCCTAAATGCCTTCACTTCTTGCTCATATGTACATCCATGACCAATAGCCGATGTTTGTGTTAGGCAGGCCTCTCCAGGGATGCATTTCACATCCCTGACAGTCCCACACGACCTATCTTGTCTCAACAGCATGTATCTATTTGAGTAGCGCCATCACCACTTTTGTATGTGATCAACTTTTCACGACCTTTATGAAACTTCGTATTCATGACCAACATTCCGTGTCCTTGACAGAAAGTTAGAATACGTTCTCCTTCGGAATTTCTCTCACCGAAACCATGAGGACCCATCACATCTTCAAAACCTCTTCTGTCCGCGCCAACATGCCCATTTAGATCCCCCGCAATCCATACAGGTTCACTTAATGGAACGCTAGAGATATCATCCTCCAGACTATCCCAGAAATCATCCTTCTCAGCAGCAGATCTCCCTGTCTGGGGGGCATATACTGAATATATATGAAACACCTTTCCTTCGAAAACCATTTTCACCTTCATGAAGGCGGCACTTGGTCTCTCTACTTGAATCTTGTTTCTTGTTTCTGAGATTGATTTTATATTTGAGATTATCTATGCTGACAAGATGTATTAAAACCACAGTAATGTCGCTTAAAAGTAAACATTCTAAAAGAGAATATAAAAGCATATTTCACACTTTTTAGGAATATGCTTTTAAAACTTAAGAGCATATTTGGGGGACTTTTGAGAGCATATTTGCTTTTCCCTAGTGATAACTGATAATAGAGCCTGACTCGTTCCTTCAATTCACACAGTCTGCACAGTTGCGTGTCACACTCGGTTGATATCAATTCACACTCGTATCAAAATGTACAGACATCGTTAAATTCTCTAGAAGTTGGTGAACCTTTCTTCCTACGCCTGTTACTCCTGAAAAAATAATTTGACGAGCTTTCATTATCAACGTAACTTATTCTCAATGATCTGAAATCTACGTATCTGTAGGGATTGTGGCAATAGGAGAATTTTGAATGAATTCATAGTAATCTGCAAATGATGCAAGACTGCTTTCTCTAATAAAGCAATGCCTTGAAATGGCTCCTCTGCACTCTTAGTAAGATACTGCTGTGTCATCGTTTTCTCCCAGCAATCTAATTCTGTATGATGTCCACCGCATCTTCCTGAACCCTTCGCAAATTGTTATGTTTTGTTTTGAGCAATTTCTCCTCTCAACACTTGTCGGATCTTGCAGATAATTAGATAACATCGACGTTGTCAGAGTCATGTTAACTTGGTTGTAATATTATCGTTCGTGCTGAGCCTTCCGTCTAGGAGATGTAGTGATAATTGCTCTGTCTCAGGTGGGTTGAGATGGTTGAGATCACAACTTCGTACAGCATGTCAACGATTTATTTGCGCTTATCCATCACATAGATCACTATCAGTGATGTTTTCGGAACATCTGTCATGGAAGATGAATAAATGGAGATAAGGATAGAAGATGACGCTCTATGGCTTCAACAAACCTCTTGGTAATTAGCCGGAGATCATTGGGCATAATTTTCAGAATACTCTCAATTTCAGGATTTTCTCCACGGAAACCTATCAAATTGGAGATAATGAGAAGATATTTTCAAAGTTGAATATTATGTAGCAAATCTATCATGAATAGTTAACAATGCAGACAGTGTAAGAATGAACTTATCAAATATAAACAGCATATAAAGTGCAGCAGATCCTGTAGTGTGCTTCACTACACTCCTAAGTAGGTGTTAACTAATTTTCAGAAAGAAACACTTATTGTAAAGATTTTTTACAGACTTACAATGAATGGAAATACATCCACGTCCATGCGCGTGACTTCAATTTCTTTTAAGTATCTTAATTGTTTTTCTTAACCATTCATTATAATCATATGCATATTTTTCTTTGTTTTGTGTCTTGGGATGCACACTATCTGATTTCTACATCGTTGACATTACCAAAAACTCCAATTTGACTAATTAGTTCTATTCACAAAGCATATACAATCAGTTCCATCATTAGGCTGTTTCAACAACTTGATTATCATCAGCGAAAGTTGCTTTGAGCTCTTATCTCAGTGTGCAAGCGTCATTTTTTAAGCTAAAATCTTAATCAGTTGGTGAGCTTGTGTTTTCGGATTTGGAATCAGAGATACAAAAGGTTGATCTTGTCCTTTTCATAATCAAGCTCTCTAGAGTCACTCATTTGGCTTCTGTTGTGTCTTTAACTCTTGTTCAAGTGAATCATTTCGGTCAGTCACACTGAGTCGACATTTTGATCACTGATACGCATTGTTACTCTCTTAGTCATCTCTGATGTGTGGAAAGAGAAAGTTGCAAACACATGAATAGCTTGCTCTTTTATAATTCTTTGGGTTTTAATTAGTTGAGTTTCAAGTTTAAATCGAATTGAGACCACAATTCAAGCTGGTTAATCCCTGCTTAAATTTTGGTATGCCTATTTCATTGATTAGTATCATTAACTGCCTCATTATCAGAAATTGCAATTCTGTAGAACAACGATCGTGCAAATTACAGCCCCTAAGAATGCTTTGTCATATAAATGCAATTTTATTGTTTCATTATGCAAGTCTGGAAGTTTCAAATTTCGTATGAATTTTGATAAGTAGGCCACGTAGCTTCATTCACTCACCACTGACTTAACCCTGAATTATGATAGAAATACAGTATAATCACCGTCAAGAAGTTGGCCACATTGTTCGATGTGTTTTTCATTGAAGTTGTCAATGTAGTGTGGCATTTGATGCATAGGAAAAACCGCTCCAGGGACTACAATATTCGGTAAATTCCGTAATTTCCGCAAATTAGTAAAAAATTCTGTTGGGTCTGGCAATTCGTTCAGAAATCCAATAGAAGTAGAGCGTGTTCGGCGTATCAAGGTTCTCGGGATTTTTCTATATGGCATGGAAATAGGTAAAAACGATTCAATGAAATTCGATCTTGTCATATCATATTTTAAATTCATGTTTTGGAAGAGAGATGTTCATTTCTGACCCTCATTATCGAAAATATCCTGTATTATTCCTCTACCAAGAAGTTGGCGATGAGACATTTTGATCATAAGTGGAGTGGAATGAACATGACAATGTTAATAACTGTAGGTGCGAACTGCTATATCTTAGGGCCTTAGTTATGCTAAGAGTACATAGTGATGTAGAAGCAGTATTAATTAGACTGAACATTTATTAGAGTTACCAGATTTTGAGGCCGACGGTCATTGCTAGGGATCAAGAGTATAAACACCATGTGAAGTGTTGACAGTTAGAAGCCTCAAACTTTTGTCAAATTTATTCGCAAACATGTTTCAGCAGACTAGCTACCATCATCAGTGACAACGAGCAATAAACAATGATGCAATATATTCAGGACTTATGAAATGAAAAATCAATACAGGGAAAGTGACTGCGATTGGCTATGATTATTCATGAGACGATAGGAATGAAGAAATGATTTTATGTGCCATGATTCAGCAGTTTTGTGTAGGGAGTGCGTATGAGTATTTCAGAATTATTTTTAACTGGGATATGAGCATGAAGCGATATTTCAGATGGGGGTCGACCTTTCACGTGTGCGTTTATCGTAGTAGAGATAAGGCGACGGGTTTCACCGACGTAGCATTGGTGCAATGCTCACAAGTACAGGCTATTTATACACACCTCAGGATAACTCACCAAAAGAAACAGGATATTTATTGCTTATCATATTTTGCGTTTGTAATTGCTTAAGGCTATTCTTGAAACTATTTTCTAAAGCAGTATTCGTGAGGCGAATATGACATATTATTTGAGAGATAAGAGTTGAAACAGGGGAGTTTCCAAAGCATTTAAGTTTTTTCACTAGATTGAGCGATGTGATCATGCTAAGCCAAAAATAGAATCGAGCGGAAAAACTGAAATAGTTGAGGCATTTCATTCGCAGAACTCCTTGTTATAATTTTCAGTCTTCTGATTATGAGTTCACAGTATTTACACAAGTGCGTCGATTTGATTGAGTATCTCATGATTAGTCTGGTGCATCGTCGGCAATTTATGATTCTCAATCAATTTTCTTTATGATAATCAAGGTTTCCATTGAATCTGTGATATGAAAGTGTAATTATCTACGACGTAATAATGGATACTTTGTCAGCAGTTAGAGCCTGTATGAACTGGTGCTCGCTTTTGCAACATGTATCTGCTTGACTGGTTTTAGAAAGATTTATATTTGCGCAATCATAAGTAGTGAAGTAACGATGATCTTGCAGCAACTACGCATTCGTGTTATGATGTAGTATCTCCATTGATTGCTGTTGTTAATGTCTGGCTTTGCAGAGTGATATGGACTGAAGTCTTGTAGAAGATCTAAAGATAGTTGGCAAACGTGTGGGAGTTGTATAGACACTGTCTAGACACTGAATAATGAATATATTTGTAGTTTTTTATTCGTCTACCAACAAAAAATTAAATGAAAAATGCCACTTTTCAGATTTTCTCCAAACACGTGCATGTAAGTCACATTATCTGGAATCTCCCGTCATTCAATCATGATGGCATTTGACGACAATAGATTTTATTATGGAATTGTGTCAAACTCATAATCATGTTTTAGACGATATATTTTTCATATTTTTCATAATCCAATGATGATTGTCTGCTTACTTGCTCTCAGTATCACCGGTTTTGCGGAAGTAGAGCTTTTGCAGTTTTTTATCAAAATTTCAAATTGTAGTTGCTTCAACAAGTAGTTTGTGTTATCCGCAATCATTACGTATATTGTGCTTATTATAAACATATAAACTGAATTAGATTTTGAAGAAAGATAATGTATCACTTAGCTTATGAATTGCTTTTGAAGCAATTTTTCTCTGAAAATGGGATGACGAACCTGGTTCGTCCACTATGAAGGGTAAATTCCAATTCCACCAATCAATGCTGGAGTTATTTGATCGTAGTTGCATTTATTTGATTGATTCATTTTTTGTCATGTGCTGACTGGATGTTTAATTTAGGAGTCGAAGAATAGCGTGAATAATTTTGTTTTGTCTTGTAATAGTGACGAAACCTACTAACTAACCTCAGCATAGAAGTTTGACTCCGTGTAGGAATTCAAAAAAAGTTCAAACATCCTTTTCTTCTACTGAATTTAAGCTAAAAAAATGGAAATA
This sequence comes from Prostheceraeus crozeri, assembly GCA_907163375.1. NCBI lineage: Eukaryota > Metazoa > Platyhelminthes > Polycladida > Euryleptidae > Prostheceraeus > Prostheceraeus crozeri. Next base: position 222,825 of record CAJQUW010010065.1, read on the forward strand.
AACTCACAATGATAAGCATTATTTTAAGTGCTTTCGATGACTATAATCATCTAGCGTCATTTACAAAAGGATCTTCAATAATCTTGCACTGAGAGTTATAGACATTCAAATTGCATAGCTATGGAAAGAGATAAAGTAAAAAAATAAGCATACATACTGAAATCGAGGCATTGGACTATAGTCAATTAACATTCGTGTAGATAAGCTGATAGCAAAGATGGGCTTATCAATGACTGGAAGAAGTCACTATCATATTCTTTCTTGACACACAACGAGGGCCTGAACCGCTTCAATAAAATGGCCTCATTGATCTTCACATGTGGTGGCATTTCTACAATATGCAGCAACAGAGAGATGGGACTCGATCTTGTGTCCTTTGTACTGCAATGGTACTCCAGAGATGCTTACATATTGAGTTGATTTCAGTTGTGTAGCCAGGGTAGACCGGATGCTCGGTTATGAAAAAGCGCAAGTTATAGCGAAGCACGATGCTTTTTCATAACCGAACATCTGGTCTACCATGGCGCCACAACTTAAAATCATATTCATGGCACAGGGCTTATCCAAACATATAGAATTTCTTTAATCCTTTGGGCCTCTCAATCTTGTTGCTGTCCACTTGGGATAGTGCTCTTTGATAAGGTTGCCAAGACCTCTCGTCCGACCTATACAACTGCATCCGCAGTCGAATTTGAAAATGTTCCTGAAATTTGATCGGTCAACTGGAGGAATTAGATCCTTCAAAGAACGACGAGTGGTCTTCACAAGCTGTGAAGAATATATAGTTCTCGAAATCTATTCACTCAGTTTTTCCGAGACGAATGAGTGAAATCTGTCTCATTCAAAGATCATTTAGAATCCTTTTGTAAATGATGTTATCGTGTTGTTAGAGTCATCAAAAGCGCTTCAGACAGTATACTTATGATTGAGTTACTTTCATTTTCTTTGCTTACGGACCTTGCAGGACTATAATTGAGAAATAATTCAATCAGTGGATATTTCAAGTACTAAATCGCAATTCCTACAAATGAGTTTTATACGCATGTGCATAAACATTTTTCGGCGAATGTAGATGTTCGAGTTATCGAGATTTCATTGTCACAAAGCAAAATTTTAGGTTTGGTGGGCGATTTTCAGATTTAGCGCTGCATAATTGAGTTTTTGATTGTGCGAAAGGTCACTCAAGAAACAGTGCTGATAATGAATTGACTGCGAATGAAATTGAGATATTATAGGAATGATGCTCATGCCCTTCTCTCTTACGCACATGAATTCCATTGTATTACATACCTTGCCAATTTTGTCTCTTCCGAAATACATTCCCATTTGTATTTCATTGACGAATGCTTGCATCAGTTTTCTGCTCAGTTGGATATCTCAACTGCAAGCCAAAGATATAAGTATCTACCCAATTGTCATTCCACAATGGTTGACACACTCTGAAGTCTGTCAACATAGTTCAATAATTTTTACTTGGTATAAAACGATAAAAAAGGAAGATATAAGGAATCCACAGTCTTTCATCTGCTCTAAATAATCAACGTAAGATGGAACACAACTCACGTCACGACGATAGTTCGCTAAGCCTTTGTTAGAAAACCAGAATAGAAAATCAATAGTAGAGATAGTCCAGCTCGGTCAGGTCTTCAGACGGAGGGAAGCATGAGCTGATACTGATGGCGTTGCCTCTCTCGACTGCGAGGCTAAATCGCTGTTTCAGATACGATGCAGCACGTGCTTCTCCTGTTTAATCATTTATCCTCTTTCCGATGTCTGAAATCAAAGCATTTGCATCCTCTCCCAGGAAGTCAGTCTCCCAAGCACTCCCCAACGTCTCGATTGCAACCTGGACTTCACAAGTGCACACTGTCGCAGATGCAAAATGGCTGAAACTCACGTAAATTTGCTTTGCGGCTTACTTTTCAGTCTTCAAGATCTTTTTGTTGCGTTTAGCTTGCCACATTTCTTGACCTTGACACGACGAAGGTTGTGCTACTAATAGATCCAGTGTGTCCCACGCTAAGTATGGGAAGTCCCATGAACTTCATCCGGAATCAGCTTCACAACCTGTCAGGTGGCCTGCTACTCCATCCATCCCGAAACAAAATGGCCATTATGCTTGCGGCCTACAAGAGCGGCTGGAAATACCAGCAGACGAAGTGCAATAAAGAAGACCACTTCACTTATCAAATATCAATAGATATTGAAGAACATGATTTAAAGTGTGACAGCTCCTTCTTCGATAGGAATAACCACTATAGTTTATCTGTATCAACTATCTCTTGCAACAGTTAGTAACAACCTGACACATAGTGATAAGCCATCCCCCGCAAGTTGCATTTGCTGTTATGAACTTAGACTAAAAATGTTTTCTAGTTAATCTAATTCAATTTCACTCTGTGATTTCCTAAGTCATTTTCTAATCTTCTAAAGCACGAAGATTGACCACTTTGGAAATAGGAATCGCAGGTGACTCACAGTCGCAAATGTTGATCTACAGAAAGATCTTCTTCATGATCAGAAAATCGAGCGGCAGGTTCCTACTAAGATCTGTTAAGTAGCTAATTTCTTCAGGTGGACAGTCCGAAAGTGTAAAATACGTCACTACATGACTTGACTCAACGCAAATCAACACGCACAGCAATAAGTTGACAACGTGAGATAAATAGAAGCGTGCCACTATTTTTCGCATCATTTCTCATTTCTCCGTACTGCTGTTCTGTTTCACTTTCATGTCAAGTATGGTATTTTTACATAAAAATTTGGATTACAATTTATGCAAAAATGCAACGCATGGACATTGCATCACATGTAACTTTGAGGTGATCACAAGCACGATACGTGACTGCGGCATTTAAGTGAATGAATTGCTATTAACACAACCGCTTCGCAAATGCATATTAATTATCAAACAAGGTAAACAACTTCTTGATGAATTTGGATGTATCCCACGCAGAAAGGACATCTAGCAGCAGTATCTGATTTTAAAGAATATGAAGATAGATTTTGTTCTTTATCTAGATAAAAATGGCGACAATGAATTTTTTTCAATACGTTTCGCTCATGCTCTATTTGAGAGATTAATCCCGAAGATACAATGCCGCATTAGCAAAATGTCTGCAAATCAACTCAAATGATTGTTACCAAGCGAATGTAGAACAGCTTGCATAGTAATCTAAAACAATACTCAAAAATTCATGGCTCCAAGTAGCACTCCAGTTGAGGAAGATAATACAAGAGGAGATCACCCCCCCATATGTATTCGCTTGTAAATTGCTATGAACATTTGAGTAGCTGTTACAGATATTACTGTAATTCTCGTGTATAATCAATCATTAAGCTGTCCAAGGCATAAGGCAATTCTAAACGCATGTATCTTGATAATGCTCAATAGAGTATGAGCGAAGCGTTGAAAAATTCATTGTCACTTTTATGTATTCAAAAAGTATGTCAAAAAGACTAGTTATTAAGGAGAAATTTTGTATGATGTTAATTTTCATAGTTGATTTTACTATATTTGTTTGTGTGATTGACAATTGATGTTACAAGGACTGCCTTTCGTTCAATCGATGACTATCTCTTTCATTTGTTTGTCACATTCAAAAACATTGCTATTTTCATTCTGTGAGTGTATTGTGTTTGCACTCAATAGAAATGCAGAACTTCGCAAGTTTGTGATTATTCATTGATTTTCAATTGATTTGGAAGAATTAATTTGAACGCAACTTCTTGTAATTAAACAGTAATTATGAGCAGTCAACTGCAATGACCCGAAGATTCAAATCATCGCGTATAGCTAAAAATGTAATCGCATGTTCTAATCTTGATCCAATCGTTTCATGCGCACCCAAGAATATGTACTGTCCGGAAAGTAGTTTGTATAACAGAAGCTCAATTGAATAGAAACTGCGTCAGGCCGAGCCAAGGCATAATTGCATGACCTGATCCACCAGTGTTGTCGCGCTCTTTTACTATTGTTCCATAACATTGAATGATGATTTTTATTGTTAATGAAATTAATAGAGATGATTTATGGATCGTCGCTTTGGAATAAACAATTCCGCGCTGTCTGGTTTATCTTTATTAATAACTCATTTTTGAGTATTTAGCAATAGAGCTCCATATCCTAGCGATATCGTGATAGCATTGACATCAATGGTAGAAAATGAAATCCTTCCACATATGCTGAAATATTATGATATAACACTACTTATGCGCTTGGTAGTAGAAGCTATGATCGAGAATTTTGAAGAGATGTCTATTAATATTCTGCAACTTATAATTTCAGGTGCTGAAGTGAATCACGCTGACCAAGACGGAAGAACAGCATTATGTGTTGCTGCATTATGTGTTCCTGCTTCTAAACGTCATCAAGAAGTTGTCCAACTTCTGTTAGAGCGAGGAGCACAAGTTGATCGAGCTGATCGAGAAGGAATGACTCCACTTCTAATAGCTGCATATGAAGGTCAAAAAGAAGTAAGTTGCAGCTTAGGCGTCACTTTGACGTGCGGTAGCATCCTTAGGATGAACAGTCGTAATGCTATCTCATAGCGTGCGAGCAGGTGCGATGATCGTGATGGGATAATGATCTCTCGAAAGGACGGCTTGGGGGAAGGCTGGCATCAGTCCGGCACGATTTTCATTGTGATCGTCAAACGAAATAGAATTTACAAAGTGCTGAAATGCATTAGATGCCAGTGCCTACAATAATAGGTTATCTCCCTGATGTTTGAATTTATTAGCAGTTTGTAATCAGTTACTAATCAGTAATCAGTTTGTAACTGTAAGCAGTTAGTAGATCTTGCAAACTTCAGATTCTAATATTTGAGTACTTGGTATATTTTAACTACATGTGCGATTTCTGTTCTGTTGGATAAAATTCGAAACATCAGTGTGGAGAGGGGTTAGATCCGACGGCCGTACCATAATATCCTTGCTTACTTAGTCATCATCCTCATTACTGAGTGTCGGGGATCACGGACATGTGCACCATTGATCTCCATCGACTGCTTTGACTCGACATGGCCGTACATTCCGACAGCGGTCTACTGGTCCATTCCTTGATGTCGTCAGTCCACCAGCGCCGTGGTCTTCATCGAGAGGTGCGAGCAGCTCCTGCCGTTGATCATATTAGAACTGCGGCGTGTGATCGGAGTGGGGAGGGGGGGGGGGGGATGTGGATTGGTGGTATGGTAGTATCAGTAGTGGGGGGGAGTTATGTAATAGTATATGTGTGTGTGGGGGTAGAGATGTAGGTGGCCGAGATCGACGGGAATGGGGATTATGAGTAGTGTGTACTGTGGTGGCGGGGTAGGTGCGGGGGGGTATGTATATACTGGGGTGTGGGGAGGGGTGGGGCGGTCTCGTTTGCTCGTTAGCGATCTCATCGTCTAGCGAATGGAGACCCAAGCAACCCCCGCATATAGTCCGTCGATATACCTCACGTGTTATACATCTCGCCGATCACGATCCCCAACACTATAGTACTGATCCCTAGCGTGCCATATCACGTATAACCGACGCATACCAAAGTAGCCTAGGGAAATGTGTGAAGCTCACTAGACGCTACGGCAGACAAGTAGCCAACTATCGGTTGATTACCACTAGCCATTCGATCAAACCCACCACATCCACACCCGGCCCAATCTCCTACAACATAACCACTCCCTATAACGCACCGCTGTGCTTTGATACTTGAGGCTGTATACGCGACGTTCCCAATTATCGTCCTCGCGGCGACGTCTTGAAGGACTTCACGGCTCCGCAATCGTATTACCCTGCTCTCGTCCAAATATAGCAAAATTACACCCTAGTTCTCCCCATCGCGAATCCTCACCGGCTGTCGTCGGTATAGTCGTCACATGTCCGCCTACCTCCTTCTTGCTTTACGTTCAATCGTCTGGCGGATTTGCACACCAGCGTCGCGGTCGGTGGCCTTCGACAAATCGATGTGCTGTCGCTCTAACACGTCCTAATCGGTAATTTATTTCTCGCGTACCAGTCGTCTCATTTTTCTGTGCTAGATTAACAGTAGTAGTCGTCCTTCGAGAATGTGAGTGCTGATGTTGGTCGCCCAGATCACGTGGCCAAAGCAGTGCAGCTTCCGCTTTCGAATGGTCATCATCAACTCTCGCTGAGTCCTTAAATCCCGAAGTATGGATTCGTTAGTACGATGGGCAGTCCAGGGAATCTTCAAACGCCTGTGGCTTCGTCATTTCAAACGAGTGGAGTTTGTTGACCCTTATATCAACGCTTGATTATTTCACTTGGACCTATGTCGACCGTTTACGACATTCTAGTCTAGAATAAATTGTTGACAGTCAATCTGAAGAATTACAGCACTGTAAGAGTATGTATATGCAATAATTTAAGAATAAGTGTATGTATGTATTATGTAGCAATTTAGCATTAATCTTGAGAACTGTTTCTTTAGCGTTAAATTATATTAAATTATACATGTTTTTCAAAGCTACCTCAAATAAAGTTTCCAGAATCATATATTCAAGCCTATATGAATTTTGTTACTGTTGTGTATTTATTAGCCATCGATCTTAAAATCATCCCATATCTTGAATATCTTCATTGTATAGGGTAATGTACATAACACTTGGAGGTTAATGGGATTTATAGTAAAGGGATTGTATGCATGCAGTTGGTGAGAGTAACATGCACTTTTGTAGAAGTTATGTAAATTGATGCATTCATAGATTTGGTAGCATCACTGGGCTCAACCGTTGATGAAGACTACCGGTGTTGGTAGAATAAATAGCACTGAAAGAAAGCCCTCTTGCCATCAGCAACCACGATGGCTCAATCTCAAGAACAGATCAGCTAGCCATATGTGATTGACAGCTAACAAGCGTCAGGACTGAAAATCTTGGACGTTGTTATTAGTTATGGCATTTGAAAAAGTACGAGTTAAGCATTTCAATTTTTCTGGGCATTGTCACAATTAATTTATATTTTTAGTTTATTTGAGCATTCAAATTCCTTTTGTACATTTTGGATAAAGTTGAATGTCCATATTCAGAAAGATGGAAGAGCTCGGATGAATCAGTGGTCAGGTTTTTAAAAATACGCTGAAAAATAATTATCCAACGTTTTTCCATGATAACTTGGATACAGTGTGTTGAATATCTCATTCACTGATGATGGCAGAACCTATCGATAAAGAATGCCCTCATTTTACAAAGACTATTGTGTCGTGCATAAATTGTATCAAAGCTGAAATTCAGTTCAGTTGTCATTGAAAGGTTTACCGTGTCACCCACCGTCTTTCATGATGCATCCAGACGAAATGCAGGCACAGTTCATGCACCTTTCAATGTAGGCCTATTTAACATGGAAGATGGAGTGCATATGCAGTATGAACATAGAAATAATGTGGCGTAGGTAAAAACGGCTAAACGTGGATAGTACTCGCCAATATTTGCCCTCTTTATTTCAATAAATCTGAAAAATACTGTTTAGCTATTATTATCTCGACACAATGTCCCATCCCTTTCGCTGATAACTGTAGTATCGATACTTGACCTAAGCGTCTCAGTAAGTCAGAACATCTTCACGTCCAGGAAACCATTGTATTGACTGACCGCAAGAAAAGCACATTGCGTAGTTTCGAAAAGATCTCATGGCAGACATCGAATAGATTAAATGGATTAAATAGATTAATCATCACCACTATTATAAAAATGAATAAAGATAAAACACTACTGTATATATATGGTAAGATTAATCATCACCACTATTGTAAAAATGAATAAAGATAAAACACTACTGTATATATATGGTAAGATTAATCATCACCACTATTGTAAAAATGAATTAAGATAAAACACTACTGTATATGGTAAGGAAGTAACAACATAGAAAGTAATTTTGCAGTAAGTCAAGCAATTTCACTGTGGTTCTTTAGTTAATAGTCCCTGATGATGTAACCCTGTGTAAAGAGATATACTTGCATGATGTTTTCTGAGATATCTCGGTCAATTATTTTATATCAAAGCCACAGGCATCTAACACGATAGCTGACCTTGCTATTCCAGCAAATATCAATGTTTCCTCCTTTTACCATTACGTCCATATCACGTGGTGTGGTCAATTGTTTTATGTGCATCTTATTGAGTTAATCGACGGTAGGAATAGACGGAAGGTAGTAAAGGCCGCTGACACAGGTTTCAAACGTGTTGAAATCAAACCTGTGTGCGACAATTAACTGACACAGGTTTGTGTAAACGTTAGCCATCTAGAACTACATCGCAACGACACTCGGCATTTTCATCCGCGTAGTTGACTAAACGACAGGAAAATAGCTGCTCGGATGTTTAAAACAAGGCTCAAAAGCACAAGCGTGCTATGAAAAGTAAAGACAAGAGTATCGCTCTATGCCAACTTATAAAAAAGTTATCAAGGTTTAGGAGGTATCGGGAACTTTCAGGTCGGTTTCATCAGCAAACTGTTCGACGCACGAGACACAACAATAGCAGAAGCAAGAGCAATTGCACATCATGAGTACTCAATCAGTAGAAAATACGGAACTCTAGGCTACAACCTGTCCTCACAATTTTATAGATGTTCATACAATCAGCATATTTCTTAATGTCTTTCATTCTTAAAATAAAGCTTCACATGGTGTGATCTCGCTGTCCACCTAGTTTGCCGTTACAGGCGCGGTACGCCGACGTACCCTCTATTCGTATATTCAATTCCAACAGAAATCGACCGCAAAAGAAAGAGGAGCTTGGCTTTTGCGTTTGGTTATAAAAATTTGCATTCAGATAATCTTTCCATCATTTCGCAATTTGTTTGCATAGCAATATACTGCGACCACAAATCAATATTGCTACATATTTTATGAGCTCATATTCGCTCTAAATGTAGGCCCTTGTTCCATTACAAGGTATATGAGATTTTCGTCTTCTCGAAGTGGCCAACTTGATGAAGTGAAATTCATTTTTGCATTGTTGAGGGAATTCCAGTGATGTAATCGAAATAGAGAACATCTATTCGGAGGATGTACGACGTCGTTTGAGAATCCTCTACACCGAATGATATGCGTAGTAGATTTTATATACATTGTGATTTGTGACAAATCTGATGGCTGCTTGCATATCATGATGCATATTTGACCAACGGGCTCACCAAATAAGTCATTAGTTTTTCATTTCAGTAGGTGTTCTAAGACTTTGCGGTACCTGCACAATTTCAATCAAAATTCATCACATGCCGTCAACTTATCGAGCAATGAGATTGATGGGCTAAGGAATACACAATTCTTACAAAATAGAACAGAATATTTTAATGTTCTGAAATGTTCTTGAATATGTTCTGAAAGCTTTATTTGAGATAAAGTAGGGTTTGAAACTGCATGTATAAATCATTAATTTCAACATTAGCGAAATATTTCGCAACAATAATGTCACATTACATGCACTTTCTTAGAATGTTGCAATTCTTCTGATTTACTAAACAACTCATTTTAGAATGAAGGTCGTCAATGGTCAACATCTGTAGGACTAGTCAAATTAACCGGTTGCTAGTATTCAAAATTTGTGGTCGGTGATCGGCGTTGCCAAAATGACTGGCCAGCGATGGGTGGGTTCCAACCCTGTTACATGCATTGCAATGAAGCTTATTTTCAAACGAATCCTTCTACATGTTGAAATACATCCGTGCTTGTATACAACAGCAAGAACATCTCATTGAAAATCTTCGCATCATACAACAGCAATTCCAGCAAAAGAAAGAGTTGATCAATTTTACCAAAATCAATATTGAAGAGGACAGGAAGTATTCCTGTCTACGTAAAACCTAATTTTGATTCTGTGGTTCCTCCTTTATGCAGCAGGTTGGGTCTTCATATATTTTAAGAATTATAGTCTTGTCAAACAACACATGACTGAAATCATAGAGGTCCACGTCCTTCCTTTTCATCGAACTATGATTTCTATTTGTGTGCAGATATCCCTTCTTCTTTCCTATGATGACCAGGAGAGTTGGTTGATTTATGTCAAGGTATAGTATACAAAAACAAATGCTTCAGAAGTCTCGGCGCACTTTTTTCCGAATTTCTGTTTTTTCTGCAATTTTTTGTCCAAAGCCACTTTCAAATCAGGATTTCAAGAAATTTGCTCGGCGGTAGCACGTTTCCTTGACAGTGAATAATCTTAGAGCTGTACTTAATATGTGCTGCCTCAGCCGTGGGCGGTCAAAGATAAATCACTTCATGCTTCTCCAAATGATGGTAACCTGAAACTAACTGGATTTCAAAATGAAATGAAAAAACGCTGTGAAGCCTCAGCAATTTCTTGTTCATATAATCGATGATTTTAACTTAGCGGACACTCGAAAGAGCGAATAACTTCAATGTTTTTCAATCCTGTCAAAGTTTAAAATGTGCAAGCATAGTACTGTCTAAATATCTGACGAGTAGACTGTTAGATATTTAAAAAAAATAGTATTGGGAAAAAAATTATCATTATTCCTGGTTATTTCGACAGAGATGCTATCACATGACGCAGCATTTTCTATCTTTGAAATTTGTTGATCGCGTTCGAAACTGACCTTTAGTTCGTGTACACTTCTGATAGAATTACAGCTAGTCTGTGACGGTGCGGTGCTTTCCCAAGAGACCCAATTCATTTTCTTGATTACGTTGACGGAGCAAGTAAATATCTCATATCCCTTTGTGTTGCCGACAAGTTGGCTGATTGACGTACCTCTTTTTCAAGATACTTTCTCCTATCGTGAGAAATCCGAAGTCGCTTGGACATGCAGTGGGATCTAAGAACCAGTAGCCGGTAAATTCGACTTTATCAGACTTGGATTTGATAGATATTACGTGCTGAACTGTTGTGTCAACACCACATGAGAAGATCTATTCGTCTGATTCTCGTCAACGGGAAAATCGTGGCGGGCATTTCGTTGAGTAACATCTAAAAATGCTCAAACCGTTTTTATCAAAATGAACATAGCAATGAAGCTCATGCAAAGCAAGCAAGACCTGTGGTCTTGACCATTGATGGCAAGACCATTGATGGTCATGGAACAGCTACTGACACTCAAATATAAATTTCAGCTACATGTATAATATATATTTTGTACGGGGAAAACGGCTTATCGTAAACCCTTCCAAAGAGCTTGCAAAGGGCGGTAATAAAAACTAAGTAGGCGTTGATTCGTTGTTTTAGACAGATTATTGATGATAATTACTATGACTATGACTAATTATTGATGTCAGATTGTCATTATTAAGAGGTGTTTTCACAGAATTAGATTCATCTGCGCGCGCGTCGGTTTCCTAGAAAGGAAGGGTTATATGTAGCCTTGATATCGAAATGGCACATCACAGAATTAGACAACTTGCTCCTTCTCGAATGGATAATTCATGTATCGCTTGCTATTGGAAATGGCAAACAATAAGCTGTCAGCAGAGGACACCAGAGCCAGTGAGAGATGCGTGCGTGCTGTGATATCACTTCGCACACACCAAAACATACATCGCTGTCTTGGTTAACACTCGATTCAGTGTATGGACTATACAGTGAGGAATGCTGAAAAGAGGATGTGAAATCATCAAGTGAACTAATTTTCGTACGCCTGCTACTTTTTTAAATAATGATCGGAAGGGTCAAAATTATGGAGAAAACTTGTGCGCAATGATCTGAAGTCTTTGAATCTGAAGGAATTTTGGCAATCGAAGCACTTTGCTGGAATTTACAGTAATCCGCAAGTGACGCACGACTTTTCTCCTATCTCTGTAAGGTATTATGAATTCCTTTTCGCCCACTTTTTTCCGAAAGCGGCCGAATGCGACCGCTGAAAACGTAATCTTGGATGAAACTTGTGTACTGTGATCAGAGATTCTACCAATTTCCGGTTCAACCAAACTTCGAACTTGGCTCGCTTTCGATCGAATCTGCAGATAGCTTGTTGATATAACTCTCACTGCACATAGATTATGACGTTTTACACATGCACGCAGATTAGAGAATCCCTCTTGAATACGTATAATGCTGTAATTCGGTGCGGCTACAGCAATTCCTGACAGCATCGAATTTGCAAGGATCACATCAAATATTCTGTTTACTGAAGCCGTGCCAGAAGAGAAGTGTTGCCAACTTTGGGGTGGTATCCATCAATCACATCTTAATCTCAAGCATGTTAAAATATGCTAACGAGGCGCAGCCACTCTCAATCTGACAGCTTGTAACTTCCTTTAATATTTTCTATAGGTCTTTTTTAATGGAGGTAACCTCGCAGTAAATAAGTGCATATTAGTGCAAGTACAGTAAAATTTTCCAGAGGCACAAGTTGAGTGATGGCTTCCAGCTGAGGAACCACTAGCCTGTACGTGTACATTTCCATCATACATCATAGTTCTATGCTTTGTTTAAGAGCAAAAACTTAAATTTGAATCCATGAAAAGCTTGATACCCAAACATTCACGAAAATGACCAAAAATAGTGCTGGAAACAATTTGGAAATTGTTGCTAAATATGTGAAGTAAAAACCCATAATTACAAGTCGTTGAACTGGTCTACGTACCTGGTGGTCTCCGTGGCACAGTGGTTAAGTGCTCGGCCTAGCGATCTTCTGATCCAGAGGTCGAGCCCCGAAAGTGTCATTGAAAGTCGTCAGGCAGGTCATCCGGACTTAAAGGTCACAACGCCCCCAGGACGGTGGAGTAGTGACGTTAAACCAGTTAAAGCTTTACCAGGTTTTAGCTACCTTTTAAGGGTTTTCCCTTTCAAGCATTGTGAAAGCTTTTTAAGTTTTTACCTATACTGACAGGTCATGCCATTCTGATTAAATCAAGAAGTTTTGAATGCTTGGATGTTCACTCATTCTTTAAGTAATTGTTTTGTTGACCTGCAGGTATGCGAGCTGCTATTGGAATGGGACGCGGATGTCGACCGATCTGACCGCAGTGGACGAACACCATTATTAGCGGCAGCTTCTTGTGGTCATGCGTCGGTTGTCAGTCTTCTGCTGTTCTGGGGTGCATCCATTCATTGCTTGGATGCTGCCGAGGGACGTTCAGTCCTCAGCATCGCTGCGGCACAGGGAAATGCTGATGTGGTAACGGAACTGCTTGCGCGTGGCCTTGATGAGATGCACAGGGACAACTCCGGCATGACGCCTCTTCATCTAGCTGCTGCTGATGGCCATCTTGAAGTAAGACTACATCTCCCTCAGTATACACTTAATCTGCAATTTAACCTTTATTTTCACAGAATTTAATGTTATTTATATCAATATTATTATATTATTTAAATGCCTATTTTACAATGAAGAAAGTGTCACAGTGTAGCATGTATCTATTCATCACTGTGAAAACACTTGTTTCAACATTTCTCAGGTTTTACTGCCCATCTTGCAGGCTATTGTTTCAAAAAATAATTGCACTTATTTTTAGGTGAATTTTCATATTTTTCCTCTTGTCATTGTTATCTTCGCAGCAATAAGAGTGGAATCATTATAAGTATCCTACTGAAATACTATTAAAAAACTAATCAGCTATTTATTCACGAGAACAAATTTATTCTCGTGAAATATCCAAACACACAACGTTTGCAACATAGGCCTACAGCTACCATGTTTTTTGAAACAATACTATACCCTCTTAACTCAGCATAGTGTATATGAAATTGATAAACTCAATAGATGGAATTTTCTTATTCATTATGTATAAAGCAAAGTGTAAGATTGCGTTATTCCATTATGTATACACGAGGCTGTATGGGAATGCTCATACAATTAAAAAGTAATTTAATTCCTGGCACCGATTTTCTATCTGCGTGTATTATGTTGCTTTTATTTAGTTACAAATGATTGAAAACGAAAGTGAAGGGGTGGAGAGGAGGGTAGTAGTGCCACCGGTTTTTTGAAGTTTTACTGTTTCTCCGGATTATCTGAATTGAGTTTGATGTTCGACATTTCGCTTCAGACCCTCTTCGCTCACTGAATTAATGTATGTTTTCACTTACTGGGTTATCAGGAGACACGATTGTTTCAATCACGCAGTATGAGCTGCCAAAATGATACAGGGCCTGTTTAAATGTAAAATTCGTTTTCTGAATGAATGATGCTCAAAGCTCAGCAATTATGTAGCATCAGTTAGTTATAAAACCTAACAAATATCTTGTTCCTATCACAGTGTAGAATTTTACAATCTCAGCATTTACATTTAATTGATGGAGTTACATTAGTTACGTTGATATTATCTTTATTTAAGCTTGAAGAGGTGACATAGCGTTCTAAAATCGATTTTCTTGATTTAGATTTATGCATTCCGAGAAATATTTGGCATTTTTTCATGTACTCTATTTCACGACAGTGTTATTCGCAGTAGATGGCAGGCTTGGCCGTAATAACAAAGTTATTACTTAACAAACATCGCTGAACATTTTCATTCCAAATATTTAATGTGCAATTAAATAAATTGGTTTAAGCAGAATGTTGATTAATTGATTTGAGTAAATAAAACAAAAGATCAAGCTGATAAACGAATTTTACTGACAACTTTAAAGAAATAGCTGTACAAAGGACTGATAGAAAAACTCAACCAATTCTAAATCCGATGTCAAAACATGTTAAATTCATTTAAAGCATGTTAATATTATGTTTTGTTTATTTTTCATTTAGAAAATAAGCTGCTTATGCCTGTTAATATCGTTCATTATTTCCTGTTAATTATGTTACTGTAATCTTCTATTTATTAACGATTGTATCAAAATCAAGCTAGTATATTCCATCGAATATCCTTCTCATATTATTCCGATTCGGGAAATGATTTGGAAGAGACATTAAATTTTGTTAATGTTTTTCAATTCGCTATCATCGCAAGTGCTTCTAAATATGATATCACATTTTCATCCACGTGAGAACGGATCTTAGACATCTGCACTGTATTTTATGATTTAAAATAAATGGCAAAGCGTCTTCAGTGTTCCAAGCGAGTCCGATGAGCTCAAGAGTAATCTACCGTTTTGATACGACGTATCTTTCGTTTTATTTAGGTGTGTGTGTGTGTGAGTCGTGTGGAGCGCGCCTGTATGAGAAGAGAGTAAGATTTCTGCCTCCACGGGAGATATAAATTAATGAGAAACTGGTTTCGTCAGTGTACGTGTTTTGCGGCTCGTGGCATCAATTGAAGTAGGATTCTGCGCATGATAGATTGTCAGGTCAGGAAACTTGTCTTCCCTTTTGCAATTCGCTTCATTCAGGTTTAATGCAAAACGAACTCAATATGGTGCGGATCAGGTGATGTATGAGATACTGCAGTCGCTGATAGTGGTAGTGAAATGGAGGGAACAACTTATCTTTGTGATTGCCACCTACCTTCGATCGGATCATTGCTTTCGACGTTGCTAATAATGTCTGATGAACGAAGTCGTCAAAAGTTCGAAATGATAGACGAGCAGCATTAAGGTTTAGATGCATCAGTTTCTATCAGTGTCGAACTACGAGAGTTGGAGTTGCATGAAAAATGATGTTTTACGCAGGCATTGGTTCAGCAATGATATGGAAATGAAAAGTTCAATTATGCTGTTTCTCGATCACTAAGTTAAAACAAAATGTAATGAAAAGAACATGTAGCTGTGGCAGTGCAAATATGATAACAAAATATACAATCTTAACATCAATAATTGGCACAGAATTATTTCGGTCGTCTCTTCTTCTGTTTGACTAGAAAGGAAGCATTGGAACATGTAACGCTAATGAAATGGGACATTGTTACTGAATAAGTAGGGTTGTCAGCCGATATTTCACCTGTGATTTTTCTATGAAAGTCGTTTACATATCTATCGTTTAGATATCCCTTAATTGCCATGATTAAGGCCGTCCAATTTGCTATGTTATACCATTGAGGTAGGAGCATTTCACCATTCATCTTTGCGTTCCCAGTGAAAATGACATTGAGATGATTCCTATGTTTCACACTTTGAAATCGTGGATATCTCAAGTTTTACATTCTTTAATGTTCTGAGCTGCATGGACTATATAGAAAGTGATCATGGATTTGAATCTTTTGCAGATCAGAATCTTGGAATTTTGACATCTTAGATTTCAGGTTCATTAACAATGCATATATTACCATAGAAATTAACAATACCATAGAAAGTCCTAGAATGGAAATTGCATGAAAATTATGGCACACACTTAGTTGGGGCAAAAAGCAAATTGTGCGAACTGGTGTTCTTGTTTTCTGATTGTCATTTATATTTATCAAGCCAATCTGTGATCTAAATTTTTTGCCCCTTGTCCAAAGATCATGTGCACAAAAGCAATAATGAATTTACAAAATACTGCGGCGACAGGATGACAAAGAAGGAAATCCTTTAAAACGTTCTGTACGTTCATCATTTTGAAATTTCGCTCCTATAATCTATCAAGAGCATAATCAGACACATGAGCAACTTGTAATGTCGATTTGCAGAACATGCATTGCTCCAGCTTGAAATCAGAGGTCAAGAAATATCAGAGTATTCATTTTACTTGAAAGGGCTCCCCTGTTCACTATATTTGAACAATTTTCAAAATCTTTGCATGCTTTCGAATATCAGCTTCCAAAATATCATCACACTATATCACATGTGTCATTTAATGATTAATTGAAAAGTTCCAGCGACCATTCACTTATCTGAGAAATTATTGTCGGTGAAGAAGCTTTCAATGTGTTTATTCGACAAAAGCGCTAGGTTTCTTAACCGTATGAAGATCATCCTATAATTAGAATTTTTTCTATTGAATTCTTGAGATATTCTTACAACCAGTGCACCGCCCACTTTCAATTATGACTCTGTGAACCAAATTTTCATTCGTATTCCAGTGTTGAAAAATTGTAATGGTTGTCAATGACTGCACAAATAGACACAGTATATTAATCCATGGAATAGTAGGCTATTTCATATGAAACAATACTACCATCTCACTTAAAATTCTCCTCATGACGATCCTGTTATTTTCTGTCAACAACTTCCACAACCAACTTGGCAAATCGTTTGACTATGATACGATGTTTTAGATAGAAGCAGATCTACAAGCCATAGATTTTTCCATGTGCCATCATTGTGCATAGGCAAGATATCAAACTTCCATTCTAGTGACTATTATCTACTTCTATGTATATTACCTTTCAAATGATCAGCCTAAATCGTCTGGCGCTACGCTCCGACGATTTAGGCTGTCATTTGAAAGGTAATATATCTTCAATCTGCTGACATAATACCATAGCAATCGAACAATGAGCAGCCAGTTCAACATTCAGCACGCCAAATTGTGCAAAGTTTTATTCACAAAATATTCATGAAAGAGAACTGTAGAGAACTTGCACTGCGACTTCTCAGTCCTATATTGCTTGATAGCAACGAATATCGGGCATGCTGTTGTCATCGTCGTCATAGACATATAGAGAATCATTCATTACAGGCAGTGAAAAATGTGTAACTGTATTGATCACAGTGTTCTTTCTGAATTCTTTAACTGCAAATTTCTTCGCTTGAGACATGTGATTATTCTATTTCGATTGCATTCAAGATTATCCATTTTGAAGCCATTTTATGACAAACTGTTTCAACGAAAGTGTCATGAATGAACAATATTCCATTTCCTCAAAAATGTGCGATATTCGATGAAAAATGGCTATAGTATGAACTTAACGAAAAGAAGAAGGTACATTTTAAATTAAGCTTTGTTTTAAGGGTTTTTTATTCATTCATTGAATCAAAATTATGATAAAAAATCGTGTTGCGCAGTCAGCAAAAGTATAAAGTCAAAATAAGCAATAACAAGGAAAAATGGCTTGAAACCGTTATTGGTGAGGCGTCTCATCGTCACAAAGGATGATCTGTCGCGAACAGAAGAATGGAAAGTTTCAAAACCAAGATGGAAATTATTAGCCAAGCTTCGATGACAGTTTTATCATAAAAATTTTCACTGATGCAACTTGTTCACTTGAGTGCTGTTGTCGTCTACTCCGAAGAGGATTTATGTTATTTTGCTTTTCTTGCCGTTCAATGAAGTCATTCAGTGTTTGATTCATAAAGGTGAAAATATCCACGCACAATCTTTAATTGATCGTGTTTCGCATTTCTTGGAGTTAACTTTCCATTTTGATGAGACGCTTGAAAATCTCGTTGAAAAGTTAGGGAAGCCAGCAATAGCTTTGCTGACCAATGCGGTCAATCCGCAGCACTCGCTTCATGTGAAGGGCTTCTTACTGTGAACAAGCCATGAGATCTCCATCTGTTAGTGTATGGCAAGCGAGACATTGAACGTTACATTTATTGCTGACAGAAGCTTCGCATTCGTTCTCGATGCAGTCATAGTAAGATGAATTGAAGGACAAATCACATTTTTGCGAAAAAATCCAAGAAGACGCTTAAACATTCTCTGAATTCACGAGTGACGAAATGATGTAATCACGCTTTGCCATGCGTTGTTGTTATTGTTCATTTTCTACCTTTTTTGAATTCAGTTGGAGGCTTTATCATCGAATGCATCATTTCAATTCATGTCACTAAAAATTCTAAAAATAAGTGCATGTGTCAAGACTTTTGTTTGAATATCCTCCCTGTCGGCTTCAAATGACAGTCGTAGAGAAACTGGACCAGACAAACAAATGGTAACAAATCCATCTCTAATAATTTTGCCGATAGCATGATACCTACAGCATTAACTGCATATTTATTTTTACGCTGACCTCTTACGGCTTGTTTTTAATGCCACTCGCGAATAAAAAACACAAAGAAGCGATATTATTATTATTATTTCCTTGAACATGCTTATTTCGTTGATAATGAAGCTGTAGCGTCAGTACTCCTCCATACCGGGGGCTTGGTCGGTGCTGACATAGTCAGACTTTAATCTGGAGCGTTGTAATCTTTTAATCTGGATGCCCTACCTAATGACTTCCAATGACACTTTCGGGGCTCGACCACTGGAACGAAAGATCGCTAGTTCAAGCACTTAACCACTGTGCCAGGGAGACCACTGATCATAACTGAAAAAGTGCATTTAAGTAATACAGATTTATAGTTCAAATGCTTTCGAGTACATCAATAGATAACAACCCCCTTTTCTTCGATTTTGAAAATATTTCTAGAATGATTGCAGCTGTAGTAGAATAATTTAACGATTGTTTTCGCACTGATTCTATGAATGATTTCCCGAAGACTAAATGCGAAGAATAATTATTAGAGTTCCACAATCTCAGTATCTGTTTCGCATCTCCTAGCGGTTATCATGTGCTTTTGGGAAGCATTCGTTAAATATTGTATTATTTCATAGCACGCTTTACGTTCCATTCTTCTAATCGTTAGTCTATCGACGAGACTAAGTTGCTACTATCATGGGACCGACGTTGCTTAATCTGCTTCCTTTTCATCGGGTATTTAGTGTCGATTTGAAAATCTATGCGTGTTGTTTTGATTTTCTGCTTTGTTTTCCTCTGAGCGATCGCTAAATTGGAACTATGAAACATGATAAAGTAGAAACACTTGCTAATGCTTTGAGTAGTTCATCGTTAGTAATATTTCTGAAGTTCAAAAAGGAAGTCTTGTAATGATAGCCACAATTTTCAACGGTTCACTTATGATGAGCAACTATTGATCAATTCTTAGTTGCTCAACAACGCGACTAAGAACTTGGTTCATGCCTATGCCGCATGATGAAGCTTTAACGTCACTGCTCCCCCTTTTTTGGAGGCTTGGACTGTGCTGACATAGTCAGACTTTTTCTGGAGCGTTGTGATCTTTTGGCCCGGATGCCCTTCCTGCCGACTTCCGATGACACTTTCGGGGCTCGACCTCTGGACTAAAGGATCGCTAGGCCAAGCACTTAACCACTGTGCCACGGAGACCACACTGCTTATACCGCATGATGTAGCACAAGAAAGGAATTTGAGTCTTCATTCGATGTTAGACCTACACATTTATTGTTGAGTCATTACGTAAATATTTAGTAGCAGTTCTAGAAATACTAGTTGGAAGGACATGTTTAAAATTCATTTAATTTTTATTTGAATTTCTAGAGGGTGAAACTTTCATTTTCATCAGTTAAATCAAATTAAACTCATTATATTAAAATGAATGTGACAAGGAAATCTTAAATTTAATTTTCTGTCATTCCCTGTCATCTTAGATCACACGTCGTTCAATTGCCGAACTTTATTCAGCTCTAGTATTCATGGAGGTAGTACAGATGTATTTCCCAGAAAAAATGACCAATCACTAATGATCAATAATTTACATAAATGATAATCGCCAGAATCCTTCAGGGCAACATAATTAAATTAAGCCGTTAAAGCTTACTTATTCACTTCATTCCAAGGTCAGCATTTTTATTTAATCATGGGTAAATTAATTAATAAAAATGATACAAGCATCAAATTACATTCCAAAGGTCAACATCGAAGAAGTAATGCTATATTTCTGGAACATTTTCCTCTAATCTCGTCATCACAATATGAGAAGATGATATTCCGCACAGAGTACCTGTAGTATAATTCAGGTCCGGCCTAGCAAATAATCGTAGTTTGCAAATATATGCTATGTCCTTTTCAAAATCATCCGTGTTATCGAAGACAAAGTCATCACACTACTAATTGATATAACCAATAATAACAAATAACTGCCGTATTAAAATGATTGGTGTTCACTGCTGTGGTCTCCGTGGCACAGTGGTTAAGTGCTTGGCCTAGCGATCCTTTAGTCCAGAGGTCGAGCCCCGAAAGTGCCATTGGAAGTCGTCAGGAATGACATCTGGTTCAAAAGATCACAGCGCTCCAGTTAAAAGTCTGACTATGTCAGGACCGTCCAAGCCCCCAGTGCGGGGGGATTAATGACGTCAAACCATTCATTCATTAAAATGATTGGTACTCAACCATCTTCACAAGCAGAAATCCGTTGTTTTTGTACCGATTTCTGTATACATCACATGCGTATGCTCTATATAGCTAGCGTGCTATGATTTAGCTCTTTCTTTTGATTTTGCTTACTTCATCTGTAGACATTTTGTTGGGACCATCGTATTGTTAGTCTTAGTGTCCGATAAGGATCCATCATTATGTACGTGTATATCAACAACAAAGATGAAGGCAATGATAACCAACGCCAAATATCTTTTACTGGCACTTGAAGCTTGTATCTGTTGTGAACATGAGATAATCTTTTATATGAATTTCCTTCATGTTACTTTATTCTACAATGAGAACATGTTAAATCATTATGATAATATAACTGAAATGATTATGGAATTTATTCGACAGGAAAGCTTATTTATCATGACACTGCTGTTCATTCACCTCAGATCTTAAAATTTGAGCACAATATGAAAATTATGCCATGACGGGGATCCACTAGTTAACGTATGTGAATTGAAATAATGCTAACAGTAAATTACTATGTGGCAAGATTTATATATTAGTAGAAATGCAGTTCGAAGTGTTAACCAGTCGCCATTTCATGATGAGTGATGAATCATTGATATTATCTTACTGCTCATGCTTCCATATTAGATCAATGCATGAACCAGTGTCCGGACTTTGGCGCGAATTCTCGCCAAGCGCGAAAATATTGACCCTGCTTGTTCAAAAATCATGCCAACAAAGTTATACCAACACTGCCACTGACAAACTGCATCAGAGTTTTCGTTGGTATTTCGAATAAAAGTCAATGGCAAAGCTAAGTGATGAGTTCACCTCACAGTAATCATGACAAAAAGTCAACTGAGCGAGTGGGGCTTATGTATAGACCACTGCTTCCAATCATTGGAGTCGTGACCCAAAATAGGGCCGCTGGTATATGGAAACACTTGGAGCTTCTTCTGGTGGGAAAGATTTAGTTCTCTGCTCCGGGCATGATTGCAAAAACGCGAAAAATCAATCAATAAATCCCGTTCTAAGTAACGAATCAAGTAAGTTTTGTCAGCGTATATATACCACATGCCTAGAAAATAGGGCCTGCATGTAGCTATTTATGTTCTGGATTCAAGTGTTTGATCGTTAACTCGCGGTATTATACACGCATGCATCGCATTACTAATCGACGGTCAAATATAATATTTCAAGAGTGCTAAATAGGCTCATAGACTTGATGACATTTATATTAATAAAACTATTGTTTTAGAAAGAAATCAGAACCACAAACGTTTTTTGAATAAACTGAAATAGGCCTATACCTTTAATCACACATTTCGCCGGTAGACTATGTAGTTAAACAAGCATAGATAATCAGGCCTTTATTCAGTGACTTGTGACGCGCGAGCTATTTATGCGATCTAAGTGATTTTACAACGATAGAAAGGTTCATCTTTCGCACTTTCTAATGATCAGAAATATTTCACTTTCATCAACTCAACATTTACTGTAAAATCTCCAAAATTTCACTCTGAGGCATCAATATTTTAAATTTAACGAGGTAAACAAATTCCTATGAGCCGAGCTGCTTGATTGAATAACTCTATGAGTTAATTTAATACTTATATTCGGCTGTCACAGCCCTTTTCAAAGTATAGAGTAGAAAAGATTTACAAATGGAGTACAAAGCTATACAAATAGCTTTGTACTCCATTTGTAAATCTTTTCTACTCTATACTTTGAAAAGGGCTGTGACAGCCGAAATATAAGTATAAAATTAACTCATCGAGTTATCAATCAAGCAGCCTCGGCTACATAGACGAATTTGTCTTACCTCGTTAAATTCAACATTTACTCCTTAGCAATATTAACCGAACTTATAAAGAAATATTTAGACAACATTTTGATAAAAGAAAATGAAATTAATTTATCTTTCGACGCACATGCAATTTCGGTTCGCTGAAATATATATTACGAAGTAAAAACAAATCTGTGCGTCGAAAGATAAATTAATTTGATTTCCTTTTATCAAAATATATAATTTTTGCTTTCAGTCAATTTTTCAGACTTAACCATGAAACATGCATGGCTGAAATATCAAATTGCCTTCTGAGACGTGATATTTTCAAAAACTGTTTTCTAAATTCATTGTAATGACTTTATTAAAAAATTGTTATCGGCATGTTATGAATTACATTTCATTAAACACCAATTACAGGAAACTGACGGAATTAATTGTGCAATGCGAAGATTCAGCACGTTGAATAATTTGATTTCTAGGAATGCAAAGTCATGTTGTGTCAAATTAAACCAGATAATGAATCCTCTGCGAGAAACTTCAGCGAGAAACTAATCCGATGGTAATGTCCCCGATACACAGGTAGCGTTGCGCCACCATCGCATTCTTCTGAATCAAGGAAGATCAAGATCTTGATTCACCAGCATTATACCTGACTTCTGGAAACGTCTGACACAAATTTTAAGACTGGTTGATACCTGGTTTTAACTGGTTTTACCATGGTTGATAAGTTGGAATACTTCTTGCGTTTCCGGTCTTCGTCCAGTGCGACAGCTTTCTTATTATCTCCTGTCAATATTTGTTGATAGCTTGGTGTCATCGTGTCATTGTATTAGCTTCTCCATTTTGATATCATGGGTATGAATGCGCTGCAGTTTAAAATGTCGCATTCCAAAATGCAACTAATCATGCTATTATTATTTTTAAAAATTGAAATTTGAAAAATCGGCTAAATACTACTTTCTAGAAGTTTATGAATCAGATGATGAGAATGAAGATTTTTTTGACCACTGGAAAGTTCAAGAAATTAACTTTTCCGTCGATGAGATCAGGTAGATCCCATAAGTAGTTCACTGACTGCAGGCCAGTGAAAAAAAGTATATGTAGGAGCATAAAAGTATGAAATTCCATAAAATTATATGTTTATAAACTAAAGAACCACCTGTCACAGAATTCACAGAAATTGTGAAAACTGAGTTATCTAGCACGCCAAAATTTGATGGCAAAATTCAAGCAGGAAATGTCTCAAATTTTATGATTGAATAATTCTCTAAGTTTTCAAAAAGTGTGTGGATAATTTTGATCTATATAATTGAATAATATATCTATCTGGTCAATATAGAAAATAGCTTGATAATTCGATGAAATAGCTCTGGAATCGCCCGGGAATTTGAAGCTTGAAATTTGGCCGCCACCCTGTCATCATTAATTATTCTTCAATGGATAAGCACGAACAGATGTTTCATTATTTAATAATAGAATGAACAAGAGGATCAATGACTCCAATATCAGTCATATGAACAGGAGAAATGATTGATCTGAATGAACATTGATAATAATGGGATTTCAGAACCTCAGACAGTATTTTAAACGACAGATTATGTTTACTAGACTGCAATGCAATCATATCCTAATCGGCGTAGACAAAAGTATATCTGCTTCAAATCCTTTAGTGGGGCATTCAGTTTGAATTAGTGACTTAAAATGAATAGTCGTTTGTATAATAGTCGGAATAAATCATTTGTCAAAAGTATTTTTATTTTGAGAACACTGCAATAATACGATAAACTGCTAAGCTTCATGAATTTGAGAATTTTACAAAATTTCATAATGATTGAGTATTAGGGCCCAATGCTGTGTGAATATAAGAATGTGATTCTCCGGCTGTTCGTCACTGGTTGCACGAACACTTATTTTCTTACAACTATGATAGTGATAAGACACTCCTAAAACAGAAGTAGGCTGCAAAGCGTTTTGCACACGTATACAGTACACACATTTTATTTAGTTAAAGAAAATACTCTCTTAGCATACTTGATGGTATTTCCAGACAATTATATAAATGCTGGAATCAAAATCATGAAGTGCCTGGGTTTCATGAATTCATGAATAGTCTGACTCCAAAAAATAAACAATAATTTTCTTCAGAAGGCCAACAGCATGCGATTGACTTCCAAAGAAAATAACTAATAAACATCAAAATAAGGATCACTATGACATTCTCCTCTCCTTCCTGAATTGGAAATGCTTCTTTGATTGACCGCAGACACTCCTTTTCATTAATGTGTACATGCCATAAATGTATGATTGTAAGCTATTGTTTTCCAAAACAGTTAGAAATAGATAAATATTGACTTATCAAACTCCTATGTTATTCATGATTTTCTCTATTGCTGTCACATTTTCACGTTTTTCTTTAGAATGTGATTCACACATATGTATGACTGCAATCAATTACATGGTCGTAGTGTATTATGAAGTGTGAGTAGTGTGTCATTCATACCATGAATGAAGTAACTTCTTCCAAAATATACGGATATCTACTTCTCATGAAGTACCTCAGTTTTTTATAATTGCCATTAGCAGCAGAAAACTTCATGTGTTGCATTGTTTCGTATGAACTTCTTTGTCCGCCAATGTCAGATATGCTCATCTCAACTTCGGAGAGGAAAATATTTGACAGTCACCAATACTGCTTATAGGCATTGTAGTTTATAATTAGTTGCTTACTTGCGCACGATTTTGCTGAACGAGCTATTAATAAGCTCGAATTGCTTTCACTCGTTGTACAAAAGAGCGACTTTATTCATTTACATTTCTCATTCGTCAAATAAGTCAATCATGGCTTGAAATCAACAAAGGATATTTTTATCCTAAACATAGACGACTAATTTTCTCTTCAAAATCGATGACTTTCGCAGGAGTGAAATTTTATATCGTGTTTCTTAAGCCAAAACTGTGATGCTGAAATGAGATAAATTTATCTTTCAATTTTCTAGCGGATATTAGGTATCGACGGATGGGGAAATGCAGAAATTTTGCTACTCAGTGTTGACATCATCTATACGGATGTCATTCACTTGATGTGCTTCACTTCCTCTTTTTCATGGATATTGTGATGTTATTACTCAATGATTAATGCAAAACGCGAAATGTGTTTATTTATGAATTTTCGAGGTAGTATATTGATGCTTGAGGTAAATTTGATAGCTGGCGTTCATCAATATTTATGATATTAACAGGAAAAGCTGAAAATTCTGATGTTAGCTAATTAGGAAATCTATCTCAATATCTTCTGACATTTGCGGTCGAAGGGAGTTGACATTATACGCATTCGATATGTTTCTGGTTTTCATTTGACTAATCAGAAAGAAAACCTAGGAAATCGCAGTCTGTCAATGTGATGGATTAAGCGAATGATCAAGATGAATATTAAGAGATATTAAACCAATAAGTTAAAATATCAAAATTTACTTTCACATGCTGCGGAGCCTATTGAGAAGTCTACCTTCTGAAATCTCAGATTTCGGTAACTATTCTTACTGCTAATATACTTAATAGACAAATAGTTAAGCAGTTATTTAACGACACTTCTGATTACCAAGATTGACCTATTTAAAGATACTAAGCTCCTAGAGTTTTATAAACTATTTTTCCACCACATAATGTTGCACGGTCAATTTGATGGATGAAGTGAATGATTAAGATGAATATTAAGACAAACCAGTAAGTTGAAATATCAAATGGCCTTACGAGACTACGGATTGGATTTTACATTAGTAGAGTTACATAACTTTGTGCCTGATTAATTGACATAATAGAATTCATAGATGATAAAATTTTATTTTGATTTAATTGCTGGCATCATCATTTTCATTTTAGCATATTGCCTTCACCTAATGGATTGACTGTGCTTAAATAAAAACTACTTTCACATGATGCGGAGCCTATTGAGAAGTTTACTGTCTGAAATCAAAGAGCTTTGTAACCAATCTTACAGCTTACATGTATAGTTTATACTTAATAGACAAATAGTTAAACAATAATTTAGCGACACTTTTGATTACCAATAATAACCTTATCAAAGATAGTAAGCTCTTAGATTCTTATAAACTATTTTCCACCTTATGATATGTATAATGTTATTTCTGAGGAATTTCCACCATGCCTTCCGAAAGCCATGGAATGACGAACTTAATTTATGCTCTGGACAAGGGCAATGTCAATGACCTATGTAGTTAGATAGTTGATTAACAGATTTTTGACATGAATAATCGAATACACAGAATTAGGCAACTAAGCTCCGCTCCTTCAGTGTGTAAACAATCTAATTCTGTGGTCGGACATGTATTAGATTGTTGCTAATTTCCCTACCAATGTCCTCAGGGCAATGATAAAAGCATAAAGAAATAATTATGTATGATGAAGCTCATGACTTAGAATCCTTCATAAATCAACAGGATTCCCATGGAAAGCGTCAAGTATGTTTTGACAATTTGAAAGAACTTTTGAGCACTGAAAAGATAATTCTTCATTTTTCATTGCGCACGATATGATGATTATCGGTAACTGATAGATCTGGTCTCAGTGGCACAGTGGTTAGGTGCTTGGTCTTGTGATCTTTCGATCCAGTTGCGGAGCCCCGAAAGTGTCATTCAGATCTCCATATACATATCCGACCAATTTCATCGAATCAAAATGTGAAATTCTCTGTCTGAGTCACTATTTGGTGTTCTACACGACAGTATGCTCACTGCGATAGGCGCTGGCATTTCAAATTCCACCTGCCCTCTGTTTTTTCTAATTAGAGTTATGGCGTTCTCTAACGGCTCACATCTCCGATAATTCTTTTGAAAGAGGTCAGACAACTCTCTATCCGAGTATTTTAGTCATGTCTCATTCACCTGTATGGGTGTGCGCTGTATCTTCACTAATTCTCAACTTCCTAGATGTTGTGAATGAAAACGTATTGTTATGAATTTTATCATCTTACTGATCTTACTTTGGCTGATGTAATTTTTGGAAAGAAATAAGAACGAAAATTTTCCCGACGTTTCGCTCATAGTCTATTGAGCATTCTCAAGGGTACACAGATAAAAATTAACGACTGGATTACATACATGAACTGAAAATCACATTTCTGAATTTGAAAATCACAGAGTGGAAACTAGGCTAAAGGGACTAAATTAAATCTTACATTGCATAGCTTACTTATATGTAAAAAACAAGGCATCTAGTAAATTGTGCTTGCATAGACCTAGGAAAAGAAAAAGCAGACTAATTATCAAGCAACCGCGGTTTCACAGAATCCTTCTGTCCATTCAGATTAGGATGGAGTTTCTGAATAAATGGCATTTCATATATTCTTATATCGTCCTTTTTGTATTTCCTCAAGATCTTAAAACTCTCCATAGAAATTGCTTGGTCACAGTTAGATTGAGAATAGCCTTGAGAATGCTCAATAGACTATGAGCAAAACGTTGGGAAAATTTCCTTTCTTATTTCTTTCCAAAATTACGTCTCAAAAATGTTTTATCGATGTAATTTTTATGATGAATATGATGATTTTGCACTAGAAAATAGGCCTATGTACATCTACGAATGGACATTGTACTTTAAATGCTTAATAGAACTCAACGTTTCTGTCTGCCTGCTTCTGATGATGCTATCAGTCTGTCAAACCACTTAAGAAAATGCGATAAATGGAAGGTTTTGTTGCGATCCGACTCTTCCAGTTACTGTAGCTCGATTTCAACGAGCTAGCGAGTGTTCAGTTATTAGTCCTATGGGGATTCTGAATCTACAGAGCATAACTGTCGTGCTGGCAATAAACTTGCAAGCCTTTCAACTTCTACTTGATCTTCTCCTCGTCGAGTGTGAGTGACAAATCGTTTACCCTCTGACGTTCGTGATAGTCTCACAGTTAAGTAAAACATGGAATTAATTATTGACGACCGAATTATTTGGCGCCTTTTCCATTTCTTCAGCTATTTCTTAGACACATCAGAAGTTATCAATTTATGAACGTTTCCAATTCACATAATGCATCATATTGTTGTCGTCAGAGTTACCTCGGAAATGATTCTTTTCCAGAGGAGCTACAAGAAGGGTTTGTTGACTACCAAACTTTGTAAAAATAATTGAGATAATTTATTTTTAAGATTTTTAGTGTGAGTGTTCCTTATTGAATTCGCATCTCTCAATGCAGCTACAAATAATGCGAAATTTCGTTGTTGAATTGTTAACATGAGACAAAATTTTAAAATTGGTCGATGAAAATTGGACAAATTATTTTCAATTTTGACAGTATCAATTTTTAGTCCTTTTACCCGCCTCAATGGTGAATAATGGACAAAGTGAATATCTTCAACAATGTTGATTAATTCAACACTGATCAAGTTTGATAGATGCATGATTTTCCATCGTGTAATTAGCGATGGTATTTCCCTTCATTAGAAGGAACTACATGTACTTCGGCGCTCTTCTATTTTTTTTAAATTTTCCCATTCCTGACTTCATGAAATTCGAAGGCGCCTTCATGAAGCTTTTAGCCACTCCAATGGAGCTCCAACATAATAAGTTTTTCATTATCTGGAGAATATAATTGATTTTTTCCAATTAATTTAATTAGTCTGAAGGTTCTACAGTCAAAGTTGGCTGCATCATGGCAACCTCTCATTGATCCATTGTTATGCAGGGAACTTGCGACGAAGATTCTCTCAGCTAATATTATTAGTCGGTGACCTTGCCATGCATGATGATTGTGTAAAAAGTTCCTCGACGTGTTTGAGTTTCATTCATATTTTTAGTATTTAAATTATCTGATCGGAATGCATTCAAAAGAGTAATTCGATTAATTTTGTCATTATTTCAAGGTTATCACCTGGAGAGAGGAACATAATTAAGTCAATAGCTACATCAAATTATGAAAATGAGATATTTAGCGAGCTAATCCAAGCTACAAAATGACATCTGAAAATATTGAGAGACGGAGTTCAGTTATTGTAAAAGAAGTAAAAAAAGTCGCCCAAGTGATCCAGTTCACTTTTCTTGTTGATTGTTGGTGAAAGCTATTTGACGAGCATGGCCTCACGAAGATATGTAGGTTGGCTTGGTCGGTAACACATCCAATGATCTTCGCGCTATTACTATAGCATATTTGCATCGTGTTTTGTATGTTGAAGATTTTTTTTGTTTTGTCTTCTTTTATTCGTTGGTGTAGAGTTCGTATGGTGCTACCAATTGGCGTGTGACATAAATAGCATTTCGACCATGTCTTCAAAACACAAGTAGAGAAATTGTACAATGAAAGAATGTCCATTAAATAACAACAACTTTTGTAATCGTAGATTATCTGATGTTTGTTAATTTATTAAGCAAAATTAGACCTGAAAGTGGTAAAGAAACTTGCAATAATTTTCTATATATTGGACTTTGTGATTTTAATTTAATTTCGATGAACAATTCCAACTTAGACCAGCAGTTACGTGAATTGCCTAGCGTCAAGTCTTGATAAAAATAAAGACTTTAATGTCTCAGTGTTCAATTAGATTTTAATTGAGGAAATTTTGAAGCACTGATGTACTCAATTCGTTCACCATAAAGAACTGGATAGTTGTAGAGTGCATCATCCGGCTTCGATACAAGTTCTGTGTAGAACTTCAGATCATTTGATAGTTATCAATGTACGGAAACTGATTGAAAACATGTACTTAATTGACAGGAAAATTTTGGAATAATATTTCTGCAGAGATAAAAGTTACAGAGATTGAGTTTAACATGACAAATTAAAGGAGCCTCAACGATAATCGATAATTTCTGGCCAGCTTTAGTGAAATTCTCATCAATTGTTATCTGTCTCAAAACCGAAAATTTTCTCTCCTAATAAATGTCGATCTAAAACGCGCAGCTTTGTTTTGTTCTTCAACACTTTCTCAGCCGCATATAGGGAAAAGAAGGGTTTTTACAGCTTCTATACGCCTCCGAATTACGACTAGATAGAGAAAATATTGTTCCTTCTTGTCTTGTGATATTCCACTTCGCAGAATCAAATTTGATGGGATTTTTAATTTATATTCAATTTCGTTGTCGATCTCAGTTTTATCGAAGTTGTTACCAATTAACGTCGGCAGATTTCCTTCTGAGTCGAATTCGTGGAACTCGATTTAAAGCTCGACCAGTTTGTGAACGCCTCGTAATTTTGAAACACATTATAGAATGATGACGTTAGCTTTCTACTCTGAGGCGTTTTGCGTTTCATCCCTAATATTCCAATCGACGAACAACATTCGATTTTTCAGTTGACTTATAGGGTTAGCGCAGTCAAGCTTGGATTGATGTATCCATTAATAACCAAAATTGATCAGACAATTCGAATTTGCGTCGAATATTTCAACCAAAGTATCACATCGTATTGAATAATGTGATTACTGGTGTATTAGTTTTGTTTATTGAATCGTGGAAGGTGAAACATTTGAATTACGAATGTCAGGATTCCTTCCGGTTGTGCGCTTTCCAAAGTAGGAATGATAGTTTTCAAATTGGCATTGGATAATGGCTTCCATAAAAATCTTATTTTCAATTTGGAAAATTCTCTTTATGTCTAGAATATTGAATTTGAAATATCGAAGTTATATAAATGATTTGTTGCGGGATAATATTCATTCCAATGAGTCAATTCGATTTGATGAAGATTTGACCTGGTTATTGAAGACTTGAAACGATGCTTCAGACTGCTGTTTAAGCTTTGATACACAAAGAAATTGAGATAAACACATCTATCGGTTAGAGCTGCGTAATCAATGACAGTTGAATGATAGAGAAATTTATTTTCTAGATTGAAAGTCAAAGGTCAACAATTATTATTTCCGAAAACTTTGGAAAACATGGGCATGTACGCTCACATATCAAAATATCAAAGTATCAAAACGTTTATTTCTCAATCGAGAACACGAATACAAGATATGGCAAACAATGTTACAATTGCGAATATGATAATGTTATGGAAATATTTACAGATAGATGATAATATCATGAAGCAGACAAAGATTGAGATATTAAGATAGCTCTGGAAGGAGAGGACATTGACATTGCACAAACTGCATTTGCTATGTTATTATGGCAAGAAGCGCATGAATGATATTTAGAGGAGAGATTATAAATGTTAATAAATATAAGCGGCCTGATATCACATTGTCAATTTTTAATTATTGAAAGTATCCCAATGCATATTTTACATACCTATTTAGTAGGAGGTATAATTATTAGGAGGTCCGGAACAGAATTTTATTAAAGTATAGATATTCTCGCACAGTTACTGAAATCATACATATAAATGATATTGAGCAGCTGAATTTTAAAGGATCTTACCTGAAATGGAGCATTCAATGTTGAAGCACAATTGCATGCAGTTCAAACACAATGTTTCGGACCTCGTTGACATCATATGCACAAAAACACAGCATTTTGACAGGAGACATTGTGCGGTTGTTGCTGTTGATAAATATATTTTTTTGGACAAGAAGGAGAGGAGAATTTTCAAAAATGAATCTCCGGATTTCACACTCATTGGTTGGTGCTTTCTTTAATCACTGTTGTTAAATCGTCTGCTTTTTGTAGAAACTTCGCGATGGATTTTCCCAGTTTTGGAGTTAAAATGAACATCAATTTATAGAATTCTGTTGTATTGATACAGTTGCATAACAAAGGTGCTTTTCTTGTCACAAATTTATATACAGTGAATAATTTATCATAAAATGATACAGTTTCCACTTTTGAACTATCACACAGTTCACATAAACGCTCTTCATATCGTGATCGATTTTCATAACTGTCAGTTACGAAATCTAATTTGTGACTTTTTGTTCGAAATTTTAGTAATATATTGATGTCATTGCGTTCAAAATCAAAATTCAGATATGATTTCATAGTATTCTCAAAACGTAATTCTAAATAATTCAGTCCAGAATGACTGTCTTTTGCTGCAGATATCCATTTTTCTGTGATGCAATGAGTCACTCAATTTTTTGCAATTCTCAAATATTCTCTTTTATCAGATTGAGTACATTTAGACCTACATTTGCTAATAGAGTTAGATTATGTCTGTGAGCATGCTTGTCTAGAGGTGAAGAAAATCCATAGCTTATTGTATTCGGCATGAATGAACGACAGAAATGCAACATGAGATGCTTGCGAATTCGACCGCCCATCGGCATGATCGGTCAGCTGGTGATACCACAGAATTAAATATTTTGTTTATCTGCTTCGGTTTGCTAGAAGTGTGATTAATACGAAACTGACGGAACATAGAGGAACCTATTAAGTGGGCAAGAAGGAATTCCTAATACCTTACAGAGATAGGAAAAAAAGTCGTGCGTCGCTTGCGGATTAATGTGAGTTCCAGCAAAGTGCTTCGATTGCCAAAATTCCTTCAGATTCGAAGAATTCAGATCATTGCCCACAAGTTTTCTCCATAATGTTGGCCCTTCCGATCATTATTAAAGAAAGTAGCAGGCGTACGAAAATTAGTTCACTTGATGATTTCACATCCTCTCCTCGGCATTGCTCACTGTAAAGTGCATACATTGAATCGAAGCCAAGACAGGGATGTGTGTTCTGGTGTGTGCGAAGTGATATCACAGCACGCACGCATCTCTCACTGGCTCTGGTGTCCCCTGCTGACAGCTTATTGTTTGCCATTTCCAATAGCAAGTGATACACGAATTATCCACTCAAGAAGGAGCTGTGATGTGCCATTTCGACATTAAAGTTGCATACAATTCTTCCTTTCTAGGAAACCGAAGACACGCGCAGATGAATCTAATTCTGTGGGTGATACAGTAATTTCCTGGTACTGCATATGAAGATAAAAAGAAGGTTTCACGATTTGTGGATCACACAAAACCCCACTTCAGAGAGCGCTGTTCTGAACAAAAATGCGACTGTTGAATGCATCGCTGTTTTTTACCTTAACCGTTGGACCACTCATTTGATATAATTTTCACGACAGCATCACATTTTTGCAGTTTTGCTGGGGAAATGTGGTTGCGGTAAAATACAAGAATGCGCACCAAATGTGATATAGAAATGTTGTCTGTGAGCTTCAGTTGAATTGCTGCTATTCATGGATTGTTCGGAATATTGTAGGGGTTTGCTCAGCTTTTACAAGTATCCCGAAGACTACTTACTGCCTGGGACACTAAAATGTCCTAGTTAAAGATTTTGCCGTTTCTAGACTTCCCCGATGGCTGTAAAGCACTACATATTTCATATTCTCGTTTGGAAAGCTCAAAATGAGAATTGATAGTGGCTAAATCTTCAAATTTGACGTGTATTTCGGCATCTTAGCATTTTAATTATAGTTTGTTTCTTTCATACTTTTCTTGGTTGCCGCGGCGAAGACAAAAATTGTTCAGAACAAGTCAAGCAAATGTCGGTTTTCAGGCTCATTTTCACGGCTCGTGTCGTGGGACTTGCAAAATTTGAGGGTGATTTTTAATGGGCTCAATTTTTCATGCTTTTGAAATTTGATGGTATTTCATGTGTTATGCTCTGTAGGTGCTCTGAAGAGGTATCCTAGAGTTTAAATCAATTGGATTTCCCATTCATGAGTTGAAGCTTATATTGAGATAGATGTCCATGCTAAAAATGTGCTTAATAATTGATAAGGATTATTTTCCGGTCGCCAATGAAACATGATGCGAATTATGATTTGGATATTTCGGGATGGGCCTATTTGAGCTTCCAATATTTCAAATTTATAGAAACCTAGTGACAATTGCTACCAACTTAGGAAGCACCGGAATCAATATAAATGGAGGAAAACTCATTAATCTACGTTTCGCAGATGATGTTATCTTGCTCTCAGATGATGAAGGAGAACTTGAAGAGATACTTAACAAACTAAGCGAGGACGGGGAAAAAAGTGGGAATGAAGATAAACATGAAGAAGACAAAAATATTGAGAAATGAAGCAGTTCAACACTTGACACGGTACGTAAAGACAATTAAATTGTAGAAAAGGTTGAATAATAGAGATTACCTCGGACAATTGATAACTCCGTCAAGAAACATGAATATAGAAATAGACAGGCGCATATCAGCTGTACGGCAAAGATTCTGTCAATACAGAGAATTCATGAAGGATGAAACAGTATTTGTGTGTCTCAAAAGGAAAATTATAAACTGAGCTATTGTACCAGCCGTAAAGCTGAGACTTGGACACCGACGAAAGAGCAACAGAAAAAGCTTGAAGTGGCTCAACGATCGATGGAAAGATCAATGCTGAACATCACCAGAATGGACAAATGGAGAAATGAAGTGATTCGAGAACACACGAAAGTGCAGGATGTCGTCTGCAAAGCAAGCGAACTGAAACGGCGGTGGGCAGGACACATTGCGAGGATACACAAGAGCTGATGGGCAATGAAAACGACGGAGTGGACGCCAAGAAGAAGCAACAGAAGAGCAGGAAAAGCAAAAGAAGTGATGGACAGAGAGAGCATCGAGGATGTGATGGGTGGATTGTGGAGGCTATCTGCCTGCAGTGGCATGAGCGGCTGACGAGGAAGAGAAGAAGAATGACAATTGAAATTAGAAAAGTGTCCGATTGATGCCTTCGGTTTTTATCTCGGAACAATAGTTTCTCGCAAAATTGGTGAAAACCTAATGGAATCCCATGGCCTACTTTATGTAAAATACGGAAGTAAGTTTGGGAATCCCACAAAAATTCGTCAATAGAAATGAAAATGACCCACAAGAGCGTGAGCACTGTTCTACCGGTACTTGTTCATTTCATTTGCTGCCGAAATGCACTTAATTCCTGTCAAAAGCAGTATGTTTTCTACGAAAGATTAATGTTGTTGATTGTTCAATGCCTTATTATTTCCTTGATCATGCGCAATTGATTCACCGTGCTACATCACAAGAAGTCCAATAATCGCATTCGCTCCCAATTGAATGGACGTCTATTATGATAAATTACATTGGAATATTTCCTACTCGTTTTGATGAATGATATGTGATGCATTATGCAGAACGTGTTCAGGAAGTTTTCTAAACCCTCATTATGCTGGAATAGAGTGACAAATCACTGAGAGTCGAAATTTGACGTGAATTTCAGACGAGAGATATTAATTCTGCATAAAACTCACGCTTCTAAAGAGTTTTGAGATTTATAAAGTCAGATCAGTTAACTGATAGAATGTAGAACTTTCCCTCACTTCGTTTATTGACTTTCATTCCACTGTTCTCTGAACTTAATTATATTTTTTCAAATTCGAATATCCTTATTGAGTTAATTCCTGCAGCTCGTATATCACTCTATTCTCGTTCATTTGATGCAGAACTAAAATGTAGGAACTTTGTCTATGACACATGATTCCTCGCTTCGCTTACGAAAATGTCGCTCGCGATCAATGATAGCTTAGCAATTGAGAAGAGTACCGTAGATTAAGAGAGAATGGTCTAATTTTAGACAAGCGCTTAATAAGAATATGGATGTGATGAGAATTGACGGGATGAGTTATTTCTCGCTCTTGATAAAACAGACATTAATGCCATCTGTTTCTACATTTGATTGTCAATAATGCATCTGTCGATGATTGATTTGCGGTTGGAGTGGTCATTGATCCCCTATAAACCGTATCAATCAAGCCATCTGTTTTTATTGACCACACATGTGCATTTGCGGTGTCGATGTATAACCGTTGTTAGGTTTCATTCAGTCAATACGATTTTAAACATTGGCGTCCTGTATCAACTAAAGTATAACATTAATTTAATTAAATTTTTGAAATGAATCGATGTCGTTGACATTGGAAGTGAAAGTGATTTTGAAGGCTATTTATAGCTAGGCTATTGAAATATGCAAGTAGTACTTGTAGTTTGTGTTATAACAGAGTTAGTCGAGCAACTAGTCAGTAACAAATTTTTAGAAATCAAAATAATGTTTTTCTATAAAATGTTGTATTTGTAGCTTTTCTTGCGATCGTGTATTCCTGAGATGAGACACGAAAATATCCTTTGTTTGATTTCCAGCGGTCCTACAAGAAGCCAAATTGAGTCAAATCAGCAAATTATCATATTTGACTGATGTATTTTTGAATATGTGCTAGTGCTATGTCATTTGTTGGTCACGTGTTACGGCAGGCTGAAGGAATATTTATAGGAGGGAATTGCAGCCCTCTGTTAGCTGACATTTTCCTTTCGCATTGCGAATTGATATCCACGTATATATATGACCATTGACCAACTTGGTTAAAGATAAGAAAACAGGACTTTCCCGTTTATTATCCAAAACTTCACGGTACATAGATGATATTTGCATTATTGACTGCACGAGCTTTGATTCGAGAATCCCATCGATTTATCCTGATAATCTAGAAGATAGTCACAGTGGGCATGACGATAAGTGTGTGGAGTATCTGGATGTAAAATTAGAAATTTCAGATGATGTACCACAACTTCCGCGTGCCACAAGATAAATGACTTAAATTTCCCCGTAACTTCGGTAACTTTTCCGAATAATACAAATCCACATCAGATGGGTGATCACGTCCTTGCGAGCCAGGTTTTACGATATGGTCGCATCTGCACACACGAAGTAGGTTTATAAATTAAGTTCGTAATGCATTTCAGATTTTGGTAGCAAGAGCTACTCTATATTTGAGCTTAAGTAGACAGCTCAGAGACAGTCACAAAGGCATTGGAAAATTAAATTGAAATTCGGTTATTTTTCAGCTAAGCATATGGCTGACAGTCATTTCTTTTTATTAAAATATTATCGAAATCTTTCATTACAAGTTCGGTTAGTATTGCTAGAAATTATCCTGATTTTTATAATTGATTAATAATGATTGATTTGATCGCAATTTTTATTTTGTTTTGTTTTTGTTGTCACGGCTTTCATTATAGAAAGCATTAACTCCGGACTGAAGCTGCCTTTGTGCATGGTCCCGCTAGGGTGGGTTTGAGTGTTCAGTGATGTACCGAAACACGGTCGCCCTACCCTAGTCTCTGCTGATGACCTCGGATTATCCACTGTTAATATTCAAGTTCCAATCTTGTTTAGTGTTCTTTTACATTTATTTCTTGAATAAGAGTAATAAGTAGTATTTTGACAACTTCATTAACCTGTAGGAAACGTTTTATATTATAATATATAATATTATAATTTAAATGTAAAAGAAATTAATTCCGATGCTGATATTTTAAATATCGATCATCTGCTATACATGTGCCTGTCTTTCCTGATCTTTTGATTTATTCTCATTTCATCACATTCGGCAAAGTAAATTATATGATGATCGTCTTTGAACCACAAACAGGACACACTGGTATTATGTTGAGCATCTTTGTCATAGATTTGATTGATGATTTGTAACTATAATTTTTTATTCATATTTTGAAGGATTAAAATGTAATTCTGTACGTTCTTTTCTAAAAATTGGCAGAAGCTTTTTCATATGGCGATGTCTAAAGCTTCCTTAGTTTGATCAAACAGATTATTCAAAACGCTCAACTTCATAAATTCAATAAGCAAGTTACGTAAGTGAAAATAGGTCATTGTCGGAGTGCTCAAACGTGAATGGAATCTCTACTAATCTAAAATGCTTTGCATTCGGTGGCAAAGATGAAGCAGGAAGCTGTGGAATGCATTTATCGCTGCAGCAAATACCGACAAGTATGAATAATGATTATATCTTGAATTGATATCTCTCTACTCTTCTCTGTAATTTATCGTTCATACATGAGGTTCATCTGCAGAAGAAGATAGATATACATTCTGCCTTTCATTGTGAATAAACACATTTTACTTATGTACTAAAAATGCTAAATATATAATTGCCTTATTTTTGTGGGAATGACAATGGATATTTGAAGGTTGTTCATGATTTTATGCGTAAAGCAAGCTGTGAAATAATTAACCGGCATCAAATTACGCTGCCTACTTAAAACTTGTAGCATTATCATGTTAACTTGTCTTAGAATTGAAGAAAGAACATAGAGTTATTAAAACTTTTTTAGTTTGATAAATTACATTCGAATACTGAATGATATTGCACTGTCAGTATTATGATGAAATCAGTTACAAAACGTCACACTGCATCAATTCGCATCAATTTTTATTTTTATTCGCTAATTTTTTATATCGTTAATCATAGAAAGCTATTTACTTTATATCTTTCCACTTGTGTGGTCTCCCTGGCACAGTGGCTAAGTGCTTGGCCTAGCGATCTTCTGGTACAGAGGTCGAGCCCCGAAAGTGTCATTAGAAGTCGTCAGGAAGGGCATCCGGACTGAAAGATTACAACGCTCCAAAAAAGTCTGACTGTGTCAGCACCGTCTAAGCCCCCAGTATGGGGCAGTAATGACGTTGAGGATTCCTCAAGAGATTGTTTAGGATTTGTGATGATTGGTTGAAGCTGGTCCTAGTTTCTGGTGTATATTTGATAATGGTAATTTTTAATTAGTATTCCAATTAGTAAGAAAACATAGGTTACGTCAAAAGCTTTTTGCCAGTTGGTTTTAATCTCAAATTTGCCACATAGTTTATCCTCTTATTTTTGCGAGGGTGATTTTGAGCCACAGATAACTGTTTGTTACTGATAGGCAGTTGATGCTTTGAAATTAAAGTAGAAATATGAGCTTTTATGTGATTTCGATAATATATTATCATCTGTCATACGATTGTGTTTTCCCTAGTTATACTGGCCTCCCACCTTTCAGTGATGACTTGGCTCCTGATACTGTTTTTTTCAAGATGTGATCTTTAATTCTTTTTAAATTTGATTTTTTTATCGACATAGCCCATAGAAAATATGACAATTTGTGTTAAAGAACTTCGATCAACTGCGCAAAATGCTTCTTGTTCAAACATTGATGAGTATTTGACTATCATAAAGTAATTCTTGCCTAATTGCTCAGCTAGCAGGAGATGATATACAAGCCCTGAATTCCGATTCCAATCAATACGACTTTCGAAGAAACTTTTAATTACATTGACAAATTGTAGAGATTCGTGAAAAGGCGTGTGGATCATTTCACTCAGTCGTTGAGTCAACGAAAGCTTTTCATTTAATAATAGACGTAATTCAGTAAAGTTTCCAAACTTTCACACATGTTTGCTAAACCAAACAACCTACTTGCCAGTTTTTGTTCTCTCTTTTAACTTTTTAGAAATAGATACTTCACAGCTGTCACTGCTTTCCAAGTCAAGTAAGATATTGTTAAGTGGCATAATATTGTGAGAACACGATTATCTCAACATTGTTTAAAGATCACCACCTGCGACACGTGAATGAAAAATTTCACCGAGCATGAAACATAATTAAAATGTTTAATAAATGTAACATCAATAAACTTAATTTAACACGTTAATGTGACTGAAAACAAAATTATCATCCTACGAATCAACGATTCAAAATACAGTAATAGAATGCTGTGATTCAAAATTTATGTGCAAAAAGTAGAAAGATCTTGTCCATAGAAATCTATAACTGACCCTGGAATTACAAATATTTTGCTGCGAAACTGGCTGTAATATACTTTTAAAAATGATTCCCCTTTACTCAGTTTATAAACAAATAAAGCCACTAAATTCATTTTGAAAATTAAAAACTAATACTTGCACATTGCACTTCGTCCACTCGTATTCAAGTGCAAACATGGACTGACTATGGAATACAAAATCTGAAATCATATACTTCTACAGTAATATATCTTTGAATAAAATTAAGAGCATGCAAACCTATAATCTAGTAGACTTCAGAGATATGAACTAATAACAATTGAGTAAATAACCTAGATATTAGAAGAAGCGAAGCAGAGACTAAAGCTACCAAGGTAAGTAAAGGGTGGAAATAAAATATTTTTGCGAACATAAGTCGGCATTCTCGCGCAAAATAACGAGAGACTCTATGATTCCTAATGTGTGTTTGTTGTTGATGTGGTACTTAATGCTAAAATTATTCAAAGCAGTTTGTTATAGATAAATAAAGCCACTAAATTCATTTTGAAAATTAAAAACTAATTTTTGCATTTAGATTTTGTATTTTAGTCCATGTTTGCACTTGTGTAAGAGTGGACGAAATGCATTGTGCAAGAATTAGTTTTTAATTTTCAAAATGAATTTAGTGGCTTTATGTATTTATATGATATACTTTATGAAAATTGTATGTTATGCATTTACCAATATGTTAATAGTGTCCATTAATAAACAAGTCTCAGGGTATGTTGCCTATGAACCTTGCATCTTGACCACTGCCTATCTGATTAAGTGACAACGTTTCGTGGCAATTCATATCGCTATTTTGCACCATAAATAGTAATCTGCGCATTCACACGTCTAACAAGTAATTTTTAAGCATGCATTAATCAATAAATTGTATAAGGTCACTTCGTCTGACATCAGTCCCAAACTAACATACAGCATATGGAAAGGTTATAAGCTGATGGAAATAACCAATAGCATCCTGTCGAACAGTCCATCAGTTTTTCTGACCATTACAGATGTTTTGAGCTAGTTTGGCCTTCCCTAGCTGTTATCACAAAGGATTTTATGTAGAACTAAAAGCAGCGTCTGCAGCAGCTGAGGATGTCATGAAAACTAACAAAATATGTAGAATTCAAACAAATGATGCACATCATTTTCAAAAATTGTATTTTTATTGCAATATTAAATCAAAGACTGGAAAATAGCCCTAAAATCAAACCTTTCTATTCGTCTAAAAAGTTAAACATTGTTTAATTCACGAACATGATAGAACCATTCATATAATTGGCGGCTTTCAATAGAAACTACTATGCTATTTGATCGGTTTTGTTTTGCAGAGATAGCCTTCATCCATGGATATTTCTATGTTATTTAAATCGATTTCGTGAATGTATCATTTCAATTTCGTCCTCTATCGCAAATCTGCAATCAAAAGTCGGACAGATGTAATTGTTTAGGAGAAATTCGAGAAACGTCCCCGTTCCTCTATCGTTATGATGTTAGATTGTATCACTACGCGTTCAAGTTGTAAATTTGGTACATTAGGCCTTATCAATCGACGAAAAGACGATAATCTAATTTATTTCTTTATTGAAATTTTGGGTAATGTAAGTGGCGCCTTTGTGGTGAATATTGTTTACGTCTCAGGTTGCGTAAGTTATTTTCTTGATTGGGATTAGCAAGTTTCTCAATTGCTGATCCCGTTGATATTGTAATTTTTTCAATTTGCTCACAATGAATCTGTGCGTCGTGCGTTGTATCTTGCTGCATTTGCCGTCATTCGATCTTCGTGCTAGTGGAGGAAAGCCGAAACATTTATTGCACTCAACCCAGGAATTAACTCCTGTAAAGTCAGAAACAATTTTCAATTATTATCTTATTTCTGCCTCATGGTTCTAATTATAGATTGAAAACATTTTGTTAGGTTGATGATCGCCGATTTATTTGCGAATGTTGCGTTGTGATTGTTGAGCGTGCCATTTTATCGACAATTCCGACCGAAGAGCTTATTTGGGGTATTTTGTTTCGGCCAACAAGCATACCATAAGAATCTGCTGTAGTAGCTTTATAATAATATTTATAATAAAAATGATGATGGTTTATTATTGTCATTTTATATCCTGCTGGGGGTCTGGTATTGGACATTTAGCAATGAGGTCGATGGTTCACAATGATCGAAATTCAAATTTTCGCAAATGCAATTTTTTAATTTTGCAATTTCATGCCATTGTGATTGTTGTATTTAATTATAACGGATAAAGCAAAATCTTCAATGCATGAGACAACCGAAGTGTTAATTGATCTTAGTTGCTTGCTATGACGCCCAATAATTTAAAATGCGTGCAAAAAACAGTGCCACCTCAAGAAATCAGATGGATATAGATCTACAGCTGTTGATGTTTGCTACTGATGAAAGCGGATGGAGTAGTTAGTTTACGATAATGAGGTAAAGTGAATAATGTAATTACATAATTGCATGCTTGCCTTAAGTAATTGCTGAAATATAATTGTCTTCACGAATTGAATTGGAGGGATTAGTAACATCTCTCACACTTTCTGTTCTCGCTTTTATGAATCAGATCAGTTATGCAAATCTTTTGAGTAATCATCATTTCAAGTAAGAAATTCAAAAGCTTAGTAATATAGATATATTAGAATAATTAATTATGATAATAATTTGTGTTTTAATGTATTTAATAACTGAATGCTCCTCTACTCCTGTGTGGATTAGCGAGGTCTAAGAGGCACGATAATATTCTCATTAAAGATTTGTTTGATTTGCAAACACATTATTCAAATGTCGAAATGAATTAATTTCGTCATTTATCTATAGATCCATCGTGAATTTCTATTTAAAAATTCTGTGATTCTACACTTCCTGTGATATTTATCGCATGTCTCTTAAGCTTCATGATCGATGAAGATTTTACGGGAGCTTTTAGACAGAAGGAGGAAGAGAATTGAGTTTGTTTTAGAATCAAACAGCTCACGTATGTGACTGTTTTTATTCTCACATTCGACTTGAGTTGCTTGGAACATTTTGTCTTTAGCACCCAATGTCTTGTTTTGCGTGACCTGCTTGTGGTTTGGAGGTCTCGTGGGGAATAACATTATCGGTCGACGACACCGGATATGTCTCCTCGATTTTCTCATCGCGTTTATAATAAGGTGTCGGTTATCAGGCTAGAGTTTCAACCTCGCCACTTCACTCGATGGAAGATACATCAAAAAGGCTGGAGCTTGTCACTTGAATCTAAGTCGCTTATGAAATCCCAAGCTGCTTACTTCGCCGAATATCAGTGCTTGCATTATGATTGAGTGCTATTCAGGTGGACTAAACAGGCAGACCCGAAGGTGATTTGTTTCAAGAGACAGATTTTATTCTTTCATTCATCTGAGAATGATTTAAATGATATATCAAGCTCTGGTCAGATGATTTTTTAAAGGTCAAATAAACAAAGTTGATATTTACTTAAATTAGATTACAACAAGAAATGGATATAACATGCGGGTTACATGATTTTTCCGCAATTAATGTTTGGGCTCTATTTCAGGGCGGGTAGGATGAATGAAATAAAAATGAATGGTTTCACGTCAATACTACCGCTTACTGGGGGCTTGGACGGTGCTGACGTAGTCAGCCTTTAATCTGGTGCGTTGTGAACTTTTTGTCCGGTTGCCCTTCCTGACGACTTCCAATGACACTTTCGGGGTTCGACCTCTGGACCGGAAGATCCCAAATATTGAAATTCCAAGAGCTTTTTGCTATTTGCATTTAGCTGCTGGTCGGTTGATTAAATTTCATTTTTTAATTGCATGAGCATGAGGAGTTATGAATTATAAAATGAGCAAAACTTATCACATTCGCGAGTTTGTCTTGGAATGCAGCATAATTATGTCGTGCTTGACTTATTTAGATGAAACTGAAACTAAACATCAATTAATTATTTGTGCAAGAGGTGGCCGTGGACGATGAGCAGGAATGCATTCAATGCTGAATTTGAATATAGATGAAGGTCATTCCATCACATCAATGTGTTGTGTCCCCACATTTATCTTTTCGATGAAGTAGGTGCTATAAATATAATACGCAGTAGCCATGTGGCATCTTTGATGCTCGCTTTGTCGCTTTATAGCATCACATTATGTAGACATGAGAACCACACACAGTATAAACATCATCTTAGGACATAATATTTGGCCTTTGAGAC
The DNA here is from genome assembly GCA_907163375.1 of Prostheceraeus crozeri. Taxonomy (NCBI): domain Eukaryota; kingdom Metazoa; phylum Platyhelminthes; order Polycladida; family Euryleptidae; genus Prostheceraeus; species Prostheceraeus crozeri. Next base: position 267,188 of record CAJQUW010010065.1, read on the forward strand.
TGCGCAGTTCCTTTAGCTTTTTTATCGTTTGACGTCACTACTCCTCCTACTGTGGGCTTGTGACGTCACTACCACCCCTTCTACTGTGGGCTTGTAACGTCACTACTCCCCCTACTGTGGGCTTGTGACGTCACTACTCCCCCTACTGTGGGCTTGTGACGTCACTACTCCCCCTACTGTGGGCTTGTGACCCGGGTATATTAAGTGGAAACACCACAACATAAGCATATTTAATATATGAGATGGAATCCGTCACTTAAAGCAACAATAATTCATAGCAGGTGCTTATAATTCGGTACATATAGCTTGAAACTACTATAACGAAAACAAATTCACGCATATTGTGTGTGATAGCCAGATCTGCTCACTGTTATAGCTTCTGTCTGCATGTGAAAAGATAAGTTATTATAAATTCATGGACATTAAGGCACATGTCTATCTGATGTCATTAGTTGCATTCTACAGTGTATCATTCAAAATAGTCGTCAAGGAATTTAAAACAATGCCTACTGTTGATCAGCCTACGTTAGCCTACGCATAATATCGGTAAATGAATTAAGCCTGCTAATCCCGGGATCAGAAAAAGTCGGGATTTTGAAAATCCTGGTATACAGGTAATAAGACTTATTCCTTCGCCTAATCTTCGTCCGCTGTTGTCACATGAGACAGCAAGATGAGTGCTTGTTTTACAAAAATCATCAGAAGTGTTATTTCCAAGAAAATGGCTGAATGTTACAAAAACATAATGAAAGTTTGTCGCGAGTTAATATACCCTGGCATATTAAGTGGAAGACTCCGTACTTGATTATTTGTCATTGTGATAATTAATTGTGGAAATTTAATGTTATTTTTTTGTTGAAGATTGGTTTCGAAAGTCGAGCTCTAGTGCTTTTATAACAATATTTCAGTACAGATATGTTGAATAATGTGATATGGTTTAGAAATTGTGGACGTCTTGATTATTTTCTAACTCGATTGTTTCGTCTGACTCGACCTTGCGACTAAAAGGTTATGATGCCATTCGGTCATTGAGCCACGAGAACATTAATCATCGTGACTCATCAATTATTTTTTAACATTATTGTGATTATTTCTAGATTCTACGTATAGAGTTGATGCGATATCATTAATTAGCCATGAACTATTTAAGCATATTCGTATACAGCCGTATAATGTATGTCGTTGATTCTCTCATCAGTGGACTGAAGAAACTTCAAATCTTATTCGGCGGTGAATTACTAATTATATGTCTTGGAAAGAGAAAATATCAACTCACTTTACTTTCGAATGAACAACAGATTGACCTCAATAATTGAGACGCAACTGCTCACTCTTTAATCTTCAATAAGACATTTCTTTGTGAATCAAACAGAAAGGAATATGTTATGAGCTCTTTACAAGCACAATGAAACGTTATTACATCGGTAGACTTGTGATGAGTGCAGATAAAGTCTATATTTTACTTCAAACATGTGGAATAAATTCATCAAATGGTCAATTTCATACAAGTTTATAGCGTCTTCATCTCAGATTGAGGTTTGAAGCTTCACAATTTGACCTTTCTGCTAACACGATTTCAGTTTGAAAATTACATGACAACGCACCAACATTGTTACATGCGTATGAAAGCAGCCAATATGGGATATAAAATGTTTGTTTTATTTCACAGGAAGCAATCAAGATATTCGTAAGGATGACACTGATAATGGTCAGATTTTAAGTATTTATTCTCTCTGTCTGTAGGATGTATGTGATATCTCCTGCGTTCGCAATTTCAAGAAAATGATAGATAATTATCCAATTGAGAAGCATGATCACTCTATTTTGGAAATTGAGAAATACATTTAGCAGTATTGTGATTTCAACAACAGTATATCGACAAATCGATCCCAAGTATTGAAATTCTGAGAGTTTTTTTGCTATTTGCATTTATCGGCTGGTCGGTTGATTAAATTTCATTTTCTAATTGCATGAACATGAGGAGTTATGTTATAAAATGAGCAAAACTTGTCACATTTGCGAGTTTGTCTTGGAATGCAACATAACTACTGTCGTGCTTGACTTATTTAGATGAAACTGAAACTAAACATCAATTAATTATTTGTGCAAGAGGTGGACGACGAGCAGGAATGCATTCAATGTTGAATTTGAATGTTGATGAAAGTCATTCCATCACATCAATGTGTTGTGTCCCCACATTCATATTTTCGATGAAGTAGGTGCTATAAATATAATACGCAGTAGCCATGTGGCAGCTTTGATGCTCGCTCGCTACAAAATCACATTATATTGTCAAGACATAACCACACACAGTATAAACATCATCTTAGGACATAATATTTGGCCTTTGAGCCTGCGCAGTTCCTTTAGTTTTTTATCGTTTGACGTCACTAATCCTGTTTTCTGGGGGCTTGGACGGTGCTGACATAGCCAGACTTCTCTGTAGTGTTGCGGTACTTCTAGTCCTAGTGCCCTTCCTGTCAGCTTCCAATGACACCTTCGGGACTCGACCTCAGGACCAAAAGATCGCTAGGTCAGGCACTTAGCCATTCTGCCACGGAGAACAACATAGTAGCACTTATAAGAAATCTACATTAGCATCCATTTAGACACTTGTCGTCGTGGCCATCGTCGTGGCAGGCGCCGAAATAGGCGCCCATCGGCAAAGAATAATTACAGTTGCCATTTGAATCAATTTCTCACTACTGTATTTGCAGCGTCGTTTGATAGGAATCCAGCAGACAACGTGCTAGGTCGTTTGTTCTTCATGGGTCAGTAAAGATTATTCAACGTAAACATGCATCTCTATGAGTTGTCTGCTTCATTTGGTTAGAGGAACTCCAGGAATATCGGGTCATGCATATCGAAGAACACTGTCAGGATCATCTTCCCTGCAGATTGCTGCTCTCGAAACTTCTGTGAGGAATTTCAATGTTTCCATTGCATACTATCCGGATCCCTTCCTGTTTCGAAATGGTGAGATAGCGTTTGGTTTCCACGTGCACAGTTCTGAAGCAAGATGTTGCAGGCTCAGAGTTTTCATATTTCTTTGTTTTTTCGGTCAGCATCAGAGGCACCCAATGAGAGCAATCATTCCGAAGTTTTGGTATGCGCAACGATGGTGTACATTGTGCCCAAAGAATGCTTCGTCAAAGAATACTTTTTTGGCTCTGATAGTTGCGTTGATGTTCTCGGTCAGGGTCTTGTTGCGCCTGCTCTGAACATGGAATTTTCGCGACCAGTCTCTGACCACAGTCTTCGCAACAACGATCAACTGGTTGGCATCCTTCTGCGGTCAATAATTGGATTACTTCTCTCTCACTATATTTGTACAGATTTTGTACGGTAAACGACATAATCTTTGACTGAAACTATTGAATAAACAGCAACAATAGGATCTCCTTATTTTGAAGAACTGATCAATGCTCCAACATGTTGGCGCAATGATTCAGCGATTAGGTCAACGCGAAAAATTAATCGAGCAAGATCGCAAAAGGAAAAAGACATCTAAGCACACTGGGTTGTTTCCATCGGGGATATAGTGTACGTGTACATCCGAAACTCATATGATGCGCTTGATTTGCATCTGTAAGAAATCTTTGATTCGGACTCGCACTTAATTACTGTAGAACTGCTTCAATCGAAATGTATCTGCTGAAGTGACTAGTATGTGAGGCTGTCTCCTATTTGACTGAGAGCGGCTGCAACTCTTGGCTAGTCTGTGACCTATAAGATTCTTGACGTTTCTCAACCTGTTCGAGATGTGTTTATGGGGCCCACAGATGGTTAGTAGACTGATAGCAGACCTTTTGAGATAGCAGATAGCTTGTGATGGAAGATGACTGCTGGATCAATAGAGAGTATCAATGAAGTTTTACCGTCACTACTCCTACATGTTGGGCGCTTGGACGGTGCTTTCATAGAGCGTTCTGATACTTTGTTCCAGATGTCCTTCCTGACGACTTCCAATGACACTTTCGGGGCTCGACCTCTGAACCAAGAGATCGCTAGGCAAAGCACTTCGCCACTGTGCCACGGAAACCACCAATGACCAATAGCGATTACCAAGGAGTATATGAATAATAAAGAAATAATAAGGTTATTATTGCAGATAGATCTTTCACTTGCAAGGAAAATTTGTGCAATGTTGCACTCTTCGATGTAATCAGAAAGAACTTCAATCCTCCTTGAACTCTAATCACGTATTTCAGCATCGTGACGACGAGTAAATGCACGTAGATGAGAAGAAGTAAGGAGGTTGTAATCGATAGTAGTCAATTAACGCTGGTACTTCTTTTGATTGTTGAATGTAATCCTCATGTGGTTATTTGATGCTCTGTTTTTAAATTTATATCAAAAGATGCTGAGTTCATCACTTAATGGTTCACAAATTGCTGGTAATCTATTCATTCAAGTGTACTTGTAGAACGAGAACGAAGATGAGTGGTTTCCTCTTTGCTCGTTATCCATATGCAGACAACCTTGATTTGATTGACAAATCAGGACGAAGAAAATGTTTCGTATCAGGCATGTTCGTTACATTTAGCTCATGATTGAGTTAAATAATAGTATTGGAAGGAAATTTCTTTCTCTGTAGCCAACCTACGTACACATCTTCTTCTCCATTAGATATGATGGATATCAACGTCTACCGGTTGAGCTATTCTAGGAGGTAGTCGGTCGAGCGAAAACTGGTTTTAGTCGAGCGCAAATAAATCTGATACATCTCCGCATGCCATACTGCATCCCAGTCTCTTTTGCCTATTATCTTTCCATCTTTCCTTTCTCTCCCGCTCCCTATCTTCTTCATCACCCTCACTTTCTTTCTAGATCTCCCAATGCTCAACACATGTTCTCACCCTTTGGAGACTTGTATACGTGTGTATGTGCGTATAATATAGAATGAGGAAAGGACTGTGACTGAAAATGTCAAGCGATAATGAATTTCCTTTGTTAACGACGAATAATATCCGGCATCCCATTTCATGTCGTTTTCCCTTCATTTATTTACCTTACCTGAAACTCATTCGCTTCCAGTCTCTATCACCCGTTCATCCTCCATGTTGCTGGAGCACTTACTTGTGCCTTTTTTATCTTCTAGAACTAATCAGACCCTTTTAAATGGCTTCTCCGTGGAAGAAACTAAACTCGAGAATGAGAGATCGCAGCTTCATGATATGAGATTGAAAGAAAAGAATTGAGTTTTGCGCTGAGGTTTTCTATTTTTCATGAAATGAGATTTCTCTTGCACTGTTGTAGACATCCTTCTTCCAAACATCTGAGTTCTAATTAACAAAGTGATTTTGGAAATCCGGTAGAGCATTATGTAGAGCTTTTGGGGCACAGAGATAAGAGAAAAGTTGAAAAGGTCGTATTTTCTAATCAAATAGTGATTTAGTATACTTAATTAAGTGTACGCCTGATATGAATTGTAAAAAGAATGCTTGCAAGCTGAAGATCATATGGATTCACCCTTTTGAAACATGCATGAACTATCTATTAGATAAGATTCAATTTTGAATAGTGCAAATTACGTCAAATTTGAGTTATGCATGAAAAGTGCGCCAAAAACCGTTGAACTCAGGCACACATCACCTCACATATGAATTATGGATACATCACAATGATGTTGGTGTGAGTAATTACATGGAATATTTTGTTAAAGTAGGTACATAAATGAAAAATACATTTTACATACTTTGCACAATGGTATGTTAAATTGAACGTGGTATGCTATATGTTAATGATATTTTCGTCTTTGCAATCAAAACATATCCAGGGAGTTTTATAATTAATAAATAATGGAATCTTTAGCTTTTATATTTATGATGATGAGGATATAAATGTAAATTGGAAAATGCAAAGGTACTGAGATGCACATCTAACGCAAATCTACAGTGCATTACACTATGCAGGTAGTTTTAATGCATACACTGTGCAAATTCACATTACTCGGTATATTATCCTAATATATACTAATGTCACAATGATCATGATGACAATTATATGTTTGCTTTAAGGACTCGATGATTTAGAAATATTAACAAAATACATGTTCATTGAATCCTAGGCTTATTTTTATGTTAGTTCATTGGATTTTGAATATTGTAAATGATTCGGAAGTTGAGAGATTTTATCAACAGAATGTGAACTTTGCTTACCTACATGGTGTTCATGTCGCAAAGCCTTATGCACAAAATCATTTTTTAAAAGATATTGCCTACGGTATCGCATCATTTAGTGTTCCTGTCATAAAAGCATCACCGGCGTAGTGGCATTGTGCCATTGTTCGCTCTGCGTCCGTGAAAGTTCAAACCTTGGTAGGGTCAAGACTAAGACTAAGACACTCTGCATTTTTGCTTAGCACTTAACAAAAGAAGAATGAGTGGCTTGAATAACAACTCGGTCAAATGAAAGAGGCTCCATGCGTAATGTGCTTCCGAGTATAAGCAAGGTTTGTTTATCTACCACAATGGTCCAGTTTAGGTCTGATGATACCAGTCTCGTTCAAGTCCCCGGAGAGGGAGGTGACATCGAAGCTTTATCATTCGTTAAACCTCGTTTTTTCAAGTTTGTTTCGAATTGATTTAGAGTTTCCATGTTGAAATTCAAGATTAATGAAGTAACAGCTCTTATAAAATTTCTGATGATAAAAATTCTGATGTCTGTTGTCGAATACTTGATTCCTTCAAAGTTTTGACATTTCACATAATTCTCAATTCCCTCAGAGCACTTCGTGTCTCGTGACTGTGGGAAATGTAGATTAAACAAGAAAACTGTAAAGTACTTCGTTGAGCTTACGTGCAACAAGGCGTAAATGATATGTTGATACAGTTAATACACATTTTTCGAACCTTACGTTGCATGGCATGATTCATCGTGTAAGTACTCTTAAGATGTCAAAACGTGACACAGAACTCTGAGCTCTTGTTAGGTAGATGCTTCAGGATAATTGCATGGGAAAACTTCATTACTATTAGGATTAAAATAAAGGTGAAAGCATCACGTGGCATTAGAAGCGTTAATATGAATTCAGGGTATCCGCTGACCACTACACAAAAACTGCATATGTATCTGAATTTTGACAATTATTATTCAAAATGACTTTATTATTATTTGCTGCTGCGAGGAGCGGATAAAGGGAGTTTTCTCATGATTTAGTTACCTCAATAGGAAGGCACGGTCACAAAGAGTTCAATCAATACTCGTGGCATCTCAGCTGTTGATAGCACATGATGATGAGTCCAGAATTCCTCGAACAGATGATGCTGTCGAAGCATTGAATTTCGTTGAAAAATAATACATTCTGTAAATTGTAAATTAGGTCCAGTTTGTCGAAGTCACTGAATTTGCTTGTGGACCGTGATGTGAAGTATGATAGTATTGGTCACCGAAAAGTACGATGCCCCAATCGGAAAACAGTCATGGTCTTACGAAGCTTGAATGTAAGAATGTGTGATGAAACCGATTCATATTTTTACCGGTGTATGACTCACACAGATATTCAGATGAATTATCAATTAGTCATATCACTAAGTTTGATTGAATAGGGTGCTTCAAATCTTACTTAGATGCAGTAAAAAATGACGAAAGCATTAATATCTACTTCTTGTGAAAGAAATGCAGAAAGGATAATGATTGTAGCAATCGAAAATTGCATCTCACAAATAAGATAAAGAAAAGACGGCTGGTAACACTGTTGTGCATTTTCGCTATCTGTCCGTGACATTCATTATTCTATACCAGAATAGCCCTGAATCCAATATTATAGCCTATAAAGGTGACAATTCTTGTAAATATATGTAATTTACCAACTAGAAGTCTTATGTAGTCAAATATAAAGTAAATCGATTCAGCAAGGGGTTCAATAAATAATAGATAAGCCTGGAAGAAGAGGATGTTCAGCATCAATAAATTTTGTTTAACATTTTTTACGATATATGAGTCAATTTGATTTCCAGTCCCAAAGAATTTTTGGCTCAAGCAATGCCATAAGTGCACTCGACAATGACAATCATGGAAATGAAAATTGCTGACACATTGGCATTCCTGCACATGTGTGCCATGTCTTTCGTTTTTTTGTGTGAGTTCTAGATCTTCCATCAACATTTTCACTTAAGGAAACACTGTTTTCAGAAACCCTGGTCTGATGTGTCCCTGGTCTCACCAGCTTTGGAATCAGCTTCCCCAGACCACCTTCCTTGACAAATACAATCTTGATACTTTCAAGAGGCGTGCGAACAGGCTTCTGATGGGGAGAGATTAATCAAATTAGGAGATGTGTTATTTTACTTTTCTTTAGTTAAAATAATGCAACTTATCACCTTTTCATTGAGTGAGGCCTAGCTTCGTTCATGGCTCGTAGCTGTACTTGGGGTGAAAATTCTGTAAAAAAATAATTCATTATTCTGTGACTGTTATGTTTAGTAGTAAAAAGTCTCTTAAATTATTGAATCGTTATTTGCGCAACTAGTGCAAAGATATCCATCTTAATTGCCTTTTTCGAGAGCGACATGTCTATCCACGAGCCCGAAGGGAGAGGGCATAGCTTGTTCATCGAGAATAATGTAATTAAGATGGATATCTTTTCGTAAGTAAGTTAATATTTCACAGGATCCACGGAATCTATGACCATCCGAATTTTATGGCTATCAAAAATCTACCTCTTTTTGTTATGTAATTGCAGGTATCAGCGGTATTTCGTAAGATTTCCATGTAGAATTTAAAGTTTCAGAGAATGAAACACTTTCTATGTGCTAATGTATTTTAATGAAGGAGTTCAATACATGCATAGAAGTGGATAATAGTACACTAGAATGGAAATTTGATATCCTGCCTATGCACAATGATGGCACATGGAAAAAGCCATGGTTTGTAGATCAGATTCGATCTAAAACATCGTATCATAGTCAAACGATTTGCCAAGTTGGTTGTGGAAGTTGTTGACAGCAAATTGCAGGATTTTCATGAAGAGAATTTTAAGTGAGATGGCAGCATTCTTTCATGTGGATTAGCCTACTATTCGATGGATTAATGTACTGTGTCTATTTGTAGCAGTCATTGACAACTATTTTCTAATTTTTCAATACTGGAATGCGAATCAAAAATTGGTTCAGAGTCATAATCGAAAGTGGTTAGTGTGCTGTTTGTGAGAATATCTCAAGAATTCAAAGATAGAAATTCTAATTATTGGATAATTTCTTCTTCTAGCGGTTAAGAAACCTGGCGCTTTCTGGAATAAGCACATTAAAAGCTTCTTCAGCGATAGTCATTTCTCAGATGAATGAAATGTCGCTGGATCCTTTCAATTGATCACTAAATGACTTATGTTATATAGTGTGATGATAATTTGGAAGCTGATATTCGAAAGCAAGCAAAGGTTTTGAAAATTGTTCAAATATATTGAATAGGGGAATCCTTCAAAGTAAAATGAATACTCTGAGATTTCTTGGCCTCTGATTTCCAGCTGGACCAATGCATGTTCTGTAAATCGACATTACAAGTTGCGTATGTGTCTGATTATACTCCTGATTGATTATAGGAGCGATATTTCAAAATGATGAACGTACAGAACGTTTTAAAGGATTTCCTTCTTTGTCATCCTGTCGCTGCAGTATTTTGTGAAATTATTATTGCTTTTGTCTACATGATCTTGGGACACTGGGCAACAATCCAGATCGCAAATTGACTTGATAATTGAAAATTTCAACCAGAAAACAAGAGAGCCAGCTCGCAAAATTTGCTTTTTGACCGACTAAGTTCCCCCGGAGTGTGCCATAATTTTCATGCAATTTCCATTCTAGGACTTTCTATGGTATTGTTAATTTCTATGAATACATGTAATAGTTATTTACGCAACTTGTGCATGATTGCTTCTTTATAGCATTCCACGAGTTAGATATCTTAAATGCCCGAGTACGGATGCTTGAGCATGGATTTCCATGGGTGAGGGCCATTTAAATCTAACGAGTTCGAATGCTATGATGAAGCAATCTCATGCACGAGTTGCGTAGAGAATTTTATTTGGCGACGTGCTATGAATGATCAAGGACAGATTGTGACTGACATGTCTGTGATTATCAAGAGTATTTGAATAGAAATTTGCCCTGATCAATCGTGAAGGTATCTATTCACAAATCAAGTCTATACTAAACATAGAAATTAACAATACCATAGAAAGTCCTAGAATGGAAATTGCATGAAAATTATGGCACACGCCGGGGAAACTTAGTTGGGGCAAAATGCAACTTGTGCGATCTGGCTTCCATGTTCTTTGATTGGCATTTATATTTATCAGTCCAATTCTTGATCTGGATTGTTGGCTCTTGTCCAAAGACCATGTACTCAAAAGCATAAGTGAATTTACAAAATGCTGCGCCGACAGGATGACAAAGAAGGAAATCCTTTTAAACGTTCTGTACGTTCATCATTTTGATATATCGCTCCGATAATCTATCAATAGTATAATCAGACTCTTATGCAACTTGTAATGTCGATTTACGGAACATGCATAACTCCAGCTTGAAATCAGAGGCCAAGAAATCTTAGAGTATTCATTTTACTTTAAAGGGTTCCCCTGTTCACTAAATTTGAATGATCTTCAAAATCTCTACATGCATTCGAATATCAGCTTCCAAAATATGATATGTGTCATTCAATGATTAATTGAAAAGTTCCGGCGACATTTCATTTATTTGAGAAATGATTGTCGGTAAAGAAACTTTCAATGTGTTTATTCCAGAGAAGCGCCAGGTTTCTTAGCCGCTTGAAGAAGAAATTATCCAATAATTAGACTTTCGATCTGTGAATTCTTCAGATGTTCTTACAAACAGCACACCGACCACTTTCAATTATGACTTTGTGAACCAATTTTTAATTCGCATTCCAATATTGAAACATTGGAAAATAGTTGTCAGTGACTGCTACAAATAGACACAGTATATTAATCCATCGAATAGTAGGCTAATCCACAATGCTGCCATCTCACTTAAAATTCTCTTCATGAAAATCATGTAATTAGGTGCCAACAACTTCCACAACCAACTTGGCAAATCGTTTGACTATGATGCCATGTTTTAGATCGAATCTGATGTACAAACCATAGATTTTTCCATGTGCCATCATTGTAAATGGGTAAGATATCAAATTTCCATTCTAGTGTACTATTATCCACTTCTATGATACTAAAGCAGGACAAAAGCACCCATAGGCCTGATTGGCATAGATTACGCTCCTTCCAGTGCATTGGAGTAAATAGTATCGCCCGCGCGGGCATATACTCGGATTAATTATTTCATATATCTCTCACAGCTACAAATATAGGAAAGATGTCCACCAATTCATTGATCGAATTCACACCCAGATGTTTGGCATTGCCTTGATTACGAGATTTGCAAAACTTGTTAATGAACATGTGAAATTTTAATATCAAATACTAGTAAAGTTGTTTGAAAAGGAGTATTGGAAACCATGATAATAGATTCAAATTTACTTCAATGGATCGAATCGATAAATTAATTACCGATAATAGAAATATTGGAGATGAATATTCATGTAGTCATCGTGGGAAGATGTTGTATGATAGAGTACATTAGATGCCGGACGACGTAAATGTTGATGAATTTGACTTGATTAACGACTTGTTTCGCCAAAACGAATAAGCGCAGTCTAATTAAAGAAGCAGAACATTGTAATTGTTCTCCCTTCTTTTATTACGAGCTTACATTGATGACAGAATCTGTTAGGCATTGTTGATAAAAAGCAAAATAAGTTTGTAGTTGAAGCGTTTTAATTATCGGCACTCTACATGAACTGTTGCTGAACGATGGAATGGAACATGTTCTTGGGAAAATCGACTCAGTAAAGCAACGTGTCAAACACCTTGCTGTTGCAGTTGATCTCTTCTCAATTTACAAGTGATGCCTAAAGTCAGTTCTCCAACATGCTTCGAAGCGCTAGAAAAAGAGATATTTGAACTTTCTATTCATGCTTATTTAGCCCCGGCTCTTACAAGGCGCTTCTCCCATTTGCATCGCTGAATATTCGCTAAGCAAGGATTTAACTCTTCGAAGATATTCTGTATTAAACGTCCATTTTCTATACTTTCTATTTTCTTTATTTTTTGAAGAAGAGCAAATTTTATTGATTGAAAAAATACATGCGAATTATACATAAACTGATGTTGCAAAATTGCCTTGTCGACTATAACTTATTTGCAAAATGACCTTTATATCTTGAAAGAAACAATAAAATGTAAAATCAGTGAAACAAAGCGGAAAGAAATTAAGATGGAAATCTGGAATCGCAAAGATCTTGGGCACCTACATTGACCCCCATATGCAGAAGCAAATCACGGGCGTTGGCACGCTGTAAACAAAGACTCAGTGAATACCTCTGTCTATTCCATCATGTGAGTACACAGTTTGAAGGGATAGGCGAGAGGCAATTCTTTGGAAAGTCTTCTCCAAAATTGATGCGTTGATGTTTGATATCAAATTGTTAAAAATAAATTACCCATTTTGATGTCAACTTTCATCATATGTCGTATAGGTATAGAATATCACTATTAACAAGTCAATTAGATTGGATCAGCAGCAAATTAAACTGAGAATTGGATTCCTCCAGTCTAAATCCCCTGCTTGCAATGGGAGACATTTCTAGCAAGCTAAAACAAAATCAACTGTAGAATGTGATTATTTACTAATGTCCTTGCTTTGTTTATTTAGTGTATGTAATTACTGCATTAAATAGAAATCGTGCTTCAACCGATGGAAATCAGATTTGACATTGAGAAAGCATTCCTGATCAGGCTTTTTTGACAAAAAATCGTTTTTATGTAAATTATCACAGAATTTAAATGTGCAAAGGACCTGCGGTTAACATGTTCATAATCGATAATGAGAAACGATAACATTTTCTACAAATAATTTCTTTTGATAATCGCATAAACAATGACTCTTCTTTTCTATTTAGGTATGTCGCATTCTGCTGGATGCCGGTGCTCGTCCTTCTGAGCTGGACAACGAAGGTCGCAGTGCTATAATGCTGTCTGCAGGAGAAGGTCATGTTCCGGTGATGACACTGCTGTTGGACGCCTGGCCGGCAGGCGTGGATCGCTGTACACTCGACGGTCGTACGCCGGTGCGCGCCGCATCGCTGGATAGTCGGCGAGAGGCATTGCTTCTTCTCCTCTCTCGTGGAGCTGATGTCAATGCACGGGATGCAGATGGTCGAACAGCGCTGTACATGTGTGCTTTGGAAGGCCGAAATGATTCAGCGGAGATTCTTCTCAACAGTGGAGCAGATCCATACTTGAAAGATACGGAGTGCAGAACTCCGCTGCATGTTGCTTGCTGGCAAGGACGGGTCGAAGTAGCATCTCTCCTCATGCGTAGCTGTGCTCCACTCAATGCCCGCGACGCTGGTGGCAGAACCCCACTTATCTCAGCCGCTTGGCAAGGTCATCAGCAGATATGCAGACTAATGGTAGAAGCTGGCGCTGCCATTGATGCCACTTGCGATCAGGGAGCAACTGCGCTGAGTATCGCCGCCCAAGAAGGACATTGGCAGGTGAGGTGTTGTTCATACGAGGTAGAACAAGTTGTCTCCACATATTGCACCTTTGCTGTAGATCTTATCCGCGCGTTTTCCAAACTTAGCTGATTTGCATTTCTCGGCGTTTTTTGACAGTTTGAATAATGCTGACTTTTTCTGCATATCTCTCAGAAAACAGAAATAATATGCAAAATGTGTGTGACTTCGTGGAAATATGCATTCTTGGAGCAATTATGTCTTACATCATATTGCACCACGGAAACCTGAAATTTTGCATGTTTTAGTACACACTGTTAATTGAAGGTTGACAGTAATTAAATCAGAAAACATTTTTAGAAAAGAATTTTCTTTAAAAAAATCATTTTCTATGCGACTGTCTTCGTCGTCTATATTCTTGGACTACTAGTTCGAATAGTACTTCACTATCAAGTCCTTCCAATGAGCGTATGATGTTTATTAACGGAATCGCTCACATGAAATGTTGTCACGTCACTGAAATCTATGTTCATCGCGAAGCAATGATCTCTGCGATGTCTCTCCAAGATCGTCTCAGAAAAAGCTGTTTGCAAAGCAGAATCACCTGTTTAGAGCTCTTGCACAGACTTTCAAGGACGGATGCAGTCTTCCTTTAATATCCGATTCACGGTGGCTGGTGACACCTGACATTGTTGTACAACTTTCCGGTGTGATGTAGTTGGTTCATCAGCAAACGCAGCGAGAACTTCGTCAGACACGCGGCGACTGGACTGGTTACCGGCATGCAAGCGAGGATGAAGTGACAGAGTTTCCATGAAGCGGTCCTTCCAATGTCGTAGAGTTCGAACAAAGTGGCGGTTCTTTATCATTTTCCTCTGATCTTGTTTGAACATCCACCGAAACGTCCGTCGAGCTGTCTACGATTGTAGCAATTTCAACTTTCGTCAAATCTTTGTACTCCATTTCTGATTGAAACTGCATGAACCTCGCACACACTATCAGACCTCATCACCTTTATGAAGTCTGTTCACACACAACAAATTCAGCCACACATTACTTGCTCGAACATATCATGCGGTGACATAATTAGTGCATCTATGAAAATCTTGCATATTCATTGCTTAACCTTTGCGTAGCCATATCTCAAGATAATATTAAATACAATAAATATTGCAGATACATGTATTAGATTCATAATGCACTTCTATGCATAAGTAGTGAGCCTCTCATACGCAATTTATATGTTTTATTAATTTCGCTCAAACAAGCATAAGTACAATATCAGAATTTAATGTTCCATCAAAACTTCATTGTATTGAACACTCAAAAATTCAAAACTATTAAATTTATTCAGTCATAATATTCACTCTGATCAACAGTTCAATGTATTAGTTTGAAGACAGCCACTTTAAATTGTGATGCAAAAAGAGCAGTTTCTCGGCATTCCCTGAAAATAGACGCTTTCTATGTCAGTAAATGAGGGAAGCCTCTGCTTGAAATAATGCATATTCAATTTCTCTCTATTTCAAATAATGTTTAGGAAGAACGCTTTGATCTTACCCTGCAGGTCCTCAGTGTTCATACACTAAACGAAAATTCCAAACATTTCTGGGCGCTCTGGTGTGATGAAAATTGAATTAAGAGAATCATTTTTTCATGACATAAAGGCGATAAAAACGATCAACTTGCGTGTAAATATACAATATACAATGTCATTGCATAATAGTTGGTTAACATATGTACTATCCGGTGCAACCCAAGACACAACTACTGTCTTTGGTAGAGTAAATGACTCATTACAGTACGTTTCAAAAAGGATTGCGTAAGCAAAAGCAATAGTAGATAGATCGGCCAGATCAGCTAAACACCCTGTACACATGCATTATACATATTAAACTGATCGGATTAATTATCGACCGTCAAAGATATTTTATAGTCTCCTATGTTCATCGCGTAAATGTCTGAAAATTCAGCATTACAATTGCGGAATTCGGAAACGCTTATTTTATTGTCAAGCAATGGAGTCCATCGCATTTATGACATGAATGCCATTTAACGTCCAAGTCTCGAATAACTTGAGTTTCGATCAACTGTCAGAAAGTCTTCTCCATGATTAGAATTAGAAATTAAAGCATATTCCGTTAATTTAGGCAGCAGTTGCGTAGACGTTGGAAGTTTCAGCATGGCTAGAGAGTTCTCATGTCTGAAATTGTCCCTACAAGGACGGAAAGCGCAATCTTAATTTTTTCGGCTTTTGGGGAGAATAGAATGGAGATGATGAATTTGAATTTTGAGGTATTTGTCGCTTACACTTCAAAGTTTCTTGTTCATACTGAACTGGGCACGTGATAGAACTAGCAATGTGTTCGCTATATTATTTTAGGTATTTAATCCGCATATAGACGGCTTATGATTCTAGTCAATCGTTTCTGTATTTCATATTATAGTTGCATCAGACGTGTCTATAATTTTCCACTCAAAGGATTTATTGTCAATAAGTTGCGACTTCAGAGAGGATGGAGTGTTTAAAGGATGAGGTTTTCCCTGACTGCAAGTAAATGTAGTATAATATCGCTGCATCATTTGAACAGCTGGTTGCCGAAGTCGTTGAGTAGGAAAATTGGAAAAAACTTTAAAAGGCTTCTACCGATTTTGGGGAGCTATAAGTCAACTGCAGTCATCAGCGTTTAGGTTTTTAAGCTTTCAGTCTTCAGTGTTTGCTTGAAACTTTCATAGAACGACGTGTTTAAATTGCAAATATCTGGGTTACCGTCAAAGGGATCAACTATCAATTCTTTGAAATGAATAATGAGTAAGATCCTGGAGACATCGAACAAAGCTCATTTGAGATTTTCAAAGCTGAAAACAGATGGAGGTTCTCAAACAATTATTGAAGAGTAACTGAAAAGAAAATCTCTAGAAGCATTTCAGCAGAATTGAAAGTTATTTATTAGAGCGGTATACTAGACCAACGGAATATGATTCGGGAGCTCAGCCATTTCTCAATTTTCAGACAGACTCCTCTAGTGAAATATGAGTCAGAGACGTCTAGACGGGAAGAATTTCGCTTTTCATTGATAATTTTTTTTCCATCACAATGTCATGGATACTGCAGTGTTAATTACAGAATCACGAACGTTTGGCAGCTAGCGGGAGGTGCATTTATAGTGCAATTATTTTCGATCTTGAAAATATAGGTTAAAAACTAACTGCGATATCATTCCTGATATTTACAGAAGATAAATCGATGACATTATTATAGGACCGTTCCCGAAGGAAGGTAATGATTTTGATAAAATTGTAGAAGTTTTTATTTTAGTAAGGTCAGCAAAAGTATGCAGTTTACAAATGCATTACCTAAAATTCAACTAAATTTTCTTGATATTAGTATTTGGATAAAGACAAGACAAGAAAGCGCTTTATTGTTTCACTTGAGCAATCGGTGAACACATCACAATGTTATCAAATACAAATATACAAACTAAGAACAAGAGAATAAAATGCAAGCATCATTAGAAATTAACAATCTACACAAAATCTGATGAAGACTCTTGAAAACGCTTGGTTTTGGTTAATGGTGGACAGAGAACAACAGTGCGTCTGGTCATATTTTCATGCTTGAAAATAAACATGGAACGAAGTGGGTGATGTAATTCCTGTTCAATATGCAGGCCTGTGATTACTCTTCAAATTCCTCAAATTTGTTCATTACTCCTCAAATCCTCAAAAATTCCTCAAATATAGCTTAACTATGAGAAATTCCTCAAATACGACACACTGCAGACTAAATGTCGGAATTAATCTATACATGCCGAGACCCCGAAAGGAAAAAATGTCGGATAATGTAGGCCTATTGTTTTTTGGCGAATGGCGATGATATGTAAACTTCTCAACAAGAAGCTAAGATAGAATCCTGTAACATGTACCCTACATCCATGCTGCTAATCATGAATCACCCATGATTTATTTCTTTTTTTTCTTCTCATGATTTATAACTTAATGATTTTTCTCTCACACACTTAGTAGATTTTAGATAGCGTAATCCCGCTGTGCTAGCTAGATCTGATACTTTGATTGGAAACAGACCTGTCCTTTTATCATCTGAATGGGCTGACTGTTAAATAGAATCTTTTCAATATATCAGTGATAAACATAATTTTGAAAAGAGCGATTTACACACCAATTCATTCCACATGAGGAGAGGAGAACCATTGCTTGTTCTTCTAGTAAGTATTTCTAAATTTCTAGACATTTTAGGATATAATGATTTTCTTTTAGCCATGTCATATTTAGCACATCAAAAATTAACCAGTCGTTAGCTTGTTTTTTTAATTTTGTTACCTTGACGCACTTTGTTACGTTGAATACGTTGAATGTCGTTTTCATTTCTGCAAGCTACAGGGCTGCAGATGTTCCGGTTCGTCTGGACTTATTTTGTTAAGCAGAGAAGTTATTGTCTGTCGAATTCACTCATTAAATGCTTTCACGTATTTAATGAGTGAAACACTGCGATCAACCTACAGAAATTGTATATTTGAACACTGCAATTTTTTACTTCTAACTTCATAATATTGCTTAGAATTCCAACAATAAAATGCACATTCAATTATTTTCATTAATTATCTTGACCTTTGTCACAACCTTCTTTATATGTTTCTGCGACTATTGGCTGCTAAATGCATGCCTGTACTTCTTAAAGAACTTAAGGATATCGATCTTCCATATCCATTATATGATAACATATAGGTAGCCCAGCCCACTTGGATTTCAGTGCTCTTATCAACTGAAGCGTTTGTTTCACTCACTCTCTTCCATTTTATTTCCGCTGAACATGAACACATCCGACGGGGTAAAGCGGATGGTCCCTTAATTTAGTGTCTACATGCCTCCTGGTCACTAGAGTGCGGGGGTTGGAAGCGTATGAAGCTCTGCTATCTCATGAGCCTTTTTGCTGCTACATTTTCCAGGGTCTGCCGACCGACATTTATCCTGGATGAATTATTCACGTATAGATCGTTTTCATAATTTGGTGAACACAGGTTGGTGTGAAATTAGTGCACACATTGCTTATCGTTGTATGTGAACTTTGATTAATTAGGACATTGAACCACATAGTACTGGGTTGGTAGATTTTAACCTGGGTCTACTGCAAGATGTGGACGTCAATATCTCGGCGCAACTTCATGCGAATAGAGGTGATAATCTTTCACTCTTTGCCTGTATGAGACCAACAACTCAACTAGCAAGCCTGTTCCGACACTTGTTTTGTGTTGTATGAGAGAATTCATGTTCATTTGAATGTAGATCGGAGCGATATGATCAAGCGCTAACAAGTAAACAAAACCCACCAAAACTTATGTAGCATAAAGTAATATTAATAAATTAGTGTGTAATGTCGCGTATCCTTCATGATAAATTACTTTTTATTACTTTTTACTTTTTTTAAGTCACAAGCATTCCGTCAACGATGTTAAGCTTTCTATACTTATGGGTTACTCTCCTCCCAAATTTGTCTAAAGTCCGTAAAAATTAATCGTTGCGAAGCCCCAGATGCATGTGGTTGAGGATATATCCTACATTCAAAAAATTGCAGTTTACAAATCTGACAAGCATCGTTGAATTGGAGACGATAGCGTGAAGCAGAGCGATATCAGCAGCTTGATCTGACATCCTCTGTTCGATACATTCTAAGCAGATAATACTTGAGGCAACAAATTGATTTCGTAACAACGCGGGAAGTGATTATGACCAAGTCAGTATTCCTTTGCAGTATAAACAACTTCAAAAAGTGTGGTGTGGTAAACCCTTGGGTTACCTTCTTCGTTGTGACTTTTATGATTTGAAGTTTGGCCCAAAATCCGTGATAAAATTTGTAGTTTTTCTTGCAATTATCATATTAGGCTCCGTTTCCATTCCTCAAATTTTTCACAAAAAATCCTCAATTTTTTTCATAGGCTAGTCACAGGCCTGAATATACTTAAACAACTTTTTTGGATAGAGGAAAAAATTGTAGTATAAATACTACAGCAAGGACATAAAATCTGACAGCTTTCTAAACAAAGACAGTTGGATTTCGAGTCACTTTAAGCATAATTTCATTGCTAATACTCTGAAGACTGTAGAAAATAGATGCAACACTGACTTATTAAAGAACGAGGCTTTATGTAATATTAATAAAAAACTGAAGAAAGTGGATATAAGAAAGGTGCTATAAAAAACAAGCGCAAACGTGGAAAGGCACGTTTAGATAAAAAGTATGACGCTAACTTATTCCTCCCATACCTCAATGATAAAACCAATTGGAAAATTAAGTCATTAATCAACAAATAAAATTTGAATATTCGCTTGGCTAATAGAAGCAATAAAAAGTTGAAGGATTGTTTTACTGACAAAAAAAATTAATAAGCATGATGACTGTAGATACTGCAATTTTTCACCGGATAAGTATAAATGCAACCCGTTAAGAACATGATTTATGAATTTAAATGCAAAATATGTAACAGTAGTTGCATTGGTAAATCATCGAGGAACTTCAAAGTTAGATGCCAAGAACATTGTCGTAGTGTAAATAAAGGTGATGAAAAGAGTGCTTTGAGTTCGCATGTCCGTGGCGATTATAGTTGTGCGATTGTTGATCATTTTACGGTTGACATTTTGAATCGTGCTCAGGACAGTGTTGAATGTGCGTTGTGGGAACCGAGGTTGATTCAAGTTCGATCTCTGAGCCTGAATCGACGTCACGAATTGCCGCTAATTGGCTGACAAGTTTGAAGTTGCGCTGCATGTTTGTGAATTAGGCGCACAGTACATAAGGAACATGTAATTGTTCATGAGAAAACTACCTCTATGTAGGAGATAAGCACTGAGAACCGGAGCGGAATGGAGACGAGTCGATCGTCTATGCTCATTTCTCCGCTCCGCCATTGATGTGGTTATCTGGTATACCCAGCGATTCCCAATTACTGCAATTTTGACATAGAAATGGACGATTTTTTCATTTTTAAATATCTGCGTATCACTGGAGATTTTGAATATCACTAAAGAATATCTAATTGACTAATAACATTGTCTTCCATATATCTAAAAAAGTTAATAACTTTGCAGTTTTCCTGACACCCGGCTGATCTTGACTGGATAGAATTCTGTATCTTCATGTTTAAAGACATCCTTGATGATTTCTACATGTCGCATGGACCCCATTCAATACTAGTCAATCTAGCTTCAATTCAACTTCTTCCGTCAATTCGCTGGTTAAAGGATGTCCTACACATTTGTAACTCGATATAGAATGGAGCCTCGGGATTATGACCGAATTCTATATCTCTTTATTTTTGTTAGAAAAATTTTATGCCGTCCTCTAACTTTTACTGAGCGGAGATTTAATATTAGCGCAGATTTCTCGTTCAGTATTCAAATTTGAAATTCTACTGCAAAGAATTCAGCTTCAAAATCATAGAAGAAGTGTCAAATTTCTTATATATCATTGCGAATTTGCCATTGATTGTGCACCTAGAATATAATCATGATATGCTAGAGATATTCAAGGAATAGGTGGATATCCCATGTAATTCAAGCATGTAATTCATGCTTTCCATTGATATCCCACAAACTTGCGAATGACTCTAAGTCACAAATTTCATCAAAAAAACATGTGCATGTATTACGACACACTTATTAATTGCCGTGGGGAAATTAGTAGGGAAATTGCTTGGGAAATTACTCGGGCGAAAGCCTTCGACCTGTATAGCAAAGTTGTCAGGATTATCTTCCGCGAAACTTCAAAAAAAAAACATGACGGTAACATGCACATAAAGGTTAAAAATCTAAGATAAAAAATGTATAAATGCTTCCTGTTTACGCTCGGAATCCCATGTGGCCGAGTTCCATTTATAGCATTCTCATTCTTCCGTGCTGAGTGCTTAGCAAGAATGCAGTGGGTCTCTGTTTTAAAAGTCTGAGTCTGAATCTAGCTCATTAACATTGAATGTTATCTCGGTGGCACAATGGTAAAGTGCTTGGACTAGTGATCTTTCGGTCCAGAGGTCGAGCCCCGAAAGTGTCATTGGAAGTCGTCAGGAAGGGCATCCGGACTAAAAGATCACAACGCTCCAAATGAAAGTCTGACTATGTCAGCACCGTCCAAGCTCCCAGTATGGGGAATAGTGACTCAAACCATTCATTTCTTTCTGCAGAGATTTCCGCATGAATATAATGAGCTTCACATTTTTTGTCAGTTTTGTGCACGCAATTCGCATTTTTTCGTATAATTTTCGCTTTCGACTACAACGTCATTGTCAGTAATCTCTTTCAAAATATAGAGTTTCATAATCCATTACTAAACAATTTCACTAATAATCAAGTAGAGGCAAATGACCGATTATTCGAATGATTTGAGATGGTATTAATGTTATTCTAGCACTTTCAAATTTTCAGCTTTTCAAAGACATGAGACTTTAGACCGTTCGTTGCTTTGTATCCATCAGACATTCTATATAACAGAACTACGCGTGTTCGGTGCCTGAAAGCACAAGAACTTCGTTTGTTCAAGTCTATAGACATCTTTCTAAGACTTATTTCAGATAATAACTATCATTTAACCATCAGATATTCCATCCTCTCAGATTTTCGAGAACTTTAAGAAAGTGCTAAAATTACAAAGATGCGATGCAAATTTGAGCTAGTATTGAAAATACAGGTATTCTCTGCATAACTTGAATATTTGTGGTCATTATGGATGTAGGCCTGTCTCTGATAGACTTCTCGATGTTATCGAATTAGCTAACAACCATGAATATTTCGCACAGATCTCCTAATCTATTCTCAGAGTTCCTATTTTCTGTCTGCTGACTCGCTACATTGTAAACCTCTGGATTGTGAAAGTCGTGAAGACTGTTCTTCCTCCAACACCCACATTTCATTTGTCATTAAACCAGTTATCTGATGCACCCTTTATACATCTGTTTATTGTACGTAGAGTATGGAAAGTGCGCTATAATTAGCTGGCTGTCCGATAAATAAGGGATGCATCATAAAATCGTCAAATTCTTATGTAACGATGTCGACACAACTCTGTAAAAGTTAAAAGCATAAGCGTTGAAAGAGGAATCTCGCAGTAGTCCTACTAAGATACTTTCATTCCTTAGTTTTTATATCGACTGCTGAAATTTCATATGTGATTCGCTCATTTGAAAGCTATTTGAAGCACACTTATCGTTGGTACACATTGAGCTCATTAAAAATATATGCAAGACAAACAATTACAACATAGTGTTGCCGAATCTTTCGAATGCTTTTTTCGACAACTTTGTAAAGACTGTTATCTTTGTATGTATTAATGGGACGCACGATTCATTTTCTTGTTTGATTTCTGATTTGATTACTTATACTTATTTCATTTAACGTCGTTTTCTCCATCCATGTTGGGTACGACGATTCGCTTGTATGGCGGCTCTCCATTTCGCTCGGTCGTTTGCATCTTCGACACGGAGCCCGAGCGCTCGAAGGTCTTCGTTGATGTTATCGCTCCATGTCTTCTTTGGACGTCCAACTGGTCGGCGCCCATCCACTCTCAATTTCCGCACGCGCTTCACCCATTGACATTCGTCCTTTCTTTCTACGTGGCCACACCATCTTAAACGACGTCTTCTTATGGAGTCGCGATAGGCTCCAGGCACACTCTAGCTCTCAGCTCCTCGCTTGAAATGCGGTCGCGAGAGGAGACTCCGCACATCCAATTGTTGTGCTTATTTCGTTGTTTGGTATGCGTTTGACACGTCAGTGCAGTGGAACACCGTGATCTCGCATGCTGCGTCTCCAACTTCTCACTTCAGTGCATTTACTTCATATGGACATTGTTTACTTTTAAGGATGTAGAACCGTAGATTGCTAAATACCCTATCTTTTCACTTGCTCGTAAGCCGATGCAGCATGATTGAGTCTGGGTGCAGCATTTTACAAGACGAATCATTCTCTTTCGTTTTCCCAATGTTTGCGGAAATTCTGAATTGTGTAAGTTCATGTTGAAGTCTTTCGAATATATAGTCTTTGATTTAGTTGTGCACTTGAATGTATTTTTCGTAAAATTTCAGTTGGGAATAAAATTTCTCGTTATTTGCCTCTTGTTGTCGACGGCATACAGTTCATGTTATTCACATGAACAAGACGGTTACGTAACGTTTCGTCTTATCAAATTTCGCTTATTGTTACATTTTCTCAATGAATGAACTTTCGCTTGGTCAAATGGTGACATCTCACTGGATCGCTTCCCACTCAGTCCCTTCCTAGTCCGTCTCTTCCTACCGAGTCTCTTCCCACTCCGTCACCCCAAGTTTCAGAAGTTCCATTCAGTCCCCTTTTCCTAATTGGTGTCATGCTGTGCTGAATGTTATCGCATCATCTCTCCTATGTTCTTTCTACGCGCTTATCACTGTTATTGCTCAGCATGAATGTGTACCGAGATGATGAGATTCTTTTGATAGTATACTCCTTTTTTGTAATTGTTACTTTCATCATATTTAAACCATTAAAGTCATTCCAGTATTCCAGATAAAACATTCAAAACACGAAATTAGTATCGTATAACACATTTATTGAATGAAAGAATTGTAAATATACTTCTTTTGTGAACACGATACTGTACTGCAGTATCCTCAGTAGTCCCAAGCGCTGAGCTTTCCAGCCAGGAAATTGGCCTTCAGGCGCTGCAACCGCGATGTTGCCTTTGTGTACCTCCTTCTCTGTCTTGAGGGCGAAATGCCAGAGCGAAGCATGCGCACATTCGCCTCCTCCTCTGCCTGAACCTTCTTCAGGCATTCAATAAATCGGTAGATATTTGGGTGTCGATGGAAAATCTGCAAATAATCAAAAGTCAAAATAATTTTATGATATGATATGTAACTTGATATTCATATATAACATGATAATCAATATGACTATCAATGATAAAACATTACAGTCGGGTATCAAACATCTGTTGAGAAAGCTGTTGTGTATAAACAATACATAGTTATAATAGGCCTACAAAAAACTAAGGTAACATAGCTTGACAGTGCAGAATACAAAGCTGAATCTCAGCGAATTTACTACAAATCCTTCATAAAATGTTATTAAGGTAAGATATCTCTCATCTACTTGAAACATTTTATGAAACGGTCGCAATGACATGTTTCTACTGAATACAAGTAATAAATTACATACATTTTGACTTACATTTCGTAGTTTTCCATTTCGGCTTTCAAGAGCATTATTCTTCCGTATACCGCTGTCATTATCAAAATGACACCAGATCTCCCGAGAGAAATGGCCTCGATATCATCCACGTAAGTGTTGGTTACATAGTCGACGAACTCTTGACAACTTTCGGGACACTCAGCAATAACCTGTTCCCATACCTCGTCGATTCTATCTGTGGAAAGGAACGGCAATTCCAGGGCTCGGCGAACCACCTCTCTTACATTCTGCACGATTCCTGTACGTCGATGACTTCAATGATTTGAATGGGGGTATGATTGCATCGTTGTCTGGCTCGCCTGAAAAAGCCACGGAGTATAGTCTCTTCATCGACGTTTTTGGCTGCTCAACAGCACTTTTGATGGCTGCGTTGCGGCTTTTCATCAACTCAACTTCTTCCACTTCACACCTTTAGACGTACTATTGCTGTCAAACTTCGTCAAATGAGCAGTCATCAATCATTCTATCATCGAAGCGATTGAGTGGCACGTTTATAGAAACTGAATGGGAAGGGCAGTCGTTGAAATTTAACCGTTAATATTATGTAATCAAGACAAAGGAGCGACTTCTTGGGAAACGACCGAATGAGGTGCAGCCGGTCAAATACAAATCGAAAACCTGAAACTTCACTAACTGATTCCTTCCAATAACGATTGATCAATGCGTGAATCGAACAATTCTCTTTCTTTGTTGCGAACCGCATGAAACTGTCTTGGAGAGCGAGTGACTTTCCCAACCGATGTTGACTACACTCTTCAAAAGAACAACTCATCATGCTACGCTGCAGACTTAAATTTACGCAAAATAAATTGTTCTCCTCTTATGCAGCTCATGCATGGAGTGGCCTACCAACCGAATGTTCAGTTCAATATTCGGTCAAAGTTTTTCAGTCATCTGTCAAGCTAAGGTTCACATGTAAAAACAGCTGATCGTGTTTTTATTTTGTGAACTTTCTTGTGTTTTCAAATTTTGTGAATTGACCCTGAAGCGTTTTAGCTAGTTGTCATTTAAAAAAATCATCTTTATCATCGTCTTTTACCACCGTTACAATATCCAGGCCACACATCCAGCGTAGTCTCACAACCTGTTATATCGGGTTTTTAGCCGATGTGAGTCTATACTTCCGTGTTTGATTGCTCAAATTAACTGACTATGGCTTGCATTAAATCATAATCTGTATTTTAACATGCTTGACAGTGGCCTCATATCCAGAACGGCCACTAGTTTTAAATAGTTGGCTATATTTCTTGCAGTCTTTATAGTCTCAACGGAGAAGCTGAACTTCCATAACACCACTTGGGCAGGACTGAGTTTGTTTTCGATGTGATACAAAATCGATTGATTAAATCTCTCAGGAGCCGAATATTGGCGGGTCGTCTGAAAATTTATACAATGAGTTCATCCATCATAAAAGTGTCGCAACAAAATGGTTACCCCGACTCCGACTGACCTAGTGCTGAATCAATATCATGACACCAATAGTGTTCGGACCTCAGAAGGCATTGGTCACTCTTTCTTCGCGTACCATTTAGGTGACCAAGAGCATGACTGGCTAAAGAAGATAGTGGGGAGAGAAGTCTCTTTTGTGTTCTTTTCTGTCTATATTCGTGTCCTTCCTACATATCCTATACAACGACTTTGGAGCCCAAAGTCAAAGACAAGCGGCCTCTTACGGCTGAATCAAATTGTGTCTGTGATAGTGGATACTTCGACCGTTCGAAGAGGAGATTGTCTCAGAGAATGGCAGAACCACTGTGGGTAGATCACAAAGTCTTTTCCGTCCTTCAGTGAAGTATAGGGAAGCTTCAGCTATGCATCCACAGGCTGAAGCCAGATATGTGTATGCAGAAGCAAACAGCATCTTACTTAGTTTTGGTAATTTCGTTCCTTCCATTGATTTTTATTGTCTTAATTCTTTTTATGTCCGCACCATTGTGATGTCATGCCGGGCGCCACTTCGTCTGACAGCCGCTAGTGTTATTCTGCATCTTGGGTCAAACGTATGGCTTTCATTTGGGATCCAATGATACATAGATGGGATCAATACCTTATACGCTGTCATTCTTTTTCAAGATTTGCAACCAACTCTAGTACATCGTTCAGGACCTTACTGTTTATCAAGGAAATACTCGCGTGATTATCTAAGACAACCACTGTGGCTGTTCTTCTGACGTTCTATCAATCACAGAATATGTTGACACATCAAGTTTGACATTTCCCTATAACTCAAATGTCCACACTATTAAATGAGCAATCACTATTCTAAGATGAGGCGACCGACTTCTTAAGGATAGCATGATTTAGGAATGAATGAAGTGTCTAAGTTTTGATAGTGAATATGGAGTTTACCAGCGCACTCCTCGGCATTGAGGAGTCACACGGTTTCTGTTTGCAGAAAATATGTAATGTCGCTCTAAGTGTGGAAGGTCAACAATCATTCAAATTAGTGACGTCATGGGTTGTTTTGCAAACACTCAACTTCTCTCTTTCAATCGTCTCGCAATATTTCCATCTGATTTGCGTCATTGAGTTCATATCGCGATTTCCATGTTCTGCATGGCAGAACATTGATCACCAGATGCGTCTTAGTAGTTAGAATGCATCACATGAATTAAATCTCATTTTGTCGGTTTTTGATCCACAAAGTCCTTGTGACATTTAGATATTCGCAAATTTACACATGAAAATCGTGAGTTATACGAGCGATACCCAAGTCAGGATATGGAATGAGCATGGCTGCTCTTGATAAAATATAAGTGAAGGAAATAAAAATTTCTGTAGAAAAATAGGATCAGACCAGGAATTGCAAATACCCGGGTTTTTTCAAGCAGCCGGATCCCGGATCATTTTGTCAAAAGTAATAAAATTGCATTTAATTCGCTTTCATTATCATGAAATGTTGAATAGTCTGGTTTCTGAGATTAAGTTTAAATAAATCATGCGCTTCATGCTAATGAAATGATATTGAAATCCTAGGATTTTCCCTATCGCCAACGCAGTTGTCATTCTGGTTATCAGTTGTCATTACCTTTTTACAATTTCCGTGATCGCCAATTACTAAATATCAATACAGGGCTGCCAACTGTCCCGATTTTTTCGGGACGTACCGATTTTTTGCCATAAAATTCGCCTGTACCGATTTTGTACCGATTTTTCGGTACGTACCGATTTTTTGCTCTTGAAATTCCGCTGTCCCGATTTTTGTACCGATTTTTCAATTTTAAAACTCGGATTCAGTTTTTTGTGGCCTGAATTTCTCAAAGTTTATAGGCTTCCATATGCCTATCAGATATGCTTTTTGCATTAAATTGAAGTGCATTTGTTTTCTTTTTTTGGTTAAACGAAAGCAAACTTTGCAATGACAATGTGCGAACATGTTTTGCTCCGTCGGGACCTTCTCCGGTGCGCTGTTGAGAGCCGTGACTCCGTGGGGGCGCGCTGCTCCAGTACACGTATACTTCTCCCTGTTGGCTTACTGGGATACATAATTGATAATTGTTAAAAATTAAAGAATGCACTCCATTGTGTTGTTACGTCTTTAATGTAAGTTATGAATAGAACAACATAAAACAAGGGGACCCGACGTTTCGTCCTACCAGGACATAATCTTGGGTAGATAAGCCTGGCCCAGGCGGTGCCAATGGTTTATATACCAGAGTTATGGTCTATATACTGGTCTACAGTTTAAATGCATGCTTTTTATGATTGGTACTTTACCAATTTATTGTTTTCTCGTTTCATCTCTGCGACGTTCATACAATGAGGTAAGTGAATTCGTTCTATTGTTTTTTGCTTTGTAAACAGACATGTAGGCTATGTGCGCTTGTTTTGCCGTTGTTCATATTTGTTCCGATGCTTCCCGAATCAGGAACTTAAAATGATAAATTTTGTCCGTTTTGTTGCGTTTTGTTGTTGATTACAGCGTGCTGCTTGACATTGCTGCTTCAGCGTGATGAGTCAATGATACAGAAAACATACATGTTGCTTCAGGATTTGCTGCGAGATTTGATGTCTCGAATTATTCGTCCGGATCTGCTTTCTGAGACACATGACCTGGCAGCAATCAATTGCAGAGAGACAAAGTGAGGTATAAATGTAGTACCATAATTATGACTAGAATATAGGCTTTAGTAAAGAAGCTCAATGTAGTACCATAATTATGACTAGAATACAGGTTTTAGTGAAGAAGCTCATTTCACCATTGGTATTGTTGTAGCCTACTGACTACAATGCGTTAAGTCAGTTGGGGGGCCGATCATAGCATGTCTCATAGTTTAAAAGGAATATCATCCATTTATATGATAAAAATTCAATGTCTGAAACAAGAAGAATTTATGAAATTTTGATGAATAAGTACAGGTATCAATACCGGTATGCTTCCTTCAATGGAAACACATTACCTACTTGATAAATGCAAATGATCTCCTTCTTTGAAGAGTGATAGGCCTGTTGTCGCAATTATCTTTGCTAGTTTTTATTTTCATTTCTTTCGCAACTCTTTCCTAGTGATTTGATCAAAAAATTCACATGGAAATATTCCACTTTCAGAAATCAAATCGAAGTTGGAAAAACGGAGCTTGGTGAGAATGCCACCAGTCATTTGAAGAAAATGAAGAAAGCAAATGCCCTGAAAGTAATGGAACATATGAAAGATTTTTTTTGACTGCGATCGATTATCTGAAAAAACAGATCAAAAAGTCTGAGGAATTGCTATGGAACGCACGAGTGGCTGATATTGGAGAACGAACCAAAATTGACTTCAAAAATTTGAAATTTTTCTTAAAAGCATCCGCCCATTCCACTGCTGAGCTAAAAGAAGCTATGCGGATTTGACAAACCCAGCCACTGCCCGTGGGAGTCAATCAAGACATGCGCGCTGGTGAAGCGTGGCATGCATTGAAGCTGTACAAAAATCCTGTGTCGGGAAAAAAGGTCTTCGCTGACTGGCTTCCGTCATGCTGGGAGTATTGACCATTCCCCAGAGCAACGCAGGGGCGGAGAGGGCGTTTTCCCTTGTAAAAAATGTTCATACAGACGCACGAAGTGCCATGAAAAACGACCTCCTCTCCGCACTTCTCACCCTGAAAGTTGGTGGTTTCCCCCCACTCGAAAAAGAAACATTGCGCCGATGCAAAGGAGCAACCGTTGCTTATTTAAGTAAAGACTGAATAGGCCTACCAGTAATATAGCACTTCCACATAATTCGTCGGTAATTTGGCAAACTGAATACTCCCTACTTACAGGCTCGATTAGTCATCAAAGTTAACCATCTTCGATTTGAGGACACAAGGTTAGTGCAGAGATGTGAGTTTGCAGAATCAAATGCATGTAGTCAATCAGGCATAGACTTCTGTGAATCAGAAATATCCAAATCTTTAATTAACTAATTCTGACTTCATTTTGCCTTATCACCGGCGAATTATGACCTAAGCTTCTGTTTTTTACCCACACATAATCAAGCCAGAACTCGCATTACTTGGTTATAAGTTCATCATAATGCTCGTTTTCTATTGAACGCCAATGTGCCAACAAAATTGATTTCTGTAAATGTGTTAATTAACTCCTTTAATTATTTCATTTGCAAACTATATCTGATGTGTAATGGCTTGCGATCGAGTAATGCGAGTTTTATCTCATAGCTGTAATCTGGGATTCTAGATTTGTAATTTGTTTTTTCTTGTATTTTTCTGTTTGGTTGCAACACAAATTAATCATTTTTATCCTTGCACAAGAGCATATTTTTCTATTTAATCGATTGGTTGGGAGCTAGGGACGAAACGAACATGGTCGTTCATATTAATAAGATACATGCAGAGGCAGACATACATATAGAATGTATGTACATGTATATGTACTTTTTTCTTTCATGGGATTTCAACCGTTCATAACTTACTGCTGTCTGCGAATTTGTGGGAAGTTTCGCCAGGTCGGGTCTAACATGGACAGCTTCAGTGCATGTAGTTGCGTAGAAAAATGAGACATTTTTTTGTACCGATTTTTTGGGGTAGGCGTACCGATTTTCCCGATTTTTTCACCTGGGCGTACCGATTTTTTGCCGCCAGAGGTTGGCAGCCCTGCAATAGATGATTGCGAGTGTTTAAATTAACAGCAATACAATCTGAAACCGACTACAGAGGAATGTGTACTCTTTCTTAAGTAAGACATGGTCACTAAAGCAGAATTTCTGCATTAATTTAAGTTTATATTTACCATGATTGTCAATCAGAAAAGAGATTAATCCAGAACAATTTCAATTACGCATGAATGTAATTAAAAGACTGTCTAGCAGTTCATCCGGCATGCGGCCGCGTTGTTTTACTGCGAATTGCGCAGCGGCAGAGAATGCCCGTTCTGTTTCACAGCTGGTACTTTGGATAGTCATCAACTGTCTGTATAATTGATCAAGAGAAACACCTCTCAAATTCTTTGCCTCAAACAAGTTGAATTCTAAACAAAGATATGAAGCTTCACCATATCAAAGAATATGGGTTTTCACCTGCAATAAAATTAAGGAAAATTTTTCGAACAAAGACCGTACTCCGAAGGTTCTAAAGTCATGTGTCGTATATAGTTATGCTTGTGAGGTTGATCCTCGCACTACTTATATTGGTAGAACTATAAGACACTTGAATGCTATAATCAAGGAACATAGTCAAAAAATGTCTGCGATCTCGGATCATAGGCTAAACTGTAGCTGTAACTCTGGTAACTTTAAAATCTTGGGACAAGCGTCCAATAACTTTGAACTGAATATTATGGAGGCGTTATTTATTAAAAAGTATAACCCTAGTCTGAACAAGCAATTGAACCATGAAGGAACTTTTTTAGCTGCAAACTTATTTAGTATTAGCAGTATTGCATCTCGTACATATTTATGTGACATGTCGACATGAATGATTTACAAATTTATGCATGTTTTCATCATTGTAAAGATATGAAGCTTCTGAGGCATTAGTATTTATGAAGCTGCCTGAGTCTGTATGGAAAGATGCAAGCTCACGTTTCAGAGCCTCCTCCATTGAAATGTCTTTCGAATCAATAACATTGTCCACTTCAGACGGCGTTTCATTTTATCATAACCACTCTTCGCTGGATCCGGGCGAATCTCACAGCGGATCCCGGATCCGGATCTTGACCCGATGCAATCCCTGGATCATAAAACAGTTGAGACATGCTAAATGATCAACTGATTCTATCATTATTTCATATTTTTGTTTTCCTAGTGAACATGATATATTCTGTTTTATTTTAGTTTGACTGTTGCTACATTTATTTGTTCTTCAATATTCCAATTTTAGAATCTTCTTTATCCTCATCTTCCCTTTCTTCCTTCTGCATGCTTTTGATCTTCTACTGAGGAACAACACCTGTCCTCTTTCCTCCAACTTTGACTTTGAAAAATAAATGGAACTGATGATTATCATAGTGCCAGTGGCGTAGCCAGGATTTCATTTCGGGGGGGGGGACAATAAACGTGGTATGATATGGGTCCATATAAGTAATAATTTCGTGTTTTACAATATTTATTCATATTCCATTTGATTATGATCTGATTTTTTCTTTCATTCATCATTCATGATAAACGATTAGTAACTAATCATACTCTGGTTCAGGTTATACATGTACATATCATACTGTCAATTATGTTCTTGTTCAAGTACAATGTACCACGGCAAAAAGTTACAAAATAGCAAGAAAACTTAGTATGCATGGAACATGTTAGTATGTAAATAAATTGTACATGACATGACATCGGAAAAGATACTTATTTGCTTCGAATTTCTTCTCTATTTCAGTCGCAAACGAGTGTCGTGATTCATAGCGTATCGTTGAATAACGTCATCATAACCGCAATCAAATTAAAATTAAATAAAGATTAATTACAATTACAATAACAATCAAAAATGGTGCCGGTAATTAATTACGCAGCTGCAAATCATTGTTAGATTACTTGGATGTACCTTGTTAATTTGAAGAATTATAAATAACTACAAATGACTAATCTCTGTAGGCATATTCATGAATGTATTGGACTTTTGCGTTAATGTTGACCTATCACTAAAAACATTCCATATGACTTACCGCTTCTTCTCCAGGGTCTGGCCACCAGCAAGGCGTAATTCCAGAACATCGGCTATATCCACTTGCGTTGGATTATCGATCTGTGAATGCTCTTTAGAAGGCTCTGGTTCTGGGGTCGGTGGTTCTTGTACATCAGGGACCGGGGTCGGTGATAAAGTCGATGTCGACGGGCTCGAAGCGGATTTAGAGTTCTGTGTTGGGTGTGTCAGCCAACTCGCGAGCGTCGCCTGCCCGATTCTTCGTTTTTTTGATGGAGGGGGATCGGAAGAGTTCATTATTGAGATTTGCGGCGATTCAAAACTATATCAAACACTTCGCGGCGGAGACAGGGATGAGAGCACGCTTACAGGTGTCAGACGGCAGTGATTGTGAAACAACTCGCAGGAAGAGGGAAAATACAAGCGTAGTGAAAGTAGGTCGCGCATATCTACCACTGTCGGAGCCTGACCGACTATCTGACTCACATAGATGGACATCTCTCGCATTCATTGCGTAACAGGGGACACACGAGAACCACGGAGGATCGCTAGAATTTCAGATCCTCACATAACATGGAATGAATTAATATTTCGATGAAGAAAATTCTTACCACATACATACAAACCGCAGTGGTTGTCCCCCTGCTCAGATTTCATTTCGGGGGGGGACATGTCCCCCTTGTCCCCCCCTTGGCTACGCCACTGCATAGTGCTCTAATATTTTCTGTAATCTTCATCTCAATCAGTATTGCATCGAAGAATGTATCTGTTGAAATATCAAACTTGTCCTATGATGACGTGGGCGGATTAAAGCGTAGTAACCACATTTCTCATGAAATCATCACATCAGTCATTTTTACGACAACAGCTGGTAAAATGTTCATCAATCAATTGGTTAACATTAAGGAGGGTCATACGCGACGAGAAACATTATCAAGTCAATATCAAACTGTGAGTTTTTAGATCTTCTGTAATCAATTGAATCTGAATGTCGTGGTCATTTTGGAAGGAACAGCTGACAGATCGGTAAGTTGGAATTGAAACATAGTTGTAGCAGCTGATCTAGCAAGCGCTAGTGTGAAAATATTCTCAGCCTTGCGAGTCATGCATTTTGTGTACTCGTTAAGCAGACAGTGGATGAATTTTTCAAATAAATTGAGAAATTTGATAGGCTTATCTTAAAAAAGATATTTTAAATTTTATGTCTTTAAATATCACATTCGCATAAAACAATCATTTAACAACTCGTAAGACTAGACCAGGGGTTCCCAACCTGGGGTACGTGAAGGAATTTTGAGGGGCACGCAGAATATGGGAGATCTATTATAATTCAAATTTGCTTTGATTACTTTCCTGTTAATGGTTCAGTTGAACTGTTAAACTTTGTGCGCATCCCGCATTGGATTGTCATCATCTGGCCTTGAAGCAACCGTTGCTAATTATGAACCACCAACTCGACCCCAACCACATATTCATATGAATACGGATTCTCCGCCATAGTAATGATTAAAAGCAGACAAAGAGCTTGCTTGATGTTTGAGCATGGATTTCGCTGCGCATGTGTTGCTACACAAGCGCGCATCAGTTAAGCCTAGTTAATTTTTGTGTTATTCAATTACGAATCTCGTATATTTCTACCCGTAATTAAATTTTAGCATGATTGAATTCTTGCTATTCTTTATATGTATACATCGGTGAGGGTACGCGGAATAATGAGAAATCCTGTGATTTTCTATTTTGGGAGTACGCAACTTGAAAAGGTTGGGAACCCCTGGGCTAGACTAATTGCAATATCAAATAATGCAAGATGCACTTTCCTTTGAGGTAATAGCTTCGAGATAATAAGCTCAGATGACCACAATATCCTGATCCTCATGAGCAACAATGAATGTACGTTTAGATGATTGGACATTTTTCGATTTAATTGACTCTTAATGCTGCTATCACTGACTAAGTGACCATTCGAATACATGTTCCATGTAAATGTGCAAATCAAGTATTGTTCCAAAATCTCGTCATGGCATGAGACAACACGTTTAATCTGATCTTCAAGCCGTGGCGGGTTAGGTTGATTTTGCAGCTATTTTTCACCACATCTGTGTGCCACAGTAGCTTAGTATCAGTTTTGGGATGTATCTAGACCGTGTGGTCGAGTTTCGAGCATGTAGATAATATTTCAGTAGCGAGTATCAAGGGAATCCATTCTGTTTCCGCAGGAGAAGCCGATTGTCTCTTTTTTGCTGATAAGTATGAAGGATTCGTGACTCCATTCATTGAGATATATATTGAGGTTCGTGATATCATTCGTGTACAGATTCATTGAGACTGGAGTGTGTACAACTTCGGTTTCACAGGATAGTCTGTGGTGCTCAGTGCGAAGAAGGCTGGTCAGGAACAGGAGGGTGTTTCTCAGAGACATTATGAAAACAATTTGAGTTTCTCTTCTTCTTTTATAATGACCGAAATAAAATAATTTACAATCCTCGTTCGCAAACGGCCGGCGCTTCGTACCACGGACACTTCTAAGGGCCAAGACTAAAATTGGCAGTATGACACAGCGTGTTAAATACATGGCAATGAAGTGGAGTTCTTGAATGCTGTTAAAACTGTGGGAGCTCATATTTTCGGTTAATGGGTGGAAAATATGAGCTCCCACAGTTTTAACAGCATTCAAGAACTCCACTTCATTGCCATGTATTTAACACGCTGTGTCATACTGCCAATTTTAATCTTGGCCCTTAGAAGTGTCCGTGACACGAAGCGCCGGCCGTTTGCGAACGAGGATTGTAAATTATTTTATTTCGGTCATTATAAAAGAAGAAGAGAAACTCAAATTGTTTTCACAATGTCTCCGAAGAAGGCTGCCTCGCTACTTTGATGAATCGGCGAAGATATGTCACCGATAAATTTCTAAAAAGTGTTCTGAAAGAGGACCACATTCTTTACGATCTTTTGCCTTGTATTTCTCAGTTGGGTGCCTACATATTACCTGATGTACGATCAGTCCGACGTAGCAAAACTTTTGTCATCTGCGAATGCAAACTGTACAATTGTCATCTGCACCGGTGACTTTCTTGTCCACTTGTATTATTTCTTAATTGTTGAACTTTCTTACCACTTATCTATGTATGTTTCTTTAAGTACCTTCCTTCCGATTTTCATTCAAAAGAGAAATAGACGCATGTTATTATTATAGTGGGAGCATGTTCTGACAGCTGATGACATGTGCAGATATTGGTTGAAATGAGACACGGCATGATATTGCTAGAGGAATTTTAGATCTTATCTCATATATTTATCGTCATATTTGTGTTCTATTGGGATTTCATGATCAATTTCACTGAAGACTACAGGACAAAATGATGCTCATAATCACATGCATGAAGATGACATGAGTCACGTGGTGGCGATCTCCTTAGACAGTTTCGTACATAGAAAACAGCCAACTGGCGGATCAGTGGTTCAAAGATAGTGTATGAATTGTACAGTAAAAAATATCATCACGCAATCTTCATTAGGAGATAAAAATATGAAGAGAAATCATAGCAGTAATTCATGCGACTTGCACAGTAAGATTTTGGTTTTGATGCATAGATAGTTTGCAAATGGTCTGTTGGTAATCCTCTCCCAGATAATGAGTCTCCCAAACTTGAAGTGGGCCTGGTTTTAGACTATCTTATCGATTAATTAAACGTATGTCAATGCAAGCTCAGAGATTCATATAAAAACAGTTACCTTAAGTGACTTGCATCAAGTAAACTGTACGGTGTCAATCTGCGTGATTAATGAGATGACGATGACGATGACGGAAGATCTGTGGAAAAGGGAAACGGAAAGAACATGAATGATGCTGATCATGCAAATTTAATTCTTATAGAAGAATTAAAGAATAAACTTCAATCAAAAGACCAAAGTAAAGAACGTGATAACATGCTAGTAATTCCAAATAAATCAGGTGATCCTCGTATCCGGAATGGAAGCGTGATGAAAAAATAACCTTCTGCGGATACTAAATTGATTTATTATGATAACCAATATTTCGCCTCGCGGCTTTGTCAAGGTTACAATAAATAAAGCAGAGAGTGGTAAAAGGTGGGCCTATTTATACCATTCATACCGGCCTATTTAAATAGGCCCACCTTTTACCACTCTCTGCTTTATTTATTATAACCTTGACAAAGCCGCGAGGCGAAATATTGGTTACCGTAATAAATCAATTTAGTATCCGCAGAAGGTTATTTTTTCATCATGCTAGTAATTCATTTTAAGGTGGGAATCAATTTACAATAAAGGTGATTATAGCACTTGAAAACATTGAATAAATAATCAATGAAAGAAGACAGCAATGATCAATATATAAACAGGTGGAAGTTGCCCAGTCGAAGTATCGAATTTTTATATTCAGAGTTGAAGAGTCAGGCTGTTATTATCGCGTCATAATCATTTGTTGTTTATAGAAAATGTACAGTTTCTGAAATACCGCCCAGCAGTCATCTTCAAGTAGATGAAGGACCAGATGCAAATAATAATACCACTTATTTGCAATATATTTGAAGCTGATTTCATACTGTATTTCGTGATTAAGTCTTTCTATTTGGAGTTGCATGCTGAGGATGTATCATGCGAATTGATGCTTGGAAAGTGTTGTTGTTGGCCAATAAAACCTGTGCAAACGACCATTCTGGAATTCACAGTCATATACTCGCATGTCCATCTGAATTTGTTTCCATTACAATGGTGTTAGAAGTTGGTATCCTCAACTTAAACCAGAGACGCGTAAGGAATAATTTACTGATGCACTTTTCTCTTATGGTCCAATCAATAATTTGCCGATAAGCACACGGGAAAAAAGGAGGTCTGATTAACTGGAAGACCTGGTTTATTGCCGTATAGGACAAATGCTCCACGCTCAGAACCGAGAAAAGTGGAGGGGCACCAACAGGGAAAGTGGTTCCAACCAGAAATCCACCATCAAATCCAACGATAGCACCTTAAATGGTTTTAGTGGTAAGGAGATCAGATCTCCCGTTATCTGGGTCAGTTCCAGAGCCCAAAGTAAATCGGTGTTATTGTTCACGGCCACTTTTCTATTGCAGTTCCAAGTTTCATCTTCATCTGTCACCTAAATTGCCATCTCGTCAATGTTTTCCATTTCCGACCGACAGAGACAAAATATGAGACGTACTCAGTGTACTGATGATCCTTATCTTAAAAACTCCATCCAACTTTTCATTGATCTTCCCATATTGAATGCAAAACGGAATGGAATGCGTCTGGTCTCTAATTACAGGGGAAGTTATAATTTATTATCGATCATCGGACAATTGAATTTACTTCAGTATTCAGCACTAATTGAAGTATGTTTGACTTAACATCGATGTCAACACGTTTCCTTCTTTTGAAGGAGGATTTGGCCATCAAACTGAGTCAAAGTACATACAAGATACAACATGAAATGCGAGTTGCAATTGAACTGCGTATCTCATGCCAACGGGATTTATTCAGTCTTTGTAATTTTTCATCCAACATGAGTAACAAAATTTCCGTTTGTACCAGAACTGATCGTTATTCAGACATGTACTGTCTCGTACAATGCTCAAAGTTCGTAGGTTGGCAGACGACGTAGTGAAAAAGTGAATTCTTTGATTTTATTTTTAGTTAAAGCTGAATTTTCATCAAAAATAGAAAGTTGAGTGTAGGAAGTGATTCCACTTTGATCAGACATTCACTGTCTTTGAATTTCGAATATAAATAAATGGTTCCCAGATGAGTTCTTGCTAACTGGAGAAGGTATTTGGATTAAGTGAACTAATATTGAAAAAGTGTATTTTATCATCCAAAATTAGAAGAAAGACATTTCACATAGACTCACTCAGTGTGAGCAGTTAGGTCCCTATTTATGAACCAGTCCCCATTTGGTCCATATTTTTCGAACGGCCACTACATTTTAGGGGCCTGTTCTTTTTTGATGTTATAAATTAATTTTTTTGCAGTGATTGAATTCTTTACATGACTTCAAGCTGTACGCGCTCAAGTGCATTGTATAAGGATCCTAAGCACCTACGTTATGTTTAGAGCTTGCTTTTCCCAGATACCGAAATTCATTATTTCTGAAATTGGTAATATCATTTCACAACATAGTTTTGTCGACTACGCTGTTTATTCTCAATAATGCACTGATGCGGTAGGCGTTCGATGTCTATCTTGAAGCAGTGAAAGACAACAGATAAGTCAAACTAACAGAATTAGATTAATCTTTCAGTTTACTAGAAGTGAAGACTAATTCAAAACAATGGCACATGCTGGAACTTAGTAAGTGGGCAAAAAGGAATTCCTAGTGCCTAACAGAGATGAGGAAAAGTCATGCGTCACTTGCGGATTGCTGTGAATTGTATCAAAGTGATTCGATTGCGACGACTCCTTCAGATTCGAAGAATTCAGATCATTGTGCACAAGTTTTCTTTATAATGTTGATCCTTCCGATCATTATTAAAGAAAATAGCAGACGCAAGAAAATTAGATCACCTGATGATTTCACCATCCTCTTCTCATCATTTCTCACTGCATATAAAGTGAATAAAGTCGGACAACGATGTGTGTTTTGGTGTGTGCGAAGTGATATCACAGCACACCACTCACTCACTGGCTTTGATGTCCAAATCCGACTGACAGCTTATTTTTTGCCATTTCCAATAGTAAGCGATATACGAATTATCCATTGGAGAAGGACCAAGTTGTCTAATTCTGTGATCTGAAATTTCGATGTTAAGGACAGATACGATCCTTCCATTCTAGAAACCGAAGACGGGTGCGCAGATGAATCTAATTCTGTGTTTAAACTTCACTACCACGATATCATCAAGGCTAAGTAAGTTTCCTCTAAATAAACAGAAAAAAACTGTGGTCTCCGTGGCACAGTGGTTAAGTGCTTGGCCTAGCTATCTTTTGGTCCAGAGGTCGAGCCCCGAAGGTGTCATTGGAAGTCGACAGGAAGGGCATCCGGACTAAAAGTACTACAACGCTCCATAAGTCTGACTATGTCAGCACCGTCCAAGGTCCAAGTAAGGGGAGTAGTGACATAAAAGCTTCATTTTTTTCAAACAGAAAACTCAGTCTTCCCAAATTGACTGGCATACGTCTAGATAATACTAGCTAATGCTAGTTAATCTTCTGTGTTCGTGACTTGCATAAGAATGACAAAAATATTGCATATACATGTGTACATACAGTCGGGGTTGGAAAATATTCATTTGCTTCGAATCCTTGGTTTCAACAAATAAGACGAAGGATGGATATCAGACCATATAGGAAATTCGTTTTTGCATATTGAGTGATTTTGCCTCATAAAAATCATGCTTCTAAAATTTTCGAGAAGTTACGAACGAGAAAAAATTCTCAATAACTACGCATTTCTAAATGAGCGGACAAGCTGCCGAAATGATGATTGTTCAATTTAGAGAATGGTGTACTGTATGTCTATTTGTTGTGCACTTCAAAGCAGCTTAAATTTTCATTTCTGGCTGTGTCTGGAATGTTGCAATGAAAATCCATCTGAGAATACCTTACACGTATCTAAGGGATCACTCGTATATCACGCTATGTCATGCAGAGGATGGTTTTAGAAGTGACCGTCACGGGACACCATTGGAAGAGTCTCTATCATGTGATGTCCATTGTTGCACTCAAGTCGTCCAATTTTGTTGAAACCTCGATAAATCGTTTTTCTGTACCCGAACAACATGCGAGAAAACAATCGGAAACAAATCAGGTGAATGACGTGCGCATACCTCAAGTCGATCGGCATCTCGAAATTCGGCTCACGTATGAGGAGATAGAATAGGCAATGGACTTCTATTTATAAGTCCATAAATGGAATATGCATTGGGTGTTCTGAGAGATGCAAGGGGGAATCTAGGCGGCAAAAGATTAGCACTCTTGATACGAACGCCACTCTAACTTTTGAGCAGAACCACCGATATGCTTCATTTGATTGGATAATGATTTCGGAGTATTCAGGAAGGATTATTTCATTCGTATCGATCGAATCTCATCACAAAAAACTTGGTTAGTGAATGAAAATCTCAAGACTTGATCAGAATTTTCTTCTTTAAAAACTTATTTTATCCATACCATAACGTGATTTATGGGAGGAGGCGACGTCACGCAATGTCACCGAGGAGGTAACCATTTGAGCAATTTACCAAGACGTGATGATTTTACCCTTCCCTTATGATCACGAAAGTTATTACACAATTTGTGGGACACTCATTTGGGCGTTGGTCCTCCGGCTCCTCCCGAAACAAGGCGTAGACAGCCAATCATCTTGCTGATGAGCCCGTCTTTGTATTAAGTCATTTTATCAAATACAAGTATTACTTTATTGTCAAGTGAACGTTTGCTGTCGGTTTGCCGGAGTGAACGCAGCAATGAGGCCTTTTCAGGACTACTGGAAGTTATTTTCTATGTGCAAATGACTGTTATATCTTATTATATTTTTCCTCGCATGTTATTGACAGTTAGTTACATTGCACAGTGACTCCCACATTGCACCCGTAGACTTCATTTCACCAAAGAGAGGATGCTATGTTACTGCAGTTCTGTTCTTGTTTTATGAAAACCCGTCATCCAAAGCTCCAGCACCACAGTTTTGCCCCAGAATATTCACAATAAAATGACTATCTTCAAATGTACATTAAGTCGATGAAATTGATAAAGAAATGAGAAAACAAAGACAATGATTGGTAGAGCATGCATGAAGACATTCCTGATTGTCGTGTTAGCTCTCATTTAATGATGAATGTTATTGTCAATTACGGGATTAACAACGTATATGAGGGTGACTGAACATGAAGAAAGTCAAGCAACTGATCGTAATTTAATAAAATAGTAGCAAGATGTCATACTTTATATCAAAATATGGATCAAATCGAATCAAATCAAGTACAAGCATTTTCTTAATTCGATTTAGATTATTAAATATTATTTGCAGTCATTCCTCTCATGAACAGTTGAACTGAAGGCCTAGCTGCTTTTGGTTGACTACAAAAGAATGTCGGTGAAATCACAAAATATCATGCCACAATCCGGGATTTGAACCAATTGATAGAAAGCGTCTGCGCTATCAATTTGCTTAGATATTGTAAACAATAAGAACAATGTTCTGATATATCCCTCAACTCATGTAAAAGAGAGCGAAAGCGAACAATCCATCAGGAATCGACTGAATCAATATTCACATTATGTATTTAGGAATAACTACAGTATTTTCAATCGTCTGTGATTCACGTATCACGAAAAATAAACAAGCTTCGAAAATAGTTAATTAGACAAGAGGTACGAGAGTCGCTTATGAGACAAGCTTGTCATATTCTCATCTCTCCCAATCATCGATCTTTGACTAAGCGCAGAGATTCAAATGAGAAAATCCTCTATTATTCCTCTAGCACATTTTCACTTCATCTGTCCACATGAACTAAAGGGAGATAGAAAATGAGATAATAAAGAGGTCAAGATTAAAGATTTGTAAGAAATGATGAAGTTCGAGTAATATAATAATCTATCTATTTATAAATGGATTTCTCCCCTAAGATCGCACACACTGATGCATTTTACACTGTCGCCGTGATGCACAAGGAAAATGACGGCGTATTATTTTCTCTTCCTCTCTCGTGGAACAACTATGGCACATCCAAGTTGAAATCGGGCAAGAACATCGAGCTAAGTTTGAGGTAGACTACACACAGGATTGCAACATAAGCACGCAACAGTAAACGCCTGAATTAGCTTCGTTTCCCACTCAGCTACTTCCATAGAGCCTTAAATTGAAGATTCCAACCTGCTTCATGAGATGGGAACATTTTATATACCATTTGATAAACTTATCTGTCTGTTCTCACTTCGCAGTGGAGTTTGCGAACTATTTTCCACTGATACTTCAGTTTGAGGAGCACATACCAAGTAAGTGAGATGCAGGATAGAAAAAATATGAGCATAATATTATCAACACTTAACGCGCTCGTTTTTGCATCGACATTATACTTTTTATATTTATATCATTTCAAATGTTTTGTATAACAAACATTCAGAATTTCCTGATCGAACCGTCATCATAGAGCCACAATCGAAGATAATTGGAATGAAAAGAATGTAAAAAGAATGACAACCGATTAAAATGAAATATTTATCGTCGAATATGAATGAGGATAATATACTCATACCCATAGCTATGGGAATTATACTTCAACTTCAAAACATAAATTATTGATTGATTCTCTTCAAACTTCGAGAGACACTGTTTCAACAGTATATTGACGTCAATTTCTTAATTGGTGAAAATACTGCTAGTTCCAGCAAATGTAGACAACAATCGCACTTTATTGAATATGTCACATGCTACAAATGTGAACTTTTTTGTAAGAATTTCAACAAATGCATTATTGTCCCGAAACCCAGCCGCTATTATTAGTGATAGTACACTCATAACGGAGATGATATCAACTTAACAAGATGCCGACATTTCGTTCCGGGTCTAT
This sequence comes from Prostheceraeus crozeri, assembly GCA_907163375.1. NCBI lineage: Eukaryota > Metazoa > Platyhelminthes > Polycladida > Euryleptidae > Prostheceraeus > Prostheceraeus crozeri. The sequence continues at coordinate 310,539 of CAJQUW010010065.1, forward strand.
AATGGTTCTTACTATAATGGGTCTAAATAATGGTCTGAACCAATACGAAATTCGGCTCAGGTTCGCAAAATTACGAAATTGAAAGTACCCCAGACGATGTCAGTAAATATAGACAGTCGTATAATATTTCAAAATCAAACTGGGATCATACGGCAGGCTACAGATGAGCATTTAAACAATTTTGATGTCAAGAATATGACCATGATGATTGCAGAGTGCCAGTTCGAATATTCTATTCAAGAAGATTACCATCATAGCCACTCAAAATCTTTCTTGTTTTAATGTAATGACTTCGTATTTTAATGCATCATTTTTTATCCGAAGTGCAATGCTTCATGATCTATTATTTTACTCTTATTCATACTTGCTGTCTTTTTATGTTTCTTGATTCATTATTTACATTTGAGCTTTGGAGGATGCTTGCAAGTGAGATTGCTTTACGTTGAATGGATTTATTATGGATTATGGATTTTCACATCTGCATTGAGGTGTTTTTCACAAAGCAGATACCAAATAATAAAATAAATAAATAAATGAACGTTGTTTATACTCGGAAGCACATTAGGCACGGAGCCTTTCTTCCATGTGGCCGAGTTGTCATTTACCACACTCATTCTTGTTCGTGCTGAGTGTTTTAGCAAGAATGCAGAATGTACCTATTTTAAAAGTCTTAGGTTTGACCCGACCAAGATTTGAACCAAGGTCTCCCGGACGCAGAGCGAGCACTCTACCACAAGGCCACAGCGCCGGTTATTCAAATTTTTGATTCGTGATAAACACAACTCATGTTACTCCATTTCATAGTTCGTCCGTACGGGAGGTTAGTCATGATTGTGTGAAAAAAACAATCTATCCCTTAAAATAGATTTACGTCAAACAAAGGGAACGATTGTTTTTTTCACACAATCATGTTACTCCATTGAGTTTTTAATCATTGATTTGATTTTGATTTACATATTGATGAAGGATGTTGTACTCGCAAATGAATGAGTAATACATTTTAATCATGGTTGCATTATGAAGTCCAAATTTTTGTGTTTATTAGAGGTTTTGTGTTAATATTTGACTGTTGAACATATCAATGCTGTAATATTATCCTGGTTTCGTCTTTTAAGAGATTAGGAACTATCTTGTTATCATTGGAAATGAAATCAAAAGGCAGAGTTTCGATGCTATTTCATGATAACATGATGCTCGCACAGTCAACGTAAATTAAAATGTTCATGACTACTGATTAGTGATAACACGACCTTGTGATAGCAAAGTAGTGTTGATTGTTGATATTTTTTAATGTCGTCCAAAATAATTACATTTTATTATCTGTGTGATTTCAGAAATATTGTATCTTCACGTTATTGCCATTTCAGGTTTGCAGCCTTCTACTCCGCTCTGGTGCAAATCCACTACATGCCGACGCCTATGGTCGCACTCCACACCGTGTGGCATTAAAAGCTGGACATCAGTTGGTATGCCGTTTGCTGGAAGAATACGGTGCCTCTCCTTCATCATCTCTCACTCGAGGTACTACGGGAGGTGCTGGAACAACTGGAGGAAGAAGCACCGACGGAGTTAGCGTTCCTCTGACCCATGTCTCTCCGCTCGAGGCTGGACATCAGCTCAGTCCTTATGCCAGTCCTCCTCCAGAGCTTGAACGACATTCATCTGTCGGGTCCATCCAAAGTGAGGAAGAGGAGGAAGATGGCCTGGAAGAGGACTTGGACGATGAGGAGGATGATGTGTCAGCCGAACACAGAAATGGGCATCGAGGACAGCCAGGTATTGGTGCATCTCTTGACCAATCTGCGTCTAACACTCGCGCACTACCCACTGGGAGACCAACTTTTCAACTTATTGTGAATCATCAAGGTGATGTTATTAACCTTAATGACGTCACGGATTCTGAATACGAAGATTCTGTGTGGTTGGCTCAGAGGGCGCCTCCTTCTGCCCACAAGGGAAATGCATCAGTTCCACCAACCAATCAACATCTGCAAAGACAGACAGCAGCTTCTTCGAGTGGTTCCTCGAAACGAGGCTCATCGAGGAGGATCCCTTCTATCATGACCAATCCTTTGTTCAACGGCTACTTGAGCAATTTGACAAAGAAAATGCAGGAAACTTCTTTAGATAAAAGAGACGCATTAGGGCCGAAGATAGAGACACCGTTATGAGACATTTTCTTTCGATTGATGTTTATCGACGGTGATCTTTTTTACGGTGTAATACCCTGAACGGTAACCGATGGCGATGGTTGGTAGCCAGAATGCATTTCCTCCTTCGGTTCTTCATTGATTTCTGAACATTTCATCCATATCCTTATGACCATCGAAGCAATTTTTTAACTTCTTTTTTCCAATCTTATTCATTTGAATCATGTTGTGCTGCAACTACCTCTACTTCCACTCTCTTCATTCCTGCTCTTTTCTTGTTCATATTGTTCTTTCTTTCCTACCAAGCGACTTCGGCCATTCTATTCATTAACGTGTAGATTCTCTATCAACGGTCATGTCAAATCAGCAGACATTATTTCTAATTTGATGCCATGTCCTTACCGTTTTATCTCCCTCGTCAATTGCTTGATGAGAGGAAGAAATTGGTACTTTGGATTGTGAACGCGCTCCACGGGTGCTGTCTTGAACAAGAGAGAGGATTATCAGACTATGCTCCGAAGGACAAGTTTTAATTTAAAATTGACTGACAAAGAAACCATGATGAGTATGTTTTACAAGAGTGCACATCTTGCTTTCCGTTTTCCCTTATATATTTTTTGTTTCTTATTTTCTACTTTTCTTCTCTGTGGACTATTGTTGAGTTTTGCGTCATCAAGTTAAACAGCGCTGTCAGTGTACATACTGTGTGGATGATGTATGTATCAATTCGAATTAATTTTGAGGCATTTTGTTGTGCTGGATGATTTGAGTGTTTCATTTTCATGCGTGTCAAACTGGAAATCGAACTTTGTGTGGCAACTTGTTACGAGCACAAAGATGTATTCAAAATATTCTGTGAATCAAAAACAAATGTATATCGGATTTCATTGTTTCTACAGTTTGTGGCATAATATTAGAGTTCATGTTAAAAATGTCAGTTTTGAAATTTATGGACAATTGTTACAGCTATTGGTTGAATTCACCGGTAGCAGATTGCCTAAATGAAAGTAAATGAGCTCAAATTGCACCACAAATGTTCGTGCTTGAGAGGAATTAACTTTGACACCACAATACCCAGTCGACTCATTCCTCCATTGACTCAATGATACTGAGACTTCTAGAAATGTCTGCCTCCACTATTGTTGTTCATTATCTTGGGAGTTGACATACTTTACTTACATCTCTATTTTTGTTAAGAAAGGGTCGTTGATATGCCATAGAAATCCAATGATATGCTACACACGTGCAGGAAGGTCCCATGCTCCTTTTGCGTAATTATAAGGATTTCCAGTTTGACACGTTTGAATAATTCAGAGACGAACTGATGCAAAACAGCAATATCATTATATTCGCTACATTTCTAACAGATGACGTGACATTATATTGTACAAAGAGAGTGTTCAGCGATATTTCACCATTATTTAGGTATCAACTTTCAATTCTGATCATTGACTTTCATGGATATGATTTTTGTTTCTATATTTATCTGTAGCATTTGTTCCTACAATAATGCAATCATGTATGAAAAGAGATATTATTGACTGACAAGATGTATGTTTTACTAGAATTTGAATGGATATATCACTTTTCTTCCTGTAACCTCTCGAGAAGACATGGTTCTATTTGAATGAATTTTGCAAGATATTACTTCTTGCTAGTGTGTTTGCTTGCTAATTTATTGGACAAATCTCCGCATGCAGATCTCCATTGCAATTACGAGATTACTAATCAGTAATACAAATATTGCGTACTTTTGCCACAACATTCCCGATATTAATATTCACATCTGAGATAAAGGTGTTCAGGTCAAATACAAGATCTCTATGATGTCAGACAAGCGCATGATATCCATCCTGATGCTGAAATGGTTGCATGGCAACTAACTTAGCACCCATGACAAGCAAAAACTAGTTTGTTGAACAACGTGCACATACATATACATTTTTAACAACGCAAGTGGAGCTCTATTATGCATTTTGTGACGAGAAGAGAATCAAATTGCTTAAAAATCTATTTGTAAATGTCAAAGACGTATTGTACGGATATTTTAATGTGCTTAATGTTTCAAACTAACATTGATAAACATTTGATTGATTTTTATTTACGGAATGTTATGAAACATTAATTCACTTAATGCACCTAGGTTTTTTAATGTACTATTCATCACATAACTTTCAGTAAGTTTCTTTATCCGTAATTTGACGGATAAACGAAATGTGTTGGGTTATTTGTATTTCACTAATGCAGTTAAAAACATCTTCGTAAATGACAAATGGCACGTACTAGACTATTGTTGTGATGAAATTTGAATGAAGTTTATATTGATCACTGCACCATTGACTCTATTCAACAAAGTTAAATTTTTATGAGCAAATTCAATGAACCATGTCTGCCTGATTTTCGTGTTCCCCGGTTGACTGCATTTGTATTCATATGATCATTGTAGTTTTGGCTTTATTTCTTTTTCTTCCTGCAAACCAAATAGTCATGGCGTTTCACAAACATCCTGTGCATTTTATTGTCGACGCTGAACAAACTCCCTCTCATATGAATGGCGTAAGCTCGATGAATGAATAATGTATATACATTTGGAGTCTTACTGTGCATGCATCAATGACGTTGCACGGTTGTATGTAAGATTCTTGGATTAGATATCATTGTTTTCTCAACCTTATTACCATGGTAAATAAAACGGATTTGTTTGTTCAGTGTAACCTGCTGCAGTTTTCAATTCATAAATCATTGGTATGTATTAGTTCATGATTAGTATGGAATAATTTGATATATCAATTCCAATGATTGATAAGTTGAAAGAATTGAGAAGCCAATTCAAATTGTCGGACATTGTTATTCATGCTCAGAACGTAGGTTGCTGACATGCAGGAGGATATGACTTGATTCTACTCTTCCTACAACTTCATACCTGTACATTAAAGTCTTCTCAAAGAAGTGTATTCAAGTCCGTATAGACAGTAGACATGCATTTAAATCATCTAGTTAGATACATAGGAATAATTGAACTACTTTGAAGATTTTCCCGATTTATATTGATGCAAGATAAAACACAATCCTCAAATGACAAGTTCACTCGAAAGCTCGCGTGGTCCAGCTACCACGGCTCCGACCCAAGACCATTCGACATAAAGGCAGGCCACGAGACCGAAAATGAGACTTTCACAGAATGATGTAAACCCTATGGCTACTGCAAATCTGCACATGTGTCTTCTTGTCAGACAAGATCAAAGAAAGCCCAACTGCAGACTGAGGTCATCGGTGGAATGATATTTATCTGTGATTAAGTGAAGTGCTACGGTAAGTGTATAGACATCTCTAGGTCACACTGCTCATGTACACGCCATTGCTTAAGAAGCTGAACACACTTAGATTAGTCAAATCGATAATTTGTCGTTAAACACAGCATCTTGAACTAGCTGAAACTACAAAACACTCAGGTCTTAAAATACATTCTTGTGTACATCACCGATGATCGGCGGCATAAAACACATGCAGGATAGGAAATGATCTGAAAATATTCCATGGTAAATGATTGTGACTACTGACCTGGGCTTCCCGCGTGAAACTTGTGAGACATGAGTCGCAGTGGATGAATATTCTCTATCTGTAGGGGACTGATTGAAGTTTCTGATTTAGTTCCTACCACGACCGCTCGTAACACTTAATCAGGGCCGAGAACATTCTCATATTTCATTCTTCCAGATGTATTATTGATTAAGAAGTATGGTTTGGCATACACTTCAATCCGCACACAGTTAGATTTACATGTGTACATTTTTGGGTTGAGCTCGACAGACGCTCAGATTCGTAACAGCCATGGATAGGGTGTACTGAATTATTCGGAAGTCCAATTTTCAGCCTTGTTCCCTGCTTGCGAGTGTAAAATCGTGCTGCCGTACGCAGGAGATGATTCAAGCCTAATCATCAATCAAGTGAATAAGGCCTAATTCCAAATAGAACCAAAGCTCCGGAGCTGTGGTATTTTCTGTCGGCTCCGAAACCCTGATCATGAGTTATCCCAATGGAATTTCTCGGAGAAGGAAATCAACGATATAATCTCCTTCATTTCCATTAGTAATAAGTCCTATTTGGCTCGTTTTTTTCTATCACAGTGAGCGTGACGTAAGCAAAACTTTCTATCGGTGTTTTACTCGGAGCAATACAATCCTGATGGTGCTGATTAAAGTCATGTCTTTTTCTAAAACAATATTCATTTGATTTTTTACGAAACTGAATCACAAATAATTGCCCCTTTAGGCTATCACTATATAGTCCGGGAGCTAGCGTGAAGTTGTGCAGGGAACGAGGTAGTACATAAAACTTTCACATAGCATAGTACACCTATAACCTACTGCAAAACTTCGCGTCTGCCGGATCAGATCATTTGCTTTTCAGAAATAGAGAGGATAACAAAATCCTATGTATTTCCAATGGTAAAATTGTGACATCTGAGGTGTTGACTCCATTTTTTCGAGTTTTTGCTCATAAAAGTTAATGAAAGTTACTTTCAAATGAGTTATCATTCAGTGACAGAGGATGAAGTAAAGTGTACAAACAGACACTTTTCGTTAAAGTATATCAACAATTTTCCTGAAATTTCTATGCTAAAATTTGCAGTTACATCAACGAAAAGTGTCTGTTTGTACACTTTACTTCATCCTCTGTCACTGAATGACAGCTTATTTGAAAGATCATGATCTATAGATGATTTCTATAATAACCAGTTCAATAAATACCAATTTGTGTAACTTTTATGAGCAAAAACTCGAAAAAATGGAGTCAACACCTCAGATGTCACAATTTTACCATTGGAAATACATAGGATTTTGTTATCCTCTCTATTTCTGAAAAGCAAATGATCTGATCCGGCAGACGCGAAGTTTTGCAGTAGGTTATAGGTGTACTATGCTATGTGAAAGTTTTATGTACTACCTCGTTCCCTGCACAACTTCACGCTGGCTCCCGGACGCAACGAGAGTGTTTATTTACTCGCCTCGTCCTCTTCATATAGCTTCACATCGTCATGTGAAAATACGTAACTGGCAATATAATTTAGATCCCTAGACGTTTAGTCCTACATTTTGCTCTGTTAAATGAGATGACTTTAAAGCAGGCCTTATTTCACAAAAACCTGAATAGCATGTATTTTATATCATTCCCATATGAACTTTTCGTTACAAATATGAAATGTGAAGAGGTACGCAACATTCTTCAAAAGATCAGCAGCTAGGCCGAGGGATATCTAACAGACAAATTCGCACTCGCCTTTGAGAGCATTGCTCACGGGCTAATTTCGCAATTTGTCAACTTGGTTATTCACAATAACGTGTTAGATACTGCAGGGTGCCCGCGGGTCTGGAAAATAGGTGGTCTGGAAAATCTGGAAAACTTTTGGATAAGTAAGTCTGGAAGTATTGAAGCTTCATTCACATTATTCCAATCACATTCTGTGAGTTTGCTGCGAACTAAGAATATTTCGCTTTCCTATAGCGCTTCTCTTTCTTTTCAAATGATTTTTCTAGTAGGCTACTTGAGTGACCATCTGAGAAAAGACAAGTGCTAGGAAAGCATTGTATCAGTTTACACTAGGTGACATGCCACGCGTAATTACGGAACACCCCAAACATCCGTGGGTAAGGACATTCTATTCTTCTACCCGCGTACATACGCGCTGCACAAAGAGTCAGAAATCACTTGATCTGATGTTGTTGAAACATGGGAAATGTTTATGAATACGCGCGGGCGAGCGTTTATAGTTTGCGCGTCGTCTACGGTTGTCTGCGTTGCCCCTTGAACCGCGGATTAACTGCTAAGCATGTTCTGGCCTCCCTGAGCATGGAATTGAGGTCCTATCACATTGTTTAGCCTCTGATACATGCAGACACATGAGACGGAAAGTCTATATAACAGGACTGCCAACTATACTAGCATATATAAGAGATATTGAAACAATATCCTGCATAGCCACGGATGTTTGGGGTCATGTGTAATTGCGCGTGGTTCACGCGTGAATTACGCGTGATTGAGCGTGACATGTCACCTAGTGTATCTCAACCAATGCATAGAATAGGATTCGAACTATATGAGCAACCTTAAATACATTTTAAAAAATTTAAAAAAACCATAGGTGCTTTTTAAAAAAAGATTGGAAAAACTAAAAAAGACTTAAAAACTCGATGTGGACAAAATCAAAATTGGGAAAGCATTGCAGTAAAGAGTCATGTATTTAATGAAGACGACTCAATGAGGGAGAAAATAAACGCAACTTTGATTAAGGAGATCGGCTGGCAAATGAAGTAGGACGCTTAGAAGTGTTATATATCTTGTTGATAAAGAGAAGAAGTTAGATTAGCAACTGTAGCGCATATTCCTTTTCATTATTTTCGATAATTAATTTTCCCTCAAAGACCATTAAAATGGTAGTGTGTGATCTGCTAGCTATGACTTTAGGTTGTATAATTTCATGCTGTCCATGTTTACTTTTCACATTGCCAACACAACCTTAAATGTAGGTCTGCCTTTGTTTTGATTTCAGATAGTGTTAAGTATCGTCAGTTACTAAGTATTAACTCAGTTGCTCTTTTAGCCGTTTAGCTGTAGGCTTTGTAAGGGTATGTAGTTGGTTATTGATGAAATTGGCTTACCAAAATAGTCCGTTTCTTATGCGCTAAAAATCGTGATATTCCAACACAATTTTCGTAATTTCATGATACAAATTACGTAGTTAAAAACAGTTGAACAAAGATAATCGATTAGGTGCAAGCAGCAGACTACATGCATTTTTTAGAAACAATATGCTAAAGAGTGATGTGCAGTATAAAATGTTCGTAGGCATGCCGTTTGTGTAGTACTGTAGTTGCAAAAAAGGGTAATATTATACTTGAATAGAATCATCTTCAAATGAAAATTCTATTTTATTGATTTTTCATTTTTTTAGAAACAATGTGAAAACATGTGCTCAAGATTGAAAGGGTTTGAATGCCAGCTACTATGTGGTAGCCATTGAGTTTCCTTCATCATAATTGCAAAAAACTTTTATGACAAATTCAAATTAGGAAAACTATTTTTGTCGCATTTTGAAGTACAATATTCCGTTTTCATTATTGTATCAACTGATGAAGCGCAAAATTCATTTATTTAGGCACAAATTATTATTCCATCGATAAATATATACTCGAAACTTGAATGCAAAAGATCGTTCCAAGTGCACCAGTGCATTCGAATAGGGCCATTTATTTAACTCACTCAGCTCTTCACTCATTCAACTACTTTGTTTGTTCACTCAGTTCACCCATTGATTTTAGTTTTACGCTATGCCGCTCAGTTCAACTGAAACATTCAATTGCTTTTTTGTTCACTTTGAAAGGTACCAATGTTGTGGGACTTGGCGCTCATTGACAACGTTGAGAATCAAAGGCTGTATTCTTCATAGTGTCCGTCATTATTTCCTATAAGCCTACTTTGTCATTTTGTTAATTTTGAAAACAACTGTAACTAGCTCTGTCTTACAATTCGACTTTGACTTTCATAAAACTGCAACTACAGGGAAGCCATCCAATTCCAAATCTCGGATTTTTTCCCGGATTCCTGGAAAGATGGTGACCCGATAATTAGTAGGGGTAGTTGATTGGTCAATATCCCAGAAGTATAAAGCGCTTAAATATTTGAGGCCATAATTACCTGGAAAATCTACATGAAAATTTTCATGTGGCGCTACGGTCTACATCTACACATTTTTCATTGTATTATGATATGTTCACGAACAGAAACAACAGCACGGATTTGTCTGAGCGAAAGTTGCTCAGACATACTAACTATAACTACTGACTAAACATACTGTCGGTCCCATTTTGCTTACTTTACTTGATTTACGAGGAGTCGAATCATTTATTGGTATCCTCAATTACGCGTTCGGTTATTTTCCGCCAGCCTCCTTTCTCCTAGCTATCACGTGTAGGTCATCTTCGCACCAACCTTTGACGCTGTCTGTCCACCATATCATGGATCGGTTCTACGACTGTTGCCATTTCGCGATCAAGCAGTACGTTCTTCACTAGGCAATGATCTTTCATGCAGCAGGTGTGGCCGAACAGACTGATTTGGCGCTTATTGATCATATGCACAGGCCGTAACTTTGGCTCTACTCTTCTCAGGACTTCATAATTTTGGTGCGGTGAAACCATCTAACACCTAAAATCCTTCGGAAGCACCGCAACTCAAAGGCATCGAGACGCCGCATATCTATCTTTTTCAGCGTCGACGTTTCCACATTGAACATCAGCAGGCCAGAAACGCACGATTGCAACAACGTGCATTATAGTTCTTGTGCTAATCACGTGACTCCTCCATATTTAGTCAAAACCTGCTAACGTCCTGAATGCCATGCCAATGCGCTGATGAATTTCACTACACATCCCTCGCCATTTATCGTGATTCCAAGATAGGTGAACTTGTGAACTGTTTCGATTACACTGTTGGTCGAAAGCTCTGCTTTTTGACTTGTCTTCACTATCTCTAATCCCTTCGTTTTATCGGTGTTGATCTTATACGGCAACAACTTCCTGCATCCTAAGAAATGAAGTTTAGGCTATTCTCCAGGCTAATTCTCCAGTTTAGGCTAATCAAGCAAGGCTTGGGATGATAGGCCGTCCCTGAATTGACACCCCTGCACCAGTGTTATAACATGTTCCAGGTATACAAGGCAAAATAACAGTTTACAGGGGATCGCCCTGTCTGGAATCCTTGTCTGAACCAGTCATTCGTTTCATTTCCGAGTCTAACTGCAGCCTTGGGACTGTCGCACATGCCTTCAAAATGTGGATAATCTTAGCATCCACTCCGCATGACTTCAGTGCTGTCCACATGGTGTCTTGCCGAATGTTACCGGAAGCCGTAGAGAAATCGATGAAGCAGACCATCAGCAAGGATCTGTTGCACAGTAATGCTGTCTCCACTGAAGCCTGTTTGCTCTTCTACCAGGAATGGCTCGTAGAAGCTTTCAGACGCTCTAGGATGATCAGTAAGAACACTTTGCACACGTGGTATATCAGAGATAAGTTGCGGTAGTTACTGCAGATGCTTACATCTCCTTTCTTTGGCAGCGTCGCTATAACCGACTTGCTCCATTCATCAGGAACTTTCTCTTCAGACTGTGCATGACTGCATATCAGCAGCTCTTTTGGAAAATTCTACTCTATTTGCATGGGCCATCTTTCCGGCGATGCCCATCTGCTACGGGAGCCTTGTGTGGCTTTAGTCTCTTGGTCGCTGCTTTGTCTTGACATCTGAGCATTTCGCCATTTCTGTCATCTTCTTGGAGTGTCATGTCTTCAAGTTCATAATCGTGTAGCGCATATACGTCTCGACAGTACTGTCCATCTCTCCTTAGTCTCTTCGGATGTCTGTAACAGGTGTCACTCGCGATCTTTAGCAAATCGTTGTTTGCACTGATATCTCTGACCAGCAGGTATGTTTGGCGTGTCTCTGCTTCTGCGCACTTTGCTCAATCAGTCGGCATTTCTCCTGCAGCCACATTTTCATATCGGCTTGCACCGCCTTTCGAAATTTATTGCACTCGCTCCTGTATATTTTCATATTCTCTTCAGTCTGCAATGTTTCGACTTTGCTTTTCATCCGAAAAATTGGAGTTTCCTCTGAGTGATTCCTTTCTGTCATTGCCTCTCTGACTGCCGAATACAGCCCAGCTGTTCTTTCTTCTAACTTTTTTCTTCCCTTAGGTTAATCAAAACAAAACTTTTGGGTGAATCAGGATAAATTGGAATTATCAATGAGTCTGGGAATTATCCCCCTAAAATGCGCGGGCACCCTGTACTAACATATTTCATGGACAGTTTCATATAGAAATTGTATGAAAGGGTTTTGGACGCAGGGTGGAATGCAGAGAAATCCATCGCCTCAACTCTGCATTCAACAACATCTAAATGCATGCGTGTGGCACATGAATAAGTCGTTAAGGAAGTTGACGATATACGTAAGTAGTAAGCAAAACTCCACTTCTGGACCGCGCAAGATGGCGGCCATCGCTGCGTCCCCCCCCCTCTGGCACGGCAGAGTGTCGTGGTCGGCCGCCGTGGTGCTTCGTGTCTGAGTCCCCCCCCCTCTGCAACGACAGAGTGTGAGACTCGGGTGAGTTGGTCCGACCGCCTGGTTGACGTGGGCGACCGTCTAGGTTGACGTGGGCGACCGCCAGGATTAGTCTTGAGGCTATAGTGTGTGATGTTTTTGGTGCAATCTGCTGAATGTTGGGTTGTAAAATGGGTTGTTTCGAGTGGAAGGAGTGGTCGGATGAGAAAACGGAGGTCAGATTCGGATTCAGCGTGAAATTCTGCATCGGTAGGGTGAGTTTCAAGGCAATCGGTGAGAAAAAATTTTCAACATTTTTCGAAAAACGACAGAGTTAGAATTTGGGACGTTTTGGTGTGTAGCGCCCAAACGAAGCATCGGATGAGAAAACGGAGGCCAGATTCGGAATCTACGTGAAATTTTGGGTTAGGAAGGATGTTTCCAGCGAAATCGGAGAGAAAAAATTTTCGGCTGACGTCCCCCCCCTGGACAGCTTGCTTCCAGTGGACGGATTTTGTCGTGCGATAGCTCGTTTGAAAGCTAAGAGTGAGACAAATTCAGTGAAAGAATCGGCTTGTTCCTATCTGTCTTCGTTCAAAAGTTAGAGCGGTTACAAGATTTTAGGTCGGAGCTCGCTCACCTGAAAAAATCCTAAGTGTCAGAGTGACTTTGTATGGGTAAAATTTTGAAAATTTTCCAAAGTGTGGAATTTCGACCTGGGACCGTCACCAAAACATTTTTCATCAAATTTCACAGACCCCCCCCCCCGACAGCAATCTTCTAACTTTGGTTCTAGTGGACGGATTTTGTCTTACAGCTACTCGTTTGAAAGAGGAGAAAAAACTGCTCGACAACATTTTTTGTTGCGAGTCAATCGGACCAGCCGTTCACAAGTTAGAGCGGTTACAAGATTTTAGGTCGGAGCTCGCTCACCTGAAAAAATCCTAAGTGTCAGAGTGGCTTTGTATGGGTAAAATTTTGAAAATTTTCCAAAGTGTGGAATTTCGACCTGGGACCGTCACCAAAACATTTTTCATCAAATTTCACTGACCCCCCCCCCGACAGCAATCTTCTAACTTTGGTTCTAGTGGACGGATTTTGTCTTACAGCTACTCGTTTGAAAGAGGAGAAAAAAACTGCTCGACAACATTTTTTGTTGCGAGTCAATCGGACCAGCCGTTCACAAGTTAGAGCGGTTACAAGATTTTAGGTCGGAGCTCGCTCACCTGAAAAAATCCTAAGTGTCAGAGTGACTTTGTATGGGTAAAATTTTGAAAATTTCCAAAGTGTGGAATTTCGACCTGGGACCGCCACCAAAACATTTTTCATCAAATTTCACTGACCTCCCCCCCCTGGACAGCTAGCTTCTATCTTGGCTTCTAGTGGACGGATTTTGTCGTGCAATAGCTCGTTTGAAAGCTAAGAGTGAGACAAATTCAGTGAAAGAATCGGCTTGTTCCTATCTGTCTTCGTTCAAAAGTTAGAGCGGTTACAAGATTTTAGGTCGGAGCTCGCTCACCTGAAAAAATCCTAAGTGTCAGAGTGACTTTGTATGGGTAAAATTTTGAAAATTTTCCAAAGTGTGGAATTTCGACCTGGGACCGTCACCAAAACATTTTTCATCAAATTTCACTGACCCCCCCCCCGACAGCAATCTTCTAACTTTGGTTCTAGTGGACGGATTTTGTCTTACAGCTACTCGTTTGAAAGAGGAGAAAAAACTGCTCGACAACATTTTTTGTTGCGAGTCAATCGGACCAGCCGTTCACAAGTTAGAGCGGTTACAAGATTTTAGGTCGGAGCTCGCTCACCTGAAAAAATCCTAAGTGTCAGAGTGGCTTTGTATGGGTAAAATTTTGAAAATTTTCCAAAGTGTGGAATTTCGACCTGGGACCGCCACCAAAACATTTTTCATCAAATTTCACTGACCTCCCCCCCCCCTGGACAGCTAGCTTCTATCTTGGCTTCTAGTGGACGGATTTTGTCGTGCAATAGCTCGTTTGAAAGCTAAGAGTGAGACAAATTCAGTGAAAGAATCGGCTTGTTCCTATCTGTCTTCGTTCAAAAGTTAGAGCGGTTACAAGATTTTAGGTCGGAGCTCGCTCACCTGAAAAAATCCTAAGTGTCAGAGTGACTTTGTATGGGTAAAATTTTGAAAATTTTCCAAAGTGTGGAATTTCGACCTGGGACCGCCACCAAAACATTTTTCATCAAATTTCACTGACCTCCCCCCCCCCTGGACAGCTAGCTTCTATCTTGGCTTCTAGTGGACGGATTTTGTCTTACAGCTACTCGTTTGAAAGAGGAGAAAAAACTGCTCGACAACATTTTTTGTTGCGAGTCAATCGGACCAGCCGTTCACAAGTTAGAGCGGTTACAAGATTTTAGGTCGGAGCTCGCTCACCTGAAAAAATCCTAAGTGTCAGAGTGACTTTGTATGGGTAAAATTTTGAAAATTTTCCAAAGTGTGGAATTTCGACCTGGGACCGCCACCAAAACATTTTTCATCAAATTTCACTGACCTCCCCCCCCTGGACAGCTAGCTTCTATCTTGGCTTCTAGTGGACGGATTTTGTCGTGCAATAGCTCGTTTGAAAGCTAAGAGTGAGACAAATTCAGTGAAAGAATCGGCTTGTTCCTATCTGTCTTCGTTCAAAAGTTAGAGCGGTTACAAGATTTTAGGTCGGAGCTCGCTCACCTGAAAAAATCCTAAGTGTCAGAGTGACTTTGTATGGGTAAAATTTTGAAAATTTTCCAAAGTGTGGAATTTCGACCTGGGACCGTCACCAAAACATTTTTCATCAAATTTCTCTGAACGAGGGGGGGGGAGGGGGGGAGGTCAGTGAAATTTGATGAAAAATGTTTTGGTTAAGGTCCCAGGTTGAAATTCGGAAGTTTTAAATTTTTCAAAATTTTCACCACACTGGAGCTCTCACACTTAGGAATTTTTTCACTTGTGGCATGTTACATGGACATGTGCTGGCGGACCAACTTCCCGTGGTCATATGAGAATGGTTCAGGTGTCATATTGTAAAGAATGATGAGACAAATCGTTTGCAACAAACCGCATGTCGCTACGATGAATACTTTCGGAGATAGAGCCATTTTAAGTTTTCTTCCGAGCATATATAAACCCCCGACAACGTAAGTCTGATCACTTCATCGAAAGACGAGGTAAGCGACGGTCGTCGCTCTGAGCTCCCGATATCGGGTGCAAAGGACTCTATCTTTTGAAGTAGGCAAGCTATCTTGCTACTTCAAAGTTTGTATGATAGAGTTTGATAGTGTCTTTACTACTGATAAAATTTTTTAAAAGTAGTATGAGTAGTAAAATGCGGAATTTTTTAAAAATTCTTAATTTTCAGTTTTTTCAAAGTTTTAACATATAGACTAAGGTTTTCAAGTATCCTGAGTTCAAATCTGCTATCAGATTTGAAATTTAACTAAGTCTAAGGCAGCTTTGAGGGTTAGATCCCAGCTACTGATCACTACCTTTGACTCGGCGTTCCTGTTACCACTTCGGGGCAGTGACAATGATGTCTTCAGCTGTAAAGAGCGGGTATCGGGGAAGATCTCTCACTTCCCTAGTGATCGGTACAAGGCCTTCGGGCTGTCGACGGGATCGAGTGCCACTCACTACACTCTTTAGGAATATGACTGTACTACATGATTCCAAACTTATACAAATTTCATTATCTTACAGCTAACGATCAATCTAACATGGCTAACGACAAGAACCGCAAATACCATATTAAAATGTGCTCTTGTGGGCGAGTTAATCGCAGTGCGGACGCCAAAGCTCATGTGAAGAAGGCGGGCACCGGCCACATGATTGTCTTGAATAGGGTTGCTTGCGTGAAGTGTAGAGTGCTGAAGGGTGATGAGGATGAGGCGCGTTTTTACAGAGTGCATGCTGACTGTAGTGGTGGTTTAGTGACTGATTTGAGATTTACGCAGTTGATTGTGGAAGAGAGGGAGCGAATGTTGGCGAATGTTGCGAATGTTGTTGAGAATGTTGTTGAGAATGTTGTTGAGAATGTTGTTGAGAATGATGAGTTGGCGAGAGCGGTTGCGTCGTTGGAGGGTGAGATTGAGCAGCGGAAGAGAGTGCTTGAGAGTGATGATGAGGATGATGTGGATTTAGATAGGGAGCGTGTGAGGAAGCGTGTGAGGAAGTTGAGCTCTTCGTCATCGGAGGTGTCCAACATCGTCATCACCGACCCCCCGAAGAGCTCATCTTCCCCAAAAGTGAAGAGTGGTGGGATTCGTGTGCAGTCGGCGAGGTGGTTGAAGGATGAAGAGAAGAGGCATGTTTCGCAGCAGATGGCGCATGATTTGTTAGTGAATAAGTTTGAGAGTTTGAAGAAAGTGAAGGATGAAGTTGTGAAGGAGTTGGATGAGTTGAAAAAGAAGGATTTGAAGTCGAAGGAGGTGGCGGATGAAAACATTAGAATGAGGCGTTGTGTGACTGATTTGAAGAATAAGACGCGAGAGTTGGAAGAGAAGAATGATGCGTGTGAGAAGAGGGCGAGTGCTGCGGAGAGAAGAATGAGAGATGCAGAGGCGAAGTTTGAGGAGATGATGAAGGAGATGAGTGTGTTGAGAGCGAGGAATGTTGAGTTGGAGAGGACTGTGGCTCGGCGGGGTGATGAGAGGCAGGCGTGTGAGAAGTTGGAGCGCATGAGGGATGAGTGGGAACGTGTGAATGAGGATCGTTTGTTTGAATTCCACATCCCTATTCGGGACAATCATTTGGCCGGCGAAGTATTGGTAAATAAAAATCTGGACGAGTCAATTATTTGCTACAACGGTCATCCGAGCAAGAAGTGTCTCCATGCAAGCTTACGAATGCGCGGTCACTTGCATAAATTTTCGATTCGGAAACGCGCGAGACTACCTAAGGATGACTAACTTGGTAAGTGAAAAGCAAATAAGATAGTATATCCTATTCTAATACATATCATTTTCATTGCAGATCTTTGCCTGCCTTCACCACCCCATCAATTTACTCCCGAGAACGAACCATCGGCTCTCTTAAGGGCCACCTAGGGGCAAGACATGATAGAACCTCCACGCGGTTTGCCCTGGGCAGTCTTCGGACTGGCGAATACTATCATTAAGTTGAATCTGCTATCAGTCAACTTGAACGTTGCGTCGCGTTTAGAGGGGTATATAAACCACTGCCTCTCATTTCATTTCATTTCAATCATGCAGACGCCGAACAGTCAAGTTAGCTCTCCTCGCGGACCGCAGATAAGGCCGCGAAATTTATTTGAGGAGTTTGTCAGGCTAGAGGAGCAAGACAGAGTCCACAACAATCTTGCTCGGATTGGCAATCCGATGACAGCAACTGCTGTCAATCCAACGGAATGGCGCTACATTCCACTCTATACTCACATGCCAGTTAGTGTGGAAGTCGACAGTGCTACCAAAGAGAGAGTCTTTGACTCTCTCAGCAGAATTGGTAGGCTGTAGGATGACGACTCCCGAGAACGAACCATCGGCTCTCTTAAGGGCCACCATGGGGCAAGACATGATAGAACCTCCTCGCGGTTTGCCCTGGGCAGTCTTCGGACTGGCGAATACTATCATTAAGTTGAATCTGCTATCAGTCAACTTGAACATTATGCAGTCGATTGCTATCCCTGAAGCATTCTGATTCGCTGTTGAGCAATTCATTGTTGAAAACCCTATATAAGCCAGAAGATTGTAGCGCTTCTCATTCAATTTGAAGTCACGATGGAAGCGACATCTGCCGACAATATTCCCGTCTTCACTGATGAAGACAACGGCATTCCCGAGTTCGTCATCCTCGACGAGTGGGATGAGGATGAGAAGAAGGGGAAGATCAAGAGGATCATTTGGACGGATGAGGTGTGGACTCCGAATACCACTCGCATCCGAAAGGTGCCAGATGCACCACCACGGCTTAGGCGGTATAGGGTATACGACAACCTAAGCGTCATACCCATTGACTATTCCAGTCAATAGTCAAATTCACGTCCCGAGAACGAACCATCGGCTCTCTTAAGGGCCACCATGGGGCAAGACATGATAGAACCTCCTCGCGGTTTGCCCTGGGCAGTCTTCGGACTGGCGAATACTATCATTAAGTTGAATCTGCTATCAGTCAACTTGAACGTTGCAAATGAAGTTCGGTGTAATACTTCCTTTCGACGGGCGTTCCTGTAAAGGGCGGCGGTGAAACCCGTAGCTATGTATACCGCAAGGGACATTCGGCAATGGTCAATCTTGTTAAACCTCTCTGCGTCATGTTTGCAAGTGATTGCCTCTGTCTCAACGTAGTATGCATTCGCGCCAGGGCGACATTTAGCCAACTGTCGAAGGTTGCCTAAAACTTTCCATTGCATACGTTATGAGAACCATGAGTTCTACCTGTCTCTATCAATGAGACGAATTGATGAATGGAATGAAATGGGAGGACACTCACGCGCCACACGCAACATAACACACTTCTCTCTTCCGTAGTCTAACAAGCTCTTTACACATGGATCGCAGTCGATTGCTATCCCTGTATCAGAAGTGTAAGCTATCTTAATTTATTTGACACTATTTTATCTACCATCATCGTCCATATGAAATGTTTTTAGATTTACAAGTTAGACTAAGCGTGCTACTATTTCCAAATGAAAAAGTATACATGGTTAAATCATCCACTTAAGCCCATCCATAGTCTAACAAGCTCTTTACACATGGATCGCAGTCGATTGCTATCCCTGTATCAGAAGTGTAAGCTATCTTAATTTATTTGACACTATTTTATCTACCATCATCGTCCATATGAAATGTTTTTAGATTTACAAGTTAGACTAAGCGTGCTACTATTTCCAAATGAAAAAGTATACATGGTTAAATCATCCACTTAAGCCCATCCATAGTCTAACAAGCTCTTTACACATGGATCGCAGTCGATTGCTATCCCTGTATCAGAAGTGTAAGCTATCTTAATTTATTTGACACTATTTTATCTACCATCATCGTCCATATGAAATGTTTTTAGATTTACAAGTTAGACTAAGCGTGCTACTATTTCCAAATGAAAAAGTATACATGGTTAAATCATCCACTTAAGCCCATCCATAGTCTAACAAGCTCTTTACACATGGATCGCAGTCGATTGCTATCCCTGTATCAGAAGTGTAAGCTATCTTAATTTATTTGACACTATTTTATCTACCATCATCGTCCATATGAAATGTTTTTAGATTTACAAGTTAGACTAAGCGTGCTACTATTTCCAAATGAAAAAGTATACATGGTTAAATTATTCACTAAAACCCCATTCAAGTAAGTCAGTATGAAAGCAAAGATAATACGAAATAAACATTTATTATGGCATGTATTTCAAAAGGTCTTCATCGTCAATATCGTCCCAGAGTCTGGCTTCACATAGATTACAAAAACAGTTGAGCTGCTTTAAACGTTCTTCTGCAGCGTCCCTCACTTTCTCAATGTACGCCCACTCCGCCACGGTTCGCGGTTGGGAGTTAGGGGTGTACCACTCCCATATTTGATGCAAGTGCGACTTGCTGGTCATCTCCATCACCCCTTCGGCATCATATTGTAAATATTTCCACCGTATGCCTGTTAGGTCGGGCAACTCCTCTTCATCCTCCTCCGATAATGATAACTTTCGTATATTGTCGAGATTGTATGTCTTCTCCACCTTCGCCTTTCTTGGTGCATTTGGTGTAACGAGCACCTTTGCTGATGTATATGGAGAGGAGAACTCCAATGCGGTATTTGGTGTTGTTGGAGGACTTGTCATGTTGTCTTTGAAATGCTGACTTTGAATAATGATAACTTTAACATTTTTCCTATTCTTAAGTATACACAAGCAGCCAATCAGAATGAACATCCAATGAATGAAGAGGATGAAAGTATATAAGCAAAGTGACATTCAGCTCATTTCATTTAATCTGTGAATCATACAAGTGACGAACGCACGATCTCTCTCTTTGACTATTATTTGAGGTGTACAAGTGAACTGCTATCTCGTGAATTCCAAATTTGAGTGAAGTCTCTATCTTGTAGAAGTATCAACCTTAAACTTGATTTCGTTGAAATGGTAAGTTGAAAATTTCCTCTCATCTCCCTCAAACGTGTGACTAATAGCATCTTCCTCAATTTCAGGCATCAACTTCATCACCAACGCCCTCTCTTCTCGAGGAAAGTTTAGAGTTATTGAGTCAAGGTAGGTTGTAACACTACACTGAGGCTTGAACAGAGATGAAAGAATGATTTCTCTTTCAGGTGATGTGAGTTCCAGCTCAGGACTCTCGCGGCAAGGCAACGAGTGGGAATGTGCCGACTGCGGACATATGTTTACAAGGAAGCACAGTCTCCTTCGACACATCAAACAACGTGTGTGTCAACGCAAAGCGGCGTCAATCTCCGGAGGTGAAGTTGATTCTGACGATGACATCTCCTTTCCTTGCGATTTGTGCCCTCTTTCTTTTGATAGTCACTTTCAGCGATCTTCGCACAGACTTCAACACACGCATGCAAATGATCACTACACCAACGGTACCTCTACCATCTCCCTCATTAATGTTTCACATAATAATTTAGTACGCGACTACTGCATGGAGTCCAATACTCAAATTGTAGATTTTCCTGAGTGGCTCCTTCAAAATTCTAACATTATCGAAGCGCTCTTCAATAATTTAGACAATTTTAGAATGAAGGCGCTCATCTACCTTAAACTAAAATATATTAAAATAGATTTTCAAACGGGTCAAGTGACGGAGAGAATACAGTTTCATGTTCCTTCCTCTTCCGCAACCGAAGTTGTAGACTGCGAGTCTTGGCTAAATTTTCACATTCAATGTTTAAAATCAAATGTAGATAAATTCAATCAACGCGACAGCGCTCTCATTTTTGATGGTGTGGACTCAGCCATATTCAAAATTTCCCTATTAGAAAGTCATGCAGCTCGAGGCACATTTAAACTTCCAAAAACGTTGTATAATAAGAAAGCTGTCATCAATGTTGATTGTAAATCACAGTGTTTCAAATATGCAGTCCTATCCATCCTTCACTATAATGATATCAACGCGCATCGAGATCGCACCTATAGCTATAGACAGTGGGAGGATGAACTAGACTTTGAAGGTTGTGATAGTAACAACATGAAAATCAAAGATGTAGAAACGTTCGAAAAACATAATAAGATTAAAATTGTCGTTCACGTGTGGGAGAAGGGGTTGAAGGGTGCCCGCTATAATTCACGTTCAACTTGTTATGAACGTGTAGTCAACCTCTTATTAGTAAAACAAGATGATAGCGAGGAATGGCACTACTGTGGTATTCCCAAAATCTCTCGCTTGTACACTCACTTGGGGCACTCTAAAAGAGGTGAACATTTTGTATGCGACCGCTGCATCCGCTCATTTTGGAGTAAAGATAAATTTGAAACTCACTATGAATGGTGCAAGCGAGGTAAATTACAAATGGAACGCATGCCCAAAGATAAAATATTTTCACATAGGGATAATGGTGACGAATTAAGTCCCCTGCGTGTCATTTACGCAGACATAGAATGCTACATTGATGATATCATCCACAAGCCAGCAGCCATATCCTGCTATGAAGTATGGCATGACCACTTTAGGAATAGACAAAACAAAATGCATACTTGGCAAGGTGAAGATTGCATTTCAAAATTTCTAGAATTTCTCGATAAAGCTGCAAAATTTCAACAATCATATGATTCCCAATTGCAGCGTAAGTCACTACATATGTCAGATGAAGACAAACAAAAATTTGAAAGTTGCACATCCTGTCCTAAATGTCATAAAACGTTTGATGACGATAAAATTAAGAAAGTGCGTGATCATGATCACATCACTGGTAAATTTAGAAACGCACTCTGCTCCAAATGTAACTTTTCACTTAGGTTGAGACGTCGTGTACTACCCGTCATTTTTCATAACTTTAAGGGCTATGACAGTCATATGCTCATAAAAGGAGGGTTGAGCCAGATGAAATCGTGGCAGTTTAATGTAATAGCACAAACGAGAGAAAAATTCATGGCAATGACAGCAAAAGTACCAGTAGATAAAACTAAAGAAAATAAGACAGTCTTCTTCGAAATAAAATTTTTAGATTCATTTCAATTCATGTCAGCGTCACTAGCTTCTCTCGTTCGTAATCTCAAGTTTCTTCCCCATAGTCAAACTTTGAAGAAACACTATCCAAACTTAACGGATGAAATAATCACTCGCAAAGGAGTCTTTCCTTATGCGTATTTTAGCTCAATGTCTAAACTAAATGAAACAACCCTTCCTTCCATTGACAAATTCAAAAACGATTTGACGGGTGAAGATTGTCCAGTAGAGGACTATGAACATGCTCAAGAGGCATGGTTAAAATTTAATTGTAAAACGTTTGGCGATTATATGATCGCTTACTTAGAATTAGATGTCATTTTGCTGGCTGATGTCTTTCAGGAGTTTCGACGAGTGGCATTAGAAGAAGACAAATTAGATCCTATCCACTTTGTCAGTCTACCAGCCATGTCCTTTAAATCAGCCTTTAAAATGACTGGTGAGACCATTCATCTCTTACAAGACCCGGAGATGTATAATATATTTGAGCGCGGAATACGCGGTGGTCTCACATTTGTAAATAAACATCATATAAAATCTGAAACAGTAGGTGATGATCATATCCACCTAAAGTACTATGACCAAAATAATTTATATGGCAGTTCACTGTCTAAACCACTACCTCATTCCGAGTTTAGTTGGTTAAATCAAAATGAGCTTGAGTATTACTCCAACCCTTCAAACATACTGAATATTCCAGATGAAGGTGATTGGGGATATTATTTTGAAGTGGATTTGATTTATCCAAATAGTATTAAAAATAAAACTGCTGATTTCCCACTCGCACCTGAATCTGGCGAAGTGACTGAAGATATGTTTTCACCATTCATGTCACAATTTCATAATAACTTAACAGAGTGTGGACAGCCAAGGTACAAACCATGCCGCAAACTTTTACTCACCCAATATGATAAGAAAAATTATCTCGTACACTTCTGCATATTAAAATTCTATTTAGAAATGGGCATGCTTCTAAAGTCAGTTCACCGCATTATCAAATTTAGACAGAAAGCCTTCCTCAAACCCTACATAGATAGTAACAGTCAAAAACGTGCACTCGCCCAAAATAATTTTGAAAAGGATTTTTATAAATATAAGAATAATAGTCTATTCGGAAAGACCATGGAGGATGTTAGAAAACGTATGAATTACAAACTAGTCGTTGATGAACAAAAATATCACAAATTGACCTCATCACCTCTTTTCATTGATAGAGACATCATCGATGAGGATCTTGTAGGTGTTAAAATGATTAAATCAGAAGTTGAGTTGTGCAAACCCATCTATATTGGGCAAGCCGTTTTAGATTATTCCAAGCTTGAAATGTATCAACTCTTCTACAAAATATTAAAACCATGCCCTCTCGTAAAAGAGGTTCGCTTGCTGGGTGGTGATACAGATAGTTTCTTTTTAGGAATTACCACTCAAAAAGATTTAAATTTTAATGAAGTAGGTAAGTCATTAGAAAAATATTTCGATACATCTAACTACAATCCCACTCATCCACTCTATTCCATACAGAATAAAGCCAAACTTGGTTGTTTTAAGGATGAAACAGCAGGAAAGGAAATAGATGAAATGATTCTCCTCCGTCCTAAAATGTATTCCATGAAACTAAAAGAATGTGCAGATAGTATTAAGCGTGCTAAAGGTATATCAAAATCCATTGTTCATAAAATGAAACATCGGTCCTATAAGAAGGCCTATAAAAATAAAACTATAACGTTTGTCAATATGACAATCTTAAAATCTCAAGTTCATACTGTGAAAACGTACACGTTCAAGAAACGAGCACTTTCAGCATGGGAGGATAAGAGGTGTTGGATAGGACATAACACATCTCTTCCACATGGACATCCTGACACAAACATACCTCCACCCAAAAGAATAAAACTCACGCTACCACATTCAGGAGATGTATTGACATAATCAACTTTAACTCAGTATTTTGATGTTGCTTTTTGTAGATATACATGGTTGTTTTATGTATCGCATGAGATCGTTTCTTCCTTGTGAATATATGCCTACAGTCAGCCCATTCCCCCTATATCTGTGAAAAGACTTTTTCATATACATATTTTTATTTCAATAAACATATCACAATGACTTCACTTTGTTTTCCGAAACACTAAAGTTACGAGGGATTTAGTATCTTTCACATGGATACACTCTTGTAAACCATTGGTAATTTTGATAGCAATAGAGGGTATAGTTTGTTTGACGACGGGATGATAGAAAATAGATTCAAACATCTTCTCGACTATTCCATATGAAGCGTCTTTATCATGAATGAAATCACGTAAAATGTATTCTTTTTTCTCGCCAACAGAAATAGGTAAAATCAAATCACTTTGAATGTAAAGGTGTTGTTCATGTTTATCAAGTGTCATTGGTGTTTCTATACCAATCGTATGCGCAGCAGCAAACACAGTTTGTAGCATTGAAAAGCCAAAGAGTTTTTTCAAATTTTTACTCAATTGACATTGAATGTCATCACCCAGTTTCAGAACAACGCGTTGATTTTCAATTGAAAACGAAATGTGGTGTGTCTTTGCATCATATTTACTTTTCATCACATGCTTCAACTTCTGTTGTATATAAGGATTTACTACATGAATGAAGCTTTCAACTGTATGATATAGACGCGGCATTATATTGATAGCAACTTTAGATTCTTCATAAGACTGGTAAATTTTCTTGATGCGATCACCATAGATGTCCACCCACCATTCATCATTAACTGAATCAGCTTTAGTGTGATATTCATGAGAAGCATACACCACACCGCTTCCAATAATAGGCGTATAATGTCTTACAAAATGACGCAAGGTTGGAGAGAAATAAACTGTAAGTTTGTCATTATATTTCTGAATAACCAACTTATTTTTGTCCGCCATAATTTTCTCTCCATACTTCTTACCCACAGTCTCATTCCATCGTTTTACTAACTCAATAAGTGATAAAGGTTGAACACCACGCTTTTTCAAAATGATGCGTTCTTCGCATTCTACAACATCTTCATCAAATATTTTAAATCTATAATGAAATTTGTTGATTCGATTTGAATAAACTTTTTTAACATTTGCAGTAGCAATTGACGTTAGATGTAGTCCATGACCAAAACCAAGATGTGGATAGAATTCACTATCCAACCTCAGCGTAAGACCTTTAGTAAAAGAATGAAAGCGGAGGAACTGTCTCCCACTCCAATGATAGATAGTAAACTCATAAGCTTTCTGATTTTTATTCTTCATGATGGAAGTATTACCACTGTTGAATGCCTTAATAATTTTCTCATTCCCAAATGGCTCATAAGAATCTGATTTTATCTGAATCCATTCATAGTTCCACTTTCCATCTGATGTTAAATTGTATGGGAACTGAAATGCATTATTCATCGTTATTCCATCATGGGTGCGAGGAGTCAATATCATTTCTTCCAAATCATTCACATTCTGAATATTGCTATCATAGCAAATACTAGAAACGCCAACTTCCCATTCACCTTCTAAATGCAGTGGCCGATTTAATTCTACTCGATAGTCTGATGGTTTATTTTTGGGAAATTTATTCATAGAAGCATTACTGGGCAAGTAGATTAGAAACGAGTCCTTATTTTCACTTTCCATATTATTCACATTGGAAAAATATATTAGCATACGTTTGCATTAACTCTTCATTCGAAATGGAGTGTAATACTTGTCACAGCATCTTTATGAAAAGGAATCAACGCACCAGCATCATCATAAATGGCAATATCAATTTGTGGGATGTAGTTTGATTTCAGCTTTGTATAATGCACTTTCTTGAAAGTATGCTCAGATAAAATACTGCAGCTTTTTGGCTGGTATGGTATCATTGCTAGCAATGGAGCTTCAACATCTCCCACACGTACATCTTCACCAATATTGGAATATATCTGAAAATAGTTAATACGACGCGATAGCGACATGTCTGCGCTAGCTTTGGTTACAGTACCACTTTTAAAGATATTTTGATCAAAACCCAAAATGTCCATTAGAGTTTTATCCATAATTAGTTCAATACCTTTTCCATTTATAGTGAGAGACAAAGTACCTTCTTTTTCAGAAAATGAAATATGTTGCTCATTAATCACTTCATTTAAATAATCTACAACCAATTTAACCGAAGTAATAATGCGAGGCATCAACACTCTTGTTTCATGTAAGAAACCACCAAAAGGCTCTACACACTTTCTGTATAAAGATACGGCCCATTCTGTATCAAATTGATTTGACCTTTCACATGGTAAATGTTGCATATCAGATTTTCCATGAACAGCTGCAGAACGATGTCGTAAGAACTGATGAAAATCTTTTGAACAAACTAATACTAGATCATCATCATTTAATTTGCTTATTGCAATATGATTAGATGATTTAATATAAGTCAATGTTGCCACTTGTTTGTCATCAACTCGAAGGAGATAATTAAATTTCTTCAATAATGTTTCAGGAGTCATGTTTGTCTTTCTTGGCTTAATCACAATCTTCTTCACCAACGTCTTCTCATTTCTTGGAATAAGATCTACATAATAAGCTTCCTCTCGATATATTAACTGTTTATGACCACTTATGTGGTAATTAACGTTAAAATTATCATAGCTTGTTAAGGCGCTAGCGAGGTAGCCTAAATCATTTCTTAAACTTGGACTTAAACCAACAATCCAATCTTTCTCAACTACATGATGTACATAATTATAATCATCATTGTGCGGAGTAAATTGGACAATATGTTTACACGCTTTATTCAAGAAATCATATATAAACTTTTTACATGATAAGAGATCTTTCTTTGGCCACTGTGGAATGTATACTCGGCACCCCTTTTCACATTGATAAGCAGCTGTACGCCTCATATTAATAGTCATCACCTCATGATCAAAAGTATAGACACAGTTGCTATAAACAAGTTGAGTGACACCCACTTCCCAATTCCCATTTAGCTGTTGTGCATGATCAATGGGAGTAGAAAAGAGTGCGGCTCGATTGCTAGTAAATCTCTTTGTAGCCGCATTGCTAAGCAAAATATGATAAAACGACATTTTTATATTGCTAATCTGCAACTTTGCATAACATCATGAAGACTTGGATTTTGGACTCTCTACAATATATCAGAGTTGATCGTGATGGAAACGTACATTTCAAAAATTCTCATGGTCATACATCAAGAGGAATTACATTAACATGGCGACAATTTGTCAACCTCAATGATATCATGAGGGATTTGGAATATTTTGAAACATTAAGATTCATCTCCTTGGGTGATCAAGTTTGGCTTCAACATTACAGAAATGAAATTCAAATCTACCATTCTCATTCCGCAAACTGTTTCTCATTTCGCAAATACAATTGGGAGAAGTATAGAAGATACATACATCGCTCCATCATGACATTTATTCGTCGTGAGTTCATCGCCCTACTATGCAAATCTTAATCAGATATGATTACCACGCACCATGAGTTGGAAATTAGATTCCCTACAACGTATTGAAACGGATCATGATCGAAACGTCTATTTCAAAGATTCAACTGGAAATGTGAGAAGAGAGTTTGTTTTATCTTATCGTCATTTTCAATCTCTACATCATATCATGAAGGACTTGAAATACTTCTATATGAAAAGACATTCACGTATTGGAAATCGCATCTGGCTGCGCGTCAACAATCGGCGAATTCAACTCTATCATTCCCAACTTCATACTAACTTCACATTTCATCAAGGTAGTTGGGAAAAGTATAAAAGGAAGGTACATCGCTCAATTTACTCATTCTTTCATCATGAAGCGCCATCGCTACACCATCGTCAACATTCTCCGTCGCTTCAGACTCTACACCAAAATCGATCTCACAACATTACGCCAACAGCTTCCAAACAGCAAGTATTACCCGGGCCGTCCTCAAATGTTAGTGGTGAAGATGAACAATTCACGGAATCTTCAACTCTTCCCAAATGGGACTGTACAGATTCTCGGCGCCCTTTCTCATTCATCGGCGCAGTCAATGCGCTTAGAGCTACAGAGACTACTACGTCGGATATGGAAGAGGGAGAGGTGTGTGATGTCGAATCTGACTGTGGACAATATGGTGATCTCTACTCAATTGAGTGACAGTCTATCATTTTTGAAGATTCGTACCAGCAGTTACAGTTTGTGTTATGAACCCGAACTTTTTCCTGCAGCTCTCATTAGTTGTTGGTTGCCTGTGCATGTGGCAATCTTTCATAATAGTAAAGTGATCATTACTGGACTAAAATCTCATGAACAAGCAAATATGATCCTAGACTATCTCATTGAGTATGTACGTACCCAGCGGATTGTAAAATAAAAAACAATTTTTCCAACATGATGTTTTTATTTCAAATCATGATAGAACTTACAAATCATTTTTTCATTAGAGGATGGATTACATGAAAAGTTTTGAATAACAGATGCAAATCGAGATACATGTAAACGTTTTAAGATGAAGTACAGTACAAAAGCACCACACGTTGATGAAAGTGGATGTTGTAGTATGCGTTCATTTCGCTGATATTGACGCGTATGTTTTCTCAACCACTGCTGTGTTGGTATATTTGGAGGTTGAGCAAGAGAGTCAAATAGTTCACCACGTCGGTCTTCTCCAATAAAGATCGCTTTCCAATGCTCACCGCCTAAATTCTGTGAATGAGTGTTTAGCACAATAAAGATGGGATAGTGATTTACTGCAGGTGGTAAGGTATCGAGTGAATAGACATTATCGAAAGCTTTCAACGTCGCTTCGTCTGCATTACGCTGCACTTTAGTCTTAATATCGTCAGCAGTCAACCAACTCATTAACGATTATACTGAAGAATCACGTCACGATACTTTGTAATTTCAATATTTGAATCGAAGACTGCATAAATTAATACATTGATCGTCTCAGGTAGTGTTCTTTTGAACGTCAAATCCAAACGAATATTATGAGGCACGTTCGCTTGACGATAGGGTGCACTAATATCGCTGTCAGCAGTCAAATCAAATGCATAAATAGTATATCCACTCTTAAACTCTTTCATAGTCAGTCCGTTGGTATCATCCGTATTGTAAAAGCCAAAGACATCCATAAAATCAACATAACTGCGCATAAATTGATCCGAAGCAAAATCTGGTTTGTAGGGTGGACCAGGATGACTCACACCATTAACACGTAAAGCAATTTCACTTAACTGATTGTGTTTAAAATTGAAAGGATTCTTCTTTATATTACCATTAAATGCATCATTTTCAACCATTGCCACCATGAGGAGCTTCGGTGCTTCCGATGGAAAGAGGCCATCTTTCATGAAACTCTTTTGATCTTTCGGAATTGTAAAGGTGAGAAGCTTTGTATGCTGAACGGGGTAAATGGCATTTTGGCGGTTAAGACCTTCAGCATGCCCTCTAATGACACTTGGATTCGGTACTACTCGACGAATGTAAAGTGCAATATCTTCCACATGAATTCTAAAATTGTCAACTTTAGCAAATGCATTCAGCGCAAATTCAGGCTTATTCAATGTCAGCTTGAGTCGCATGCTGGTATTACAGAGTAAAAACTTTGACTGTCTAAAGAAGTCTAAATTCAGCGGACCATATAGCTGACATACTCTACTATCTTTAATCATAGCAGATCGCTTTACAAAGCCACTGTTTGTTTCAACATCAAATTTTCCTGCTTCATCTCTGTACCATCCCATGGCTTCCATATGACTTTTTTGTGCTGCTGGATGAAACTGTGATACATGATTGAAATATGATTTATAGGGATAATCGCTTTGACCACCTTCCACCTGCTGCTCTCCAATCGTTAGAGAAACATCGCGAAGTAATGTAGTCAATGGTAAATTGTTCAGTCCAACTTTATGTGCATCGTCAATAGCAGTTCCATCTGCTTGCTGAATTCTAAACCTCAAATCAAGCATCGCATAACTCAAATCTATGTAGTCATCACTACCACCAGGAATAACAAATTCAATGGGGCCAGCATTCTCAGCTGTTCGAGGATGATAATCTACAATACTTGAACTAAGAATATCTGTCTGTATGGCTTGTTGATCGAACAAACAAAAACCGGAAGTTTTACACTCCATGATTAGAAGTTATAGCAGCGTCGTCGTTTAGCGCCTGATGAATGATTAGAGCCTCTGCGACGTTTGCGTGAATGCCTTTTGACTGAAGATCGCACCTTACCAGCTCCGCGATGTTTCCTCCTTCCTTTTCTCATTCGTTTAGGTGATTTCTTTCCTTGAGTAACACCAGCAAAGGTCTGCTTCAATGTTTTTAAACCGCGTTCCTTCCCACGATTCAACAAACTGCTCTTAAAACTTCTACCTCTGGAAAGATCACTAGCAACATCACCAGCAAAGCCAACGGCATTACTTAAAACATTTCGTTTTAAAGATCTACCGACATTGGATATGAGAGGTGCTACAACAGATTTCAGTGCACCAAGTATGCTACCTCCACGTTGGCGGCGAGCACCGATGTAAATTTGTCCTCCACCACTTACGTAGGAGGGTCGTGAATAAAATGAGGCAGTTGGATTCATAGCTCAAACCCTAAACATTGTTAGTTACAACTTTGCATGAATCACTGTCGATCACTTAGATGAAAGATGTCGGCACGACGCATCCAAGAGTTCATACTTGAAGGATAACCAGTCCATTTAACAAGACACCATTCTTCACCTTGCCGTTTTTTACATCGAATGATTTTCTCTACCAAATATGTTTCACTTTCAGTGACTACCTCAATCTCATCGCGGTAAAAGCTACCCTCAATTTCTTCATTATCGTAATCTTTCAACTTGTAGGTGGTCGGAGAGTCTTTTTGATTAATCCTTGATACTGTAAATACCTCCTCTGTCCAATTCGGGAGGTACCCTTTAGCAAAAACACTTTTCACTTTTGAGATACGAACTTTATCGCCAATTTTCACATCACTTTTCACATGAGTGCGTTTACGTTGGAATGATTCGCGCACTTTATCTACATTGTCAGCATTTACATCTACTGGTCTGAGTCCAATAGAACGATGGATAGAGTGATTGTAGGCATGGAGTGTATCTTGTAGAACCTTTGTCCAATTTTGTGTCAAGTTGGCAGTAAAATGTCGCCACAAGCGATTTTTTAATGTGCGATTAAAACGTTCAACGAGTGCAGCTTTATAAGCGCTCTTTACACTAAACAACTCAATGTCATGCCTCTCAAATAATCTTGTCACATGCTGATTTTCAAACTCTTTTCCTTGATCACTCTGAATTCTTTTTGGAATGCGACCTTCTCGAAAAATTGTTTGGAATGCTTTTGCTACTCCTTTCCCTTCTTTAGTTTTTAAAGGTTGAGCCCACGCATAACGCGAGAAAATATCAATGACGGTTAAAATAAAATTATTGCCCGAGTTATGTTTTGAAATGGAGGCAACATCGCACAAATCTGCTTGCCACTGTTCATCGATGTCATGAACAATATAATGGCGGGTGCGGTACTTCTTTTTCGCTTGTTTGTGGAGTGTATAGGTAGCCTGACCCTTTAACCATCGTTTCACTTGTGATTGTGGAAGACCACTCGCTTTTGATAATTTCTTGATAGATGCAAATCCTGCCGGATGTTTTACATCATAATAGATTGACTTCAAACGTTCAGTCGATGACGACTGACTCTTTTTCCTCCTTCTCATCTTTTTGTTTTCTTCCCTTTCTACATTTACAACAACTGCAGCATTTAGCTTTAGCGGTTTTGCGATCGTGTTCACATTGCTTAGGGGTTTCATTATGAGAGCTGGCGCAGCAAGTGCAAGTGACAACGACATTCACCTCTGGTGGCTCATTACATGGCAAGCAACACATCTGCTTCATATTAATAATCTGAGAACATGTATTTCCTGGGAGGAGCTGTTTTACGTTTTCCTTTTACCAGTTTTAGTGGCGATGTAGATCTACGTCGAGTTCTTCCTCTTGTTTGCTTAGTGAGTGTGGGAGGGGATGTAGCGGGTGACGCCTTAAACCAATTTGTTGGCATTTTCATCGTCTGAAGCATTGGAGTAGTAGCCACTGTTGAATCAAGTTCTTTCAATGTCTCATTATTCAAAGCAAATTTTGGCACATTATGCTTTTTCAATAGTTTAAGAAAGTATGACCAACCAGGTGGAACATAGCCCTGACGGCGCTTTCTACGTGTCGCATACTGAATCAAGTCTTCATAACGTGAAGCATCAATCACTTTATTTTCATCTGTAATGATTTCTCCTCTATCATTTACATTGAGATGGGGCTCAATACTATTGAAAAGAGATATGGCATGTGCGCGAGATGCTAAAGGTGTAGCAGTCGATACAGAGTCACGCATCTTATTCTTCAAGTTTTTCAATTGCTCAACA
This sequence comes from Prostheceraeus crozeri, assembly GCA_907163375.1. Lineage (NCBI taxonomy): Eukaryota > Metazoa > Platyhelminthes > Polycladida > Euryleptidae > Prostheceraeus > Prostheceraeus crozeri. The sequence goes on from CAJQUW010010065.1 coordinate 343,316, forward strand.
GTTTCCGATTGTAATAATACAGCACGATGTGGATCTTTGATGTGAACATTTTGCTGATAATCTATTTCTTTCCTATACATTTGATTTGCAAGAGGTTGCTTTACTTGCTGCATGGCAGTCAATTGTACATATTCATCCTGAGGAATAACAATCATGCGAGAATAAGAACTCATAGTTTGTAGATAATCATGGGAGTTTTCAAAATATCACTTCGAAATCTAAATTCTTCCGGACACTCTTGCGTAAAGTCAATGAATAAGTAACCGTATGGTTTTTCAGTAGCTGCTTGAAAAATTTCAATTAAGGCTTTTGATCCTCTGGGTGCAACTTGTCGCGCTAAAATTTCAAATTGACTTTTATCTCGCGGATTCTTGAAAATAGCATAATAGTGTGTATTCAGGTTTCGTGTACGAGCTTCTTTTCCATCAGGAAACAAATTTTGTGTAATATAGATGATAAAGCACCTTTTATGGTGTGCTGCGCGAGTAAACATATCTGTAACATCTTTTGAATTCTTACTTTCTTTTAATAAATCATCCAATACAACAACATCATTAGACTGAAGTTTATCCACTGGAATAATTCCTTCATGTCGAATAAAGTTGCGACTTTGCAATTCCTGAAACAGCGACGGTTGATAAATACCATAACACCAAATCACTCGATTGATAGGTTCCTTAAACAACTCCCTTCTTTTATCCAATAAATTCAGCGTGAAAACAGTTTTACCTGCATGAGATGGACCTGATACAGTCAGAACTTTATCACATTGAAGTCTGAAATCCATTTTATTACTTTGAGACTCAACATTTGCATAATTAACGCTTAGAGCCAAAGATATTTCCCAATAGGTTGCCCACGGCAGGAGCTATCATTGGAAGTATTGCTGAAAGGAAACCGCCCTTTTGTGTTAGAGTTTTCCTCTTTCTTTGAAGGGCGACTTTAGGATTGGAGATGAAACGCAATTTTGTAGCATATCGCTTAAGTAACTTTCGTTGTTTTGGCGCTAATTTCTTCGTCCTCAACTTCCTCACATGAGAAATAATTTCACAAATGAATTTATCGTTAGCATGTCGTATAGCATTGTATCGCTGATTTGCTTTCATTCGTCGGAGAGCTTGAATGGCTGAAGAAAACTTTTGACTTTTACGTTTCGTCATTTTACGTTTCGCCATTTTCCGTGTTAGTCTTTGCTAAAACCTATCTTTACCACATTTGCATAGGTACTAACTATTGCGACATAAGTGACACTCGAAATGAGCAATATCACAGTGGTAACATTGGCAAAGTTGAATGCAATTACGTATGAAACAGCGTTGACAAAAAGCATGCTTACATCTCTTGAAGATGCGCTTTTCATTTCCATCCTTTCGCTTACATACATCACAACACATAGTTTCACCGTTACTGATGTCTATAGCAAGTCTTTTTGAAGATATGAATTTGCTAGCCTTTTCTAAATAATAGACGCATGTACAGAAGGAATATACTTCGAGAGTGAGCAGACATAGCTCGAAAACCAGTTGTGCTACAATCAAGTACCACTGCATTTTCAATTTTTCTTTATGGAAAGTTGAATGTGAATATCTGAAATCGCTTCAATCACTAGACTGCTACCATGATGGTTAAATGCGTTAAGACGTTCAGCAATTTTTATCATATGTCTTTTAAAAAATTCTTCGGGGTGATCTACCACTTCCATTGAATAAGAAGCAAAATGGAAAGAGCGACTTTCCACCTCTTCCTTTCCAAAATGACTAAACTTAATTTTCGCAACTAATCGCGCCATGATAATGCTATCAGAGAATGTATTCATTAACTCTAGAAATAGAGTGCTAGCATCATCGACCACTGCTTCGATGTCGGTCTCATCTTTATGAAATTTTATCACATAATCTTGAACAGCTCCTTTTAAACTTTGCCTATGAAAACGTAATGTTCCGCAGTCGTTTGAGAAAGACATGATCGCCCTTTATCTAACCCATCCATTGCATGAAAACAACAACTCTTCTCATAGTAACATTTATTGAATAATGGTAACAAGCATTCATTATAAATCAATGGTTTGAAAGAGATAAAATAGATACAGCTGGTAACTATCATACAGCGAGCAATGATAACCATACAGGACTTTGGCAGTGTTGAGGTAAGGAGGAAAGAAGCATTGGTTATGAACGTAGCTACTACAACGAACAGACAAAATAGGAACACACAAATCCTTAAAACGTTTCGTGACTTCATGATAATGTTGATTCACTCTACTATCCCAAGGTGGGAGCAAAATATCATCAATGATTAGATTGGGAAATACTTTCCTCTCCTTACCAGGATTATTACAAAAGATGCGTATAACATTGAAAGCAGCTAACCATCGTTTAAAGTCAATAAGAAGAGCACTCTCACAAGAAAAGCCATAGTCTTGCAAATATTTCAGATTAAGTCCATGAATGTGTTTTCTCGCCCATTGATCAACATTGGGATCGCAGTTGGCATGTTGATGATAGACACTAACAATCTGATATGTCCAATTGTTCATAGCAATAGCACTGAGCTCCTGTACAGGTTCACCCTCACAATCCATAAAAATGATGATAGAAGCCTAAAACGGAAATTTACACATCTAAGGAAACGTTCTATAACATATTACAAAATGAAGAATTACATCGATGCTTTTCACGACAAAATACACAAATGATATGATGGCAACGAAGAAGTAAAATGTATCTAATAAGACCACGTCTACGACACTCAAAGCACATAAGCGAATTGTCATAGGGTAGAGTTAGGAAAGGACTAGCAATTCTCCTTCTTTGATTTGCGTTTTGATGTAGCATTCTTCTCCGACTTGCGCTTCGTACCACTGCTGTTAAGGATTTGATCAATTATGTCGTCCACGTTGGGTGGTTTCGGAATATATAGGATGGATTCCATATGCATGGAGAGAGAGGCTATTTTATTATCCTTGTGTCGACCATAATATAGCCCATTCACTTTGAAAAGGATATCCCAAGTACCTTCTCCGAGCTCATCACATCTGATGGGTATTGAATGATCTCCATCCTTCCTATAGTAAGTACACCAATGTGATACCGGTAGGCAAATGTGATTACCATCCCAAATCTTTCTATAGGGAGTATCCTTGTCATCTCTAGCCTTCCACTCTTGAGCAAGAGGAGTAGGAATGTCCATATTTAATGTCACGTACTCCTCAATAGTATCAAGTTGGTGGCGAATGTACGGACTCACGGGGATCAGTATGTAGTCCCCATACTGATTGTGCATTATCTTGACATCCGTGGAAGGGAGCATTCCCGTTTGGAGTACTACGCTATGATCATCATAACGCAAGGCTTGTTTAAATTTACGCTGTAGCGGTGTAGGATTATGTACCTTGGTTGTTTCTTCCACTGGCCTCAGTTGTAGATGATCTGACCGTAGCGAACCTTGTAACGTTTGACCGCCATTTTGTCCTACTAGTGCAGTAGATGGAGTAGATGCCTGAAAATGAAAAAAGATTGTATTAAGTTTACGTTCAAGGGAGGAGAGGGAGGGAAGTAGCGACTTACCATTTTAGTTGGATAATAGAACAGGGAACTAGGGAGAGAGAAAATGTGCGTCCGTCACTCGTGTGATTCAACGATGGAATGATTCTCGCTGTGGAAGGCTCGCTATTTATAAAGAAATGCTTGATTCTCATTGGATGATGATCCTCATTGGACAATAACATCAAGTTGATTCCAAATCTGGCATCCGTTTACCAATCCGATACTTCGTTTTGAAGCTACAGCCCAAAACGTCCCAAATTCTAACTCTGTCGTTTTTCACCAATGTCCCAAAATCTTAAATGGCGTCTCACATCTAAACGAAGGCAGATACGAACAAGCCGATTCTTTCACTGAATTTGTCTCACTCTTAGCTTTCAAACGAGCTATCGCACGACAAAATCCGTCCACTGGAAGCCAAAATCGAAGCAAGCTGTCCAGGGGGGGGACGTCAGCCGAAAATTTTTTCTCTCCGATTTCGCTGGAAACATCCTTCCTAACCCAAAATTTCACGTAGATTCCGAATCTGGCCTCCGTTTTCTCATCCGATGCTTCGTTTGGGCGCTACACACCAAAAACATCACACACTATAGCCTCAAGACTAATCCTGGCGGTCGCCCACGTCAACCTAGACGGTCGCCCACGTCAACCAGGCGGTCGGACCAACTCACCCGAGTCTCACACTCTGTCGTTGCAGAGGGGGGGGGACGTCAGCGAACATGTTGTGAACGTGGACCCACCTGGCCGGCACACCACGACAGACCACAACCTCTGTCGTTCCAGAGGGGGGGGACTCAGACACGAAGCACCACGGCGGCCGACCACGACACTCTGCCGTGCCAGAGGGGGGGGGACGCAGCGATGGCCGCCATCTTGCGCGGTCCAGAAGTGGAGTTTTGCTTACTACTTACGTATAATTAATTGTTATAATATTGTTAACTAATTAACAATATATCCTTTATAAAAATTTTGATCCCACATGGCATCAAATTGTCTGATGGTAATCATTTGAGTAAATTTAATCTTGAGAAGGAATGGGCCGTCTTAAGCAACTGCTCAAAGTTATCCGATATATTTGACCAATTACAATTGATCGGGATGACATAAGCCTTGATGACAAGTGTTTTATTCGATGTGAATGAAAACCTTACATTTCAGTAAACATGTAGGAGTAAGCTATGATACAGAACTATGTAAAAATTACACAATTTCGCGAAAAAACAATCACAGTTATACACGGATTTACAGCTTCATTGGCTACATTATCTCCGCTATAGACAAATCTGATTTTATGGAATTATGAAAGTATGTACAAATAGGTAGGAAAACACGAGAACGACGGGATGACAACTGTAATGGGACGGAAAAATGTCCGTAATGTTTCAGTTTTTGGGGAAGCATATTATGCAAAATGTGTTACGGTCAAAAATACGTAAGGCACTTTTTCGTCGACGAATTAACAGAAGTAAATTTGTTGCAGTTACAATTGCTAATGATCCAGATTTTATTTTGCTTATATGTCGATGTTTTGATAATAATGAAATGCACTGTGCAACTGTCAAAAAATAATTTTCCTTAATTTCATCAACTAATCATCAATCTCTGTCTGAATATTTCTCGCAAGTTTCCATAAGGCAGACAATATTTTAGCCAGATACTCGTCTCTTTCAGACATGATTTCCCCTAAGTTTCAGTTAGATACGTTGATAATGTTCATGCCATTATGAGAACAGTCTATCTGCAGACCAGATGCATGGTTTCCTTTCCGTCCTGAATTCTATTAGAATGTCCATGCGTCTCACAATGGAGATAGAAGATGGAAACAAACTTTCCTTTATGCATTGTTTTTTTCGGTTCACTGTACCCTGAGAACTCAATTTCATCGAAAGGTGTCTTACAATGTCGAACGGAAACTTCGGAAGATGTGAAAAAACATATTATGCTAATAAAACAAAACAAGCAAATGTGGAAATGATTGTTTTCAAATAATAATTGTGTACGAACTAAATCGATTCGATAAATGGAAATTTTATCGATGTAAAACTATGAATTGACTATCCGGACGTGAACTCAGGGGTCCGAACCATACAGTAAGTATATACGGTAGAGTAGCAACCATATAGTAAATATGTTAGGTAGAGTGGTAACTCCGCATTTATCAAATCCCCAATGTGTATACACTTTCGATTTTATTGAATGAACTCAAAGGAGATACAGTCGGAATTGTTTCTAAATGTGAGCTATGCGCATTTATGCAATTTTGTAGAAATTACAGCGTAATAGACTGATCATGATAGCATAAAACAGAAGTAAATGATGTTGTTATACAGATAGTCCGTTTGACAGCCTTGGAGAGGCCATAATATTTGTCAAATTGGAAACTCGATGCCCTGCACTATTGCTTTCATGCTGAACCTCAAAAGAATCTTCTTAAGCGAGATCAGGCAACAGCTTCCACTGGCATTGCAAAATCACAGATTCAAAGACAATGATTTCAATTAACTTTGAAAGATGTAAATAGGTCCACATCACTATTCAGATTCAAGAAATGAAGCATGAATTTATTGAATCATAAAATCAAGCCGGTGAAAATTGAATTAAAAACTTGACATTTCAGCCAAGAATGCACGAAGAATATCGCCACCTTTTCATGAAGACTTTCATTACAATACAATTCATCAAATTCCCTTGATAATCAGCTTGATCTCCGCTTAGTTGGGATGATTATTAGCAAACATTCATTCCTTTTGATATCCAACATGCTATATAGGTACTACTTTCAACGGGGAGTCATCTAGGTAGTATTTAAAATAGAAAAATTTTGACTTTTTTAAAACTGCTCAAATAATTTTTTGGACAGCAGGAACGCAATCTCCGCAAAAAACTGAATCTTTTCATATAGAAATGTTCACTGTGTACAGATACTTTTTTGAGTCGACACTCTACCTATATATCCCTACTCTACGGCTAATAAGGTTTCTGGATTTCTAATAGGACTGCAGACGTATAGGCATAGAGTGGTAATAGGCTACCAAGCATGAAGACACTTTCACTCCATTGATCCCTACTCTATGGTAGCAGCTCAGCATTTATTAAAACCCCAATGTGCATACAGTTTCGATTTTATTAAATGAACTCGAGGTGAACACAGTTGGATATTGTCACCAAATATGAGATATGCAAATTTTTGCAGTTTTGATGAAATTACCACGGAATTGACTGATAATGCAGAAGGAATGATGGTATTTTACAGATCCTCCATATCATGTCATGACAGCCATGGAGAGGCAATGTTTGTTAAACTGTCAATTCAGTAGGTTGCTATTACTTTCATGCTCAACCTCAAGTGCATTTTCTTAAGCGTGATCATATCACAGTCAACCTGCCACTGGTACAACAAAACAACATAATTAAAGACAATTATTTCAATTAACTTTAAATGATGTAAATGGGTAAATGTAAAAAAGACTTCTATTATAATTCAGCCTGATAAGAAATTCCCCTGATAATCAGCTTAATTTCCGCTTAATTAAGATGCTTGTTACCAGATAATCATTCCTTTTGATATCCAACATGTTTCATACTACTTATATATCGTGTTCATGTCAATAGTATGTATAATTTTTGCAAAATTTTTGACTTTTTCAAAACTGCTCAAATATTTTTTTGGACCGCAGGAACGTAATCTCCGCAAAAAACTGAATACTTTCATATAAAAATTGTCATGGTATACAGAAACTTTTTTTAGTCGACACTCTACTTGATACATGTATGTACTTTCTCTATGGTCCGAATTAAGTAATCCCGGCTTAGGAATCATCATTGAATGAGAGACACCCTTTCTTATTCAGCTCTGTATATTCATGTGTAAAGCAAGAAGCTCTTCAGACGCTGCAAGCACATATTACCTACGTGTTGTAAGAGTATGAGGTGACATCCTAAACCGAAGTGTCCTTAACAGTCATTGATTGCCTGACTATATGTCACGTCTGAAAGGTTTCCAACTTTCTATATGAACAGAAGAATAACTGAATCAGGAAGAACTTTTTCTGATCCTTTGATAGTCGAATAATCGGAGAAAATGATTCAAAAATTAGTTTTTTAGGAAATTTACCTAGATGATGAAAATGGCATCCTTTATAAATCAAACACTTGCATGATGAATCATATTTTAGTGATGCCTTGCGACTGGCGAGTGATTTTAATTTCATTATTAATGTGCAATTTTTCTCTCATCTTTGTGTACTCGTATCTAAAATTATTTCTGTTTCAAGAAACAAAGATGTGAATGATGCTACTTCACTTACAGATATCGTGTTTTTTCAAATTTTATGAAGCTCATAATTGCTAATAACATCTGCATGGTCACTTACGTGTATGACCATAGTACACATACCATGTTCTATTAAATCTGCAAGATAGGCACTCATTCAGAAGTTGGATTGGCTTTTTGATTTCTGTTGCTTCGGTTTGCAACAGTCATGCTTGCAAAAAACATTGTTCTTTTGTCTTAAAACATTAAAGCCCCTATTTGCAATGGTATAGCACACACCTCTGTTGATTAACTATTGGAGAAAAGATTTGAACTATTGAATTTGCATGCACATACTCATTTAAGTAATATTAACGTCTTGCATTATCAACTTTTTTGCTGACTTAAAATGCATGAACATCTTTTGTTCTAATCTGCATTATTTAACTTTCAGACATTGAATCCTTTCTATCTGTGCACCAGATTATGAATAACCATCGATGATTGTCACCATCTATAATTTACACATTAATCAAACGCTTTGGTAGAGTGAATGACGTGAGTTTAATGAGTATTCTTGCCCTATGTTATTGTCTCTAGCTGTAATAACTACACTTAATTCTATTAATTTACTCAGCTGTCAGCACACGTGGCAACTTGCTGGATTTAATCAAATAACTTGTTGCATTAGTTGTGATAGCTATGAAGCACTTCATTATCAACTCTTGAAAATTTCTTAATATATGACTTCAGATGATCTAAGATTGAGGGAACGAATGTCTTGCTTTTGATTTCTTCAAAATCTCTTTGATCTGTTCCATATTGATTATTCTGAAGACATTTACTCTTCATTCACATTTAGGTTCTATTTTTGACTTAATCACATTAGTGTATCTGTGATAAAATTACGGATATACATGTACATGTACAAACCACAGTCACACGATGAGTCCTAGTTTAATGAAACGCTCTGTCTAAGGCTGCTAAGGAATTCTATGATTACATTAATCAAATCTGAGGAGATCTAATATGAAATCATGAGAAAGTTGAATTTATCTGGGCGAGCAGATCTATGTCTTTGTCACAAGTCTTCGGAAAATCAAACACGCTTTGTCAAAAAAGCTTTGCTCCTGCCTTTGCAACTTTACTTTTATTGTCGGTCATGATATAGAGCAATTTGGGGTTGCTTTCATTGTACGAAACATGCCATGATGGAACATACGCTGAAGTCATCCTTTAACTATTGTTGACATATTGTGTGACGCACGAACTTCTCAGATTTCTCTTGTCATGACTCGTGAAATTGGGTTTGAAAAAGCATGGCTTTTCATTAAAAAAATACTTTTTGATGTAAAACATGTTTCTTGGTTTTATACATTTATTCAAATAATGACATGCGACAAAAGATTTTCTTTCGGAAATAGAGCAAGCAGGACATGAAAATCTGTTTTTGACGGTCTAAATCCATGCTTGTTTAAAAAAGGGTTAAACATGGTTTCAAAACCATTATTTCAAGCATTATTTTTTTAACAGTGTTTTTGATCAGCTTTAAAAACCGCATTTTCAAGCATGCCTAGATAACAGCTATGTTTTTTAATCACGTCTAGTCTTTTTAAACATTATTTCAGATCCAGGCAACTGACATACATTATATGAAATACATGTACATTGTACATGAGTGCGGCATAAAAAATGTGACTAAATTTAAAGTAGCATAACTTTTTAATTATCCAACAGAAATTGACAAGTAAGGTCTCTTTTTGAAGCGAATACACATCTCTGTTTCCATAATCAGCATGACAATTATTGCATTGGAGGATGTGAGCATTATGCACATACAAAGCAGAGGAGCTTGAAAACTAAGAAACTACATGATGAAGCTAGATGACGATGGCTAGATGAAAGGAACATCGATTGAATGGAAAAGATAGCCTACTCCCAATTCTTCACTTAAATGATAATCATCATGCTCAAGTATTTCACCATTGTTGCAAATGAGCAAGAACAGCCCGCGATGAAGAGTTCAATGATTGATCATGAACACATTGAATGTACTCTAGTGGTCAAATGTACGTGTGATGACCAAAGCATATATAAGCACTTTGTGTGATGACATGTTCTAAATGAGAATGTTTGGGGTTTAACTTGGAAGAGGCGTGGAGAGTTTGAAAGAAATGAAACATGAAATTACGAAATTTCTGGCGTTCTGTTACAAGACGTTATTGCTGAAGGTTGATCCAGTTATCACCCAATTCATGTTTTCTCATCATCTGGAACAGAAACACTTCGCCATGATGATTATTTTAAGTGAAGAATTGGAAGTAAGCTGGCTTTTCTATTCAGTCGTTGCTCTTTTCATCTAGTTTCTTAGCTTTAAGTTCTTTGCATATTTATGTACATAATGATCTCATCCTCAAATGCACCCATGTATGAAGTATGATGTGCTTAACCCCTTCACTGCCAAGCAACTTTATGGGCGATACCCTTCAGTGCCAAGTATTTTTTGTTGGTTAGGAGTTAGTAGATATCTCTTTTCCAAATCCTTGTTACTTGACAATGGCATGACGCATTAATATCAAACTATGTCACTAGATGTAAAATTTCTCAAATGTTTTTGGTGATTTTCTTGCCTACGGTTGCTAGGTGACCATTTTTCCCTTGGCAACAGGCAAACTGCGAATGATACAAGTTTCTAACCTGGACGTACCCCACTAAATCGACCCCCAGGATTTCAATGATGATATTTGTACTTAGCAACGGTTGCTAGGTTTCCATATTTTCCAAAGTTGACTTTTCTATCGGCTTATCAACTTGAAGGCGACAAAGACTTAGCTGAATAAAGTAGGCCTGTGAATTTTTTCCTATAAAAGCTAGAGATAGGGAATCCAATCTCGACATCAATCATCAATCTCGAGATTACGAAATTAAATTTTCTCAATCTCGAGATCTCAATGTCGAAATTAGGCCAATCACCCTAATTAATTATCTCAGTAATCATTAACTTTATTATTCGGTAGACTTAACCATCGTATCTATTAGTCATCCCTTGCTGACAAATATATGAAAACAAGTCATGCTGGCCATGATCAATTTTTTTCAACAAGTTTGAACTATCAAAACAAAATGTTCGAATTTCCGGCTACGAATGTTGTAAATAAATTCACAAAAAGGTGTGAAAATTCACACGGTGGTTACTCAAAGATTCTTTTCACTATGAAAAAAATGTCGAAGCAAACAAAGTTTGCTAAGAGTTTCATTGTTCAAGCGTGATCTGACCTTACTGGCAAAGTATCCCGCGGTGAATTCTCAATCTCAGGCTTGAAAAATGATGTTATCTTTGCCTTATTTTCGAGGGTATTGTCATCTGCGTCTTCGTCACGATTAGACCTATCAATCTCGGTTGCCTTTCTTTTTGTCAACGATATATTATGTTTAGACTTTAAGTGAGTGTGTAGACCGGTTGTAGTTGATCCTCGCATGCTTATTGATGCCCCACAACGGTTACACGCCACCTTCTCTCCCGCCTGCTTTGTAAAATAGTCCCAAACCAGTGATGTCGACATTGCCATGTGAATAAAGGGTATAATAGGACGATCAACGCCATCATCATAACTGCCGCAACGAAGTCAGTTAGACAACAGACTTTGATGTGACTACAGCAATGAAACACGTGCATGTAGCATAGGTATCTCACGCAACGGTAACAAATAAAGCAATGTCAGAACATGCACAAACTATTAGTAAATAGTCCGGGAGCTAGCGTGAAGTTGTGCAGGGAACGAGGTAGTACATAAAACTTTCACATAGCATAGTACACCTCTTACCTACGGTACTGCAAAACTTCGCGTCTGCCGGATCAGATCATTTGCTTTAAGAAACATAGAGGATAACACAATCCTATGTATTTCCAGTGGTAAAATTGTGACATTTAAAGTGTTGACTTTATTTTTTAGAATTTTTGCTCATAAAAGTTACACAAATTGGTATTTTGCTAAACTGGTTATTATAGAAATCATCTACAGATCATGATCTTTCAAATGAGTTATCATTCAGTGACAGAGGATGAAGTAAAGTGTACAAACAGACACTTTTCGTTGGTGTAACTGCAAATTTTAACATAGAAATTTCAGGAAAATTGTTGATATACTTTAACGAAAAGTGTCTGTTTGTACACTTTACTTCATCCTCTGTCACTGAATGATAACTCATTTGAAAGATCATGATCTGTAAATGATTTCTATAATAGCCAGTTCAACAAAATACCAATTTGTGTAACTTTTATGAGCAAAAATTCTAAAAAATGGAGTCAACACCTTGAATGTCACAATTTTACCACTGGAAATACATAGGATTGTGTTATCCTCTATATTTCTTAAAAGCAAATGATCTGATCCGGCAGACGCGAAGTTTTGCAGTAGGTTAGAGGTGTACTATGCTATGTGAAAGTTTTATGTACTACCTCGTTCCCTGCACAACTTCACGCTAGCTCCCGGACTAAAATTTCGAAGTGCCGAGATCTCGACGCCCTAATCTCGAGATCTCCAATTAGACAAAAACAGTCGAGATCTCGAGATTGGATTCCCTAGCTAGAGATTGTGAGCATGTCTTGCAGAGCGACTCTATAATCAACATAGTTGTGATACAGCTCATGACACGGCACAAAACACATAGGAAGGTCACACTGCTTGCATTTGTAGTTTGCCTGCTTTCGTTTCCATCCTTCACAGTACCGCTCACTGCACACAATGCAGTCGGGTTTAAACAAATGGTTTTCAGATCTAGTAATGGCATATGCTTCCCCTTTATTCTATCGTGCAGAAGTGACTGTGATTTACGAATTTGATAAAGTCGATCAACGATATTATGGCGAAACTTGCGTTGAGGCAATGACTCGTCATTTGTTGTTTGGTAAACAACGTAGTTGCATATATAGTCAGGCAGCCAGAACGAGTTTCTGCAGGGAACGAGGCCGAAAGTGAGACTTTCATAGAATGATGTACACCCTATGTCTACTACGAATCGGCACGTCTGCCGAGTTCTAATGAGTTCCTCTTCTTGTCAGACAGGATCAAAGAAAAACACATGTAAATCCAATGGGACGCAGATTGCAGTTTTTGACTAAAATGAAATTTTGTATGTTTTCTCTAATTAAACGAAAAGTACTAAGCCCAGAGTCATAATTTTTAACTATGATGTGCATGTGATATTATCAAGCTTCTCATCGGCGATGTATGCGAGAATTTGGTTGAATGTGGATAAAGTTGCTCAAAATGTTTGTGTTTGCCGACATTAAGAGGCTCGTCAAATCTAGATGCGTTTAGCTTTATAAACAGGGGTGCATGAACATGAATAGAAATGACTTGAAGACATTCCATTTGAAAAATTATGACTCTGGGCGTAGTAGTTTTCATTAAATCAGAGAAAGCATACAAAGCATTCATTTTAGTCAAAAACTGCAATCTGCGTCCCATTGGATTTACATGTACATGTGTTTTCCTTTGATTTTGTCTGACAAGAAGAGGAACTCACTAGAACTTGGCAGACGTTCCGATTCGAAATAGGCATAGGGTGTACATCATTCTGTGAAAGTCTCACTTTCGGCCTCGTTCCCTGCAGAAACTCGTTCTGGCTGCCGGACTAATATGGGCCATCTCAATCAGTCTGGGATAAGTAGTTCTATACCATTTCATATCCTTATGTCCCCATTCAAATGTAGTGAGCTTTTGATCTAAGCTGTCTACTCCAAGTGTGAAATGGCAATGTGATAGGTCCAACAAGCTTAGTCACCCTACGATCGCTTCATTATTTTTTTGCAGGTGCATGCGCATTCGAGAAAATTGTTGCATGTCATTCCGAAGTCATAGCACTCGGTTAAGTTCAAGATGAAACGTCACGAAGACAGGAAAACCTATTGTCGACTCAGTCGCCGATGGCACTGAAAGGGACACTTGTAGATAGAATAAATTAGAATAATTGAATATTAAGTTGCATCCTCAATTGAAATCGAGAGCTGACCTTAATGAGTGTTTTTTCATCCAACATCAGTGGCCGGTTTCACAATAGCGTGTTAGCCAAACACCGTTTTAATAGCAAATGTGGGTGATAAATTCGGTAACACGGTGTTTTATATAACTCAATTTACAACCGTTTCACGAAAGCGTGTTTTTTGGTTATAACCAGTTATAACCATCACCAACTTAATACCGTGTTTAGGACAATGTAATGATCCAAGACTATGGAAATTATAAAGACGGCAAACTATGAAAATTTTTGGCGACTCCGATATCTTCGTTGAGTAATAAATTTCTATGGTAATTTCCTATTCTGCAATGTCAAAGTCTTTGGTCATGCCGACGTACTGACGATTGAGTGACATATTCAGCTACAAACGCAGTGGCTGCAGTCGATAGCTCCCACGATACCTGGAAAGCCATACTGCAGTCCGGAGAATCCTTCTTTGGCTCTTTGGATTTCGCCGGAGGTTGTAGGGAACTGTATGACTTCGTTCACTTTATGCCTTAGAGCCTCTGTCACAGACCTAACACATCTGCTCACTGTTGCTTTACTGACGTTCACGCATCACCGTCGATGATGCAAAATGTTCCAGATGATAGGAATCGTAGCGCGATGAATATTTGTTGTAGTGAAGATAATGCACAACTTCTTCTTGTTGGATGTCGCAGGTCTTCGCCGAGAAGTTCATCCAAATATATGAGACCATCTTTGTCAAAACGACAACGATCATACAAATCCTTATTAGAGTACGCGTCTAAGGGGTTGCTGCGATCACGAAAAACTCGTTCTCGTCTTATGCTTCGGTTTCCATAAAGAATTTGATATCTATAGAACGACATTCTGCCACGGAGATGAGCTGTCAAATCAGTTACAACTATGCAAACCACCTTCTTATAACTCCTTACGAGGAGGTATAAATATTGCGTGTTAAGAGAGTTGAGTGATACAGTGGACTTCGCTTAATACGATATTGAATGAACCACTAAAAAATATCGTAATAAGCGATATATCGTATTAACCGATATTTCTTATAAGGAGCTGTTAACATAGTCTACGTACGTATGACATGTTAACTAGTATGTATTTGAGTTTAGAGAGTTGAAAAATATCTTCTAGAACACGGTAAGCATGTATTTGAGTTAGAGAGCTGAAAAAAACATCTCGTAGAACACGGTATGTATTTGAGTTGAAAAAAATTCCATAGGACATGTTCAGGATATACAGTGATTTCAAATTTAGTGTCAGAGAAAGTAGTCCGTGATGGGTTTTTGAACAGCAGGTACTCGTGCTTTGATAATCATATCTTCAATTTCATACGTTGATTCCAGCGGCAAATTTTTCTTTTCCATGTACTTACGCACTTGACCGAGTGCCTTTAATGCATCCTTGGCGCTGATTTCGACATCGTTCGCCACCAACGTCGGTGGTTCGTCCTCTACGTCAGATCCATCTTGGTGTTGATTACTGATACTTTCACATACTTCAATGTCTGTAAGTGTTGCTGAACATTGTTCATCACTATCACAAATACAGAATTCGTCGAATGTCGATCGGTCGATGATGTCACTCACCTCAATGGGTTCATCATCCTCGTCGTCAAATTCTGTATCGTCATGCTGACGTATAAAGCCACATTTTCTAAAAATATTAGAAATAGACTCCGGCTTAACTAAGAACCATGCGCGTTTTACGAGGTATAGAGCCTGCAACACGTCGATTGTCTGTGCGAAGTCGTTGATACTTTTGTCAGGATTATCATCTATAAATGTCAGCATTCGGCGAAGGATGTTCTGTCTGTAGTATGACTTGAGTGTCTTAATTATACCTTGGTCGGCTGGTTGGATCAGTGACGTTGTATTTGGAGGTAAGTATTGAATGGAGACATTACGCAACTCTGGGCAACCGTAATGACAAGTAGCGTTGTCGACGAATAACAGCACTTTCCGATTTTCTTTGGCCATGCGATCATCAAAATTCTTCACAATTTCGTGAAAGATTCGTTGCGTCATCCAAGCCTTTGAATTGTGAAAATATGGCAATGGTGGAGACTTACGTTTGAAACATCGTGGATTTTTGAAGCGACCGTTGGTGAATAAGTTCTTATCCGAGCCGTCAGGGTTGGTGAGGACTAGCAATGCTATTCGCGCTTTCATTTCCTTAAAACCTTTTACTCTGTCAAGGCGTCGAACACAGTGTGCCAGAGGGTAAAGCCTTATAGAATAACGCTGTCTCATCGGCATTATAAACGTCTTTTGGCGAGAAACCATTAAGAATTCCCGGGAGTGTTGTTGCAATATATTGTTCGGCAGCTGGAGAATCAGCGCTGGCCACCTCACCTGAGATCACTCTATGATGAATATTGTGCCGCTTACTCACTTACTAACATATGTATCGTAATATGCAGTGTAAATATAATGGAAAATTACCGGACGGGGATTTTTGTGATATCGCAATAAGCGATATATCGTAATAAGCGATATCGTATTAAGCGATGTTGAAGTAGTGTATTCTAATACGATTCAAAAAGGGACCGCGGAAAATTATTGTAATACGCGATTTATCGTATTAAGCGATATCGTATTAAACGAAGTCCACTGTAGTATTATCACCATGATAGAAGCTTCGTGAAACAAGTGATAGCGTAAAACCACATAAATTAAAACCGTGTTTGGCTAACACGCTTTCGTGAAACCGGCCGCAGGAGTTGTGAGCTGCCCTCACATCTCTCAACTTCGCCACAACTTCCTATATTACTGTAACTTGCAGTCATAGCTAGAGTATGAGAGGTGCAATTAACATGTTATTCATGAAATTATCAAATTACTAGCTATGCAGGTCTGCTTACAATTGACTGTTAGGCAGTTTTGTCGATATTGGAAGATATAAGCTATAGAGGCCTGTGGATGATTTCTTATGTTGGATAGGAATGGCAGCCATGCAGGTCAGTTCTCATTTCAAACTGAGAATGCAATTCAACATTTCATTCTATTGCAATTCTATTTACATTGTGTGCGTTCGCAAAAAGGATCATTTATTGATTATTACAGGCCCACTAACTTAGACGACATGTCAGTAGTGTGTTTAAAGCAGGGATGCAGAGTCAGAGTCGGAGTCCCGGACTCCGGTTTATAACTAGACCCGAAATATAGAACAAACAAACTATTTATCCTCGTGCATAGCTGTCACTGTCTTGATGTCAACTTTCTCCGTCAAACAAAAGTACGGAGACAGCAGTGCATGCAAAACTTGCAATAGTTGATGGAATGAACCGCAATAGTGAAAAAAGGATTGTCTTTTCACTCGGTGATTTAGTAGAGAAGACAAGCCTTCCTAGCCTCGATCACACCTACGCACCAAAGGTCACATCGGAGACAAAAGTAATATATTAGTTTGTTTGAGAACATCATCTCTTACCCTCACGTTAATTCTGTGTGATGACTCCTCCAAAGCGCATATTCAAATCGAAAGTGTACTACTATCTTTTGGAGAAGAATGGGGGATTTTCCTGCCTTGTAGAGACTGGGGAAAAACCGTGTGAAGCACACATCAAGAAGGTGGGAGGAGCTGAGTCGCATGCATCCAACTTGAAGCGACATTTGATAAGCTTTCATCGAAAATGATTGATAATTGATACAGCAATGATCACAAAAGATAGGTTCAGGCAAGCCTATAATGATCTATAATGGATGTTACCAGTTTTTTTAGAAAAGACTAGGCTTCATATTCTTTCCACGGCCACCCGGAGTCGGAGTTGGAGTCCTATCAAAAGCCGGAGTCCTTTCAACCCCCGGAGTCGGAGTCCTATCAAAATGATTGGACTCTGCATCCCTGGTTTAAAGTAACATTTGATGAATACTAACTAAAATTTCACATAGTATATGCTAACTGCAGATGGCTAGAGGTCTTGATGCTTTAATCTCTGAGACAGTATAGCAAGACAAGTGAACCGGCAGTGAATACTAGGCCCTGCTATTTACCCACGTCTTGCTAGAGGGGTGGATGCAAACATTTCGTGAAATTAAGATGCTGCAGCAATTGAGTAGTATGACGTAAACATGCGACATAGGTGCAGTAGGTAAATCTTGCAAATCAAATGGTAACAACTAGTGGTACATGGTAACATAGAATGAACATTGCAAGAGCTGCTCTGATACGTGCACATCAAAGCATTTATTGAGGTAGCCGATTCATTTAATAGGTTGTTCAACAAAAAATATGAAGTATAAAATTCTGGAATACAAAAAAGTCAGTTTCTAGTGTTGAACTATGAGTAGAATGTATCCCGTAGTTGAGCCAAAATACGACTAGTGTATTGTAGAGGTGTGCAACCGTCCCTAAAATAAGCCTCAATTTGACCAGAGAAGGTTCAAGAAGAACCCAAACCCGATATTCCTTGAAAGCAACTCGGATCCGATCTGACTTGATCACAAACAGTTTTTTTTGTTTGTGTTTTAGGGAAGTTTGTCCGTTAAGTATGTGAAAAGATTGTGAGTTGTGGTTGCATTGAGAATTGAGATAACTATCACGATTCATAATTGATAACAATAATTCCTAAAGTCCTTAATTCAGATGTAACATACTAAAAATAGGAGGATCTTTTCACGTATCCTGAACCCGATCGGGGTCGGGTCTGGTTCCGGTCCTGAATGCACACCTCTCTAGGGCAGACTACAGTATACATGTAGTTATGCATGAATTTGCGAGCAAACAGATAGAAGACTTCCAAGTCTATCATTCCTGTCCGGAGCTCAAGACAAAGGCTAAGCCGAAAATTTGAGTTTTATACTCCTATAATAAACACTTTATCTTTGTTCGTCAATCCTTTCTTTTCTAATGTATTAACATCAATGGCAAAAAGAGGCATTGAAGGAAAATGAATTCATATTCATTTAATTAGCGCTTCCAGTGAATGAAAAAGTTAATTGAGAAAGTACGCAGACAATCTCACTTTCAAGGTCAGTCATATTCCACCCAGAATCTTTTGAACCACATTTAAAATTTGAAAAAAGAGATAGTTTTCAATAGATGTTCAACTTTTTTGCGACCGAGGCTTTGATCCTCGGCCTCGTCAGTGGCGACGGAAATCACCATCAAATCGATAGGTGAGTAGCAGATGCCGCACTGTCAGCTTTATGACCATTTCACTTGCCAACGGAGAAGGTGAAAGCCGAACATTTGTGCTTATTGCAATTTCTCATTATTGCAATAAGGTACTCATTGTTTGTTAATGTTTCTTTTAGATTGTAAATCATTGATCAGGATATTAATGTACTGTGTGATTTTGCGTAATGAATGAGTTTATTGGCAAATGTAACTCTGAACACTAACGATTATCGTGAATGTTTCGAAATTTTCCACATGCTCTTAGCATCCATCTTACAATTGCTGGCCTGCTCTCACTGATCTCCTACTTTGTAGATTGCAACCTCAATCGTTGGACGTTTGCATCCACTAAAAAGATTGAAAGGAACACAATAATGTATTTAAAACAGATGCAATGAAAATGTAAGTCTAAGTAAGAATGAAATTGAGGCAAGTTTCAACAAAAACAGAAAATATAGAAGAAAAATAACAGAACAATACTAATGAAAACATGCAATGACTTCAGTAACAGAGCCTTTTCAACATAGAGAGAATTATTATTGCAGCAAGAAGCAATCAATGATTAAATAAGACAATGCTCCCAAGAAAGTTGACAGTTCTTTCAGAATGATGCTAGCAGAGCTTGAAATTCACAATTATTCAAGATATTGCATTTCCTGTTCTGCGATTCTGTTGATAATTTCGCTACTTTGACGCAAACGGTCAAATAATGATAATTGCATATGTAATGTAGGCACTCCTTGAAAATATGCAAAGATAGATCAATTCATTACGAAAATCAAGCTTTTGTAAATACGACTCTCCAGAATTTCAAAAGCTTTATTCAAAAGTACTGATATTTCTTCCATCGTCTAAAGTACATTTAAAAGTTTGAACTTTTATCTCTATCAAAATTTGATAGAGTTGTTAAATTCAGCGTTTATTTCTGAATGCACTTTGAGGATTATCCTTTCAGTATATCAACCGAATTCACAGTAATACGGAGTTTGATGAGTGATGTAATTGAATTGTTCTTCTTTTCTGACACTTGACGTCAGACTCAACGCATCTACAAATACCGTATTCTACTTGCTGATATACGAGTAATGAAAATGCATTTTTGTCTAAAATATGGACAACTGAAAAAGTTAGGGACTATTTGACACACGCTTATGAGGAATGGATGCAATGACGATTTCAATTGAGATATGTTGATGAATATTGTTGCATGTGATCAACCGACAAGTTTTACACTGGCAAATTGTTTAACTGGCCAATGATATAAAGGCCTATTTAATTCACAGTGTCACTCTAAGTTCATATTCATGCAAATGGAAAATACTTTGATCTCAAGAACATTCACAAAAGCAAATCAGTAAAGGTGCATTAATCTGTGCGAATGCTCGGCGCACATAGCTGTGTCTTTTGGCAAATATTTGGTCTTGAAAATTTAAGCGTTGCTTGTTTAACCAATGTAGATCTATTTCAGCAATGCTACATAAGTAGTAGAACTGTTTATATATTTCAAACACTGAAAATCATAATGGCAAAATTTGTGCATACAGGAGGTTCACACGAAGTTCGATGGAATATGCTAAATAGTGTCTAAAAGGAAGGAATCAGGGTCATATTGAAAGTAAACAAAAGGTGACGGAAAATGGAAAAAAATTGATAGGAGCAGGAATGGTCAATTGTTTATTAAAAAGGTAGTATGAGGGACGAAAGAGTTGTGGAATCTAGATGTTGAGATTTGAAGCTGGAGATGTCGATTTGATCGATGATACCTTGGTGGTAGTATACCCGCAAGAATATGATGCTCGTATGCAGCAGCAGTTCTGCAAAGCTTGGTTGCTGCGTTACGTCTGTGGTCTTGCAAATCTTGCGAGACCGTTGCGACGTTGCACTTTGCTGAGATCTTGCTGGAGTCCGGAAGGAAGCCGTACAAAGGATGGCGAGGCGTATTCAAGGAGGGAGCGTATTGTGAAGTAGTAAACAGTACACAAATCTGACTCGGAGAATTATGTTTTTAAAACTCATAGGGCATAGATTCTCCGAGAGGCAATTCTACATACATTCTAGATGTGCGACGACCATGTGAGTTTTCATTTATTATAACTCAGAGAAGCTTCAGCTCGTTTGTGCAGAAAACGCATCCAGTGGAACATCTTTTGTCGAAGTAGACTTGGTGCAACAAAACGACTTGCACTTCTTCAGATTTACTTTGAGACCATTGTCGGCTGACCATTGAATCAAATTCTCATGCTAATTCCTATCATAACGGTATATCTTCATTCAGCTGATGCGAGGCAGAAGCAAATTGTGCTCAAAGCTTTTAAATCTGAGATTTAATACGTGGGCGGACACATAACTATTCATGCATCGTAAGATATTCCTTGAAGTATCCTTGAAGAATTATCTTGAAGTTATGTCCTGACGATGGTTATGTAGAATAATTGAAATACATCAACAAATAACTTTTGAATTTTACAAGACTAAATACCGCTTCACTTCCTGACACCAAATATTATAAGTGAAAGCCCCTCTCGACACAGTTGTAGATCCATAACTTGGTTGACGATCGTGCAGTTGAGGGTCTGGCACTTCAAAAGGATAGATATCTGACTATTTTGATACTTATGGAAATATGAAATCGGAGCTCTGAGTTTATTGAACTTCAATTTTCCTATTGTGCATCAGTTATACTGAAACGCTTGTTTTTCTATCTTTTGAGATGCAGTTGACATCAATCAAAGAAAGTAAGCAAGCAAGTAAAAACGTGTATTTGTAGTGCACAACGCCCCATAATGAAAATCGTGAGATGTACACAAGGTTTCACAGTCCAAAGATATAAGAAGCATGTACTCGTACTTAAAAATATTCAAATTAACTTTAAATAGCAAAGTATAAAGAAAAGCAAGTGTTGAACAGTTTAGACAGACATACTACTGATAAAGCTCTTGCTACGCAAAGCGGAAGTTACATTTGGCAGACAGAGCTTATCAGAAAAAGTCATTATGGGTAAGGTCAAATGGTGCAAAAGATGAGTTGAATTAGAATAAATGTCCTGAAAAAGCCTGAATGAGAACACTTCCATTCGGTATGAAAGAGGCAGACATGGACACAAATTATTCGATGAGTTCGGTTTTGCAGAAACCACTGTGTTACTATGGAAAATTCGTTGAGGCTCGTAAAAAAGGGGAAGCACTCTCCAAGACACTTCTCACGAAGGCATTATAGACGATGACGAGTTGTTCTTTAGATAGATAGTCCTTCAGCTGTCGAAGCGCATAGTGTCTGGTGGAAGCTTTCTTACACAAAACGTGGGGTTTCGATTTTGGTAGGGGTATCACATCTGCATCTTTCCAGTTTTGAGGCAAGTCTGCGAACTGTATGTAGACAGGCGTTAAACAAGCATGCTAACTGTTTGCTTCTTCAACGACTGTCTACAGATCGCAACAATGGTTGAAACAATGTTTATGGAATTGCCTATTCATTGCGCTAGAATTCGTTCTGTGCATTGTCTATGCTAAGTACATGTAAACATCTCAGGAAATTGTCGTCCTATTTTCTTTGGACAGGACTGTGATGCTTCAGCACATGCTGTCATGTGAAAATAAATTAAATAATTATAATATATTAATTAAATAATAAATTGATAATTAAAAAATGCCGTGATTTCAACTTCAGAATCTATTGTTTATATTGCAGATTTTGTACGATGAATGCTTCTTCGGTGATTTGTGATTTTCATTCAAAGAATAAATGCATCTTACTACCACTACTACATTGTCCAGACATAGGCAACCACTTGGAATAAGGTACAAGAGACAGATGAAAAATAATAATAATAATAATCGTATATTTATCAAAAGCCTCATTACTGAAAATCGTGAGGCACGAAAAGTAAAAAGATACACACATTTCTATGATTGGAAAAAGACATTAACAAAAACACAATCGAAAGACTCAAAAGTTAGAAAAAACCGCTATTTGACAGACGTATCATGGAAACTATGAATGATTTATCACGAATTGAAGCATGGCTCAAATATGTAAATATAATGAATATGCAAATCTCAATGAAGAAATCTTTGCGATCATTATGTGAGCAGAAGTCTTAAAATGAGACTGAAAAGTCATTCATAGATGAAATTGAATTTTTGAAGAATTCACTCCTCTAGATTGCTCTTGTAAGCTCCAACTATTCAACTTTCCCGAACTAATATTGCCTGAACAGAATATAAGCATCAACATTTAAAGGAAAAAAAGTAGAGAAAAAGGATGTGAGAGGCCTCATTTTCATGATTTTTAATGCTGATTAAGCTGTGGCCAGCTGTGGATTAAGCTTGTGGGACTAATAGCTGTTGGTGCTTGTTCCATTCAGTTGCATACTTCGGCATCGATCATCCAAGATCAATGTCGATCTTGACAATGTTATCTGGCAAGGTACCAGTGACTACCTAACCTTGAAACTTTATTAACAAGATTAAGGCACCATTACGCTTTCATATCAAGAGCGCTGAAAGCAGCCATTCTTCAGGTATTCCGCATCATACCAACGTGTTGCCACGTAGCAGTTATGTAGTCTTTGCGTCGATGCGCTGGTTATGTTGATTGACAATATTTAGCATCGAATCCCTTGACTCATGCTGACCATATAAGCTGGATCACTACCGTAGGAAATTATGAGAAAGACTCGCTGTCGTAAGTTGTCGTAAATCATTATAAAGTTAATTTGTTGTACATCAATCGACCACAAGCACATCTACATTATGGGTAAATTCAATTTATTCCACAACATTTCTGTCTTTTCAACTTTGGGTCTCGATTTCCGTGAAAATTTGCATATATACTCATTGTTTTACGCTGAACGCAAAAATCTTAGCGGCGACCACACCAAATAAAAACTTTCCATAGAAATCTAGCACTTTTAAAATGCCATTTTCTTCTACATCTCGGTCAGAGGACAATGATCTCGGTCAGATAAATGTCGAACAGGAAACTCTTCGGCTTTTGCATTTGGGTTGCTGATGAGACTGGGAACTTAGGATGAATGCTTGCATGCGTAAAGCGAAGACCAAAATGTAATGTATTGCATATAATGTCCTTTGACCGTGACCCGCTGTGTCCTCTGACCGAGATTTTTAAGGTCACGGTCAGAGGACAAATTGATGTCGAACAGGAAACTCTTCGGCTTCTGTATTTGGGTTCATGAGACTAGGCGAATACTTACGAAGTGATCTAAATGTAAGACCCTTGTATTCTGACCGAGATCTTCAATTTTAACGTTGTCCTCTGACCGAGATTTTTTAGGGTCTCGGTCAGAGGACATTCTCGTGGTTTTTGAAGATTTTGAGAGGGTTAATTAATATAAATGAAAAATTTCATTTGCATAGATGTTAAGAGCATGGATCCGTCCTATGCTGTGAAATTTCATCGATTCCTGACAAAATTTCTGGTTTCAGCATCAATATGAAATTTTTGGGAATATTCAAATACTCACTTTTAACGTCACCAAACTGAATTTTTTATAAACTAGTACACCAGGTGCAAAACGTTTTGGAAAAATATTCTTCGAGAAAAGGTACCTCGGTCAGAGGACATTTCTTTCATTGGACAATGGAAACCCAGTGAAAATTCAATGATTAGTATTAATTACAATATTTAAAATTAGATTGTCTTAAAGAGCTGATCTTCCTCTTTCAGATGATGTAAATATTAGTGAGTGTATTTGAATGTAGCTGATCGAAAATCAGTGTTGAAGTGAGAATACTGCAACTTTGGACATGCTTTTTTGGTCTCTTTTCAGCAGAAAACGGCAATTTGTGAAGAAGGTCTTGGCTTTGTGACTTTATAAAAACCATGCCATAATAGATGAGATCTTGACGGTTCGATTAAAAAAAACTATTGAAATCGGTTCAGAAATATGGATTTTACAAATCAAAGACACATTTTCGTCAAATGTTGTGGATTAAATTGGATTTACCCTTATGCATGCAGTGGATATCAACAAATTAAAAAGTTAAGTAGACCCTGTTTTTCGACCGCTTCACTGTTTCAGATATTTGCACAACCTATGAAATCACCTAAGTGACCCAAAAAGATTGTGACTGGTAGCATGTGCTGTTACAGCATTATCATTTCTTGGAATATTTACTGGAAGATAATGCCAAGAAGTCATGTCGGACTTCGTAACTGAAAAAGCGTGCGGATTGTTTGTCTTTCAACATTGACGTTTGTAGATGTTTTAAGTTGCTGATGGATAACTTCTGCGTATGCCGCTCTGTCCCATAATACTTGCTAATAAGGAATCAGTCTCTCAATCATTCTGAGCACTTTCCGTCCTTTGATATGCTCTTTGACGCACGAACTTAGACGACGTACTAGTAGTGCATTAAAAGTAGTATTTTACGAATACCCTTAGAAATTAGCTTAATGTTATATGCGGCGGAGAGACCGTAAGACTAAGAGGCAATCATTGTGTATTAACAAGGATAATTCGAAAAATTGAGTCATCTATGTGAAATTTAATATAAAATAAATGATGTCCTTCTGAAAAGAAATCTTGTTATTTCTATAATAACTTTCTCATTTCATTTGTGAATAAATATGTATCTGTTTTTGTCACCAGTGCTTCATCTTATTGAAGCTGCAGAAGGAAAGATGTCGTGTCATTATACGGATATATTAGCGCCGAATTTCAAAACGATGAAATGTCATGAATTTTAAACTGTCTTCAATGTGTGAGCAGTTGTTGATGCACTTGGAGCAGCTGTCTATTGCAACTTTGCATTAATAAATTGCGAGAAATATATTGAAAGTTTATGAAAAGATTTCGTTTCTCGTTAACGCACTGCTTGTTTGCACTGCGAGCTTAGACAGAATTTCAGTTAAGCAAACAAAATTTCTCCCACCCAGAGCAGTTTTCTTCAACATGTCTTTTAATCTCAGGAGCTCACTCTGCATTGAGCAATCAATGATATGAATTAAAATCGCCTTTTGAAAACAGGAAAAGTAATATTTCGAGAAATCCTTTTCACGATGTCATTTTCAGTCGTGTTGACCAAATGCGTAGGACGATTAAGAATTTGTGCTAAATAATTATTGTTTAAATGCATGCATTTTTGGAGCGCCACGTTTAAAATTCATGATTGGCTTATTGCAATATATTTCCGATACCATCAGTATCCATCCTCAGGGACAATATGTCAACTGACATAATTTTAAATTTTAAACGGGATATTTTAACATGAGGATGAAAAAGCCATGTTATCTACATCTTTCATAACAAATAATAATTAGAGGAGAAAGATGAAAGATATCTTAATGAATAAGAAATCTTGACAGTCCTAAGCGATTGTTACTGATAAAAATAAGCATTTAGAATTCTGAGATTCGCTTTATCACAGTCATGACTTCAGATTTTCACTATTATATTGATTTTGTTCACAGATTGTTTAAGGCACTAATAAATTAATTAATATGCGTTGATGTGTTTGATCCTCAAGGCTATGTTCATTCAAATTTCATATGTAATTTCAAACTTTTATCGGCTGATATATTATCCCCGAAGAAAAATGCTGATAGCGTCTAAAGACTATTCTTAGAATGTCACAATTATGAAAGTTTATGCTTGTCATTCCCAGAATATTTCATGCACCATGAGCAGCCGAGGTGTTGGACTTTTCATCAAAATAATTTTCTAGTTTTAGGTCTTTTCCCATGAATTTTGTATTTCGTGCATGATGTCATTTTTACAGAGGTCAGACCAAACTGAAATTCTGTTAACAACAAGTGTGACTCGACATCACACTGTCTATGGACGAGTGAAAATGAAGTTCAACATATTTGATTCAATACCAACAGGATTGATAAAACAAAAGTCGTTTATTTAGTCGCAAGTTAGTAACAACCGATGCTCAATTGTATTTAAGGAATAAAATGGCCTAATTTCACGGGAATTCTTCTACATTGAATGTTTTGCGAGAAAAAGGGACGCTATCTTGCGAACAACACCTTCCACCATGTGATTATTAGATTGACGTAATTGTGCGGTATTGATATCAGTATTCCTTATAGCCTCTAATACATCGCATTTCTAGTTAGATCAGTTACTCTACATAGATTGCATTCTCTTCTGAGCTACAATGATGCAATTATTAAAGTTTATTTTAAAGCAATTATCACTAACAACAAGCACTGTTTCCCACTGACAGCATTTTCCATTCTAATTTCACACGCATGATATTTTTAACAGCTGCTGCAGGCTCTTAGAATGTTGAAGTTTCTGTGACTCCATTGTGTTGCTATCGTTTTGAAATACAAAATACCAATATCTAATTTTCACACAAGTAATCCAAAGTTCAATATCATTCATTTCCATTCTTTGTTCATCGGCAAAAAATAATCAACTATTTGTCTTTCAAGAATGGAATTACATCTGATCCGAGGTTTGAGAAGCGATCATGAATCAGTTTCAAAGTGTTCACGCATATTTTACAAGTCAAAATTGATTATAAGAAAAAGCCTCCCCTTAGAAGAAATGTTTAATTTCACAAAAATTTTGCTTGCGTTCAAGACGACTAATGATCTACAATCTACAATAAGACATTATGTGCATATACTCCTAAATTCATAAAATTGCTTAGATATTTCAGACATCGAAACCCTACGTTGGCTCGTGGACGCCATTGAATGCAATCGCATGCTGTTCCTAAAAATTAGGCCACTTATTTGATATCATCTTCAAAAATGGAACATAATTTCCCGCAAATTATGCATACTCGTGTGCTTCTATACATACTTCTATGCACACTTTAATGTGCTCAAGCATGCGCATGAGTACATGCTGCTTTCAAACAAAATACAGATCTTTCTATTCGAACAGAAACGGGAGCACGAGTGCACTCCTTCATGCAGTTAATCTAAAATATCACTGGAGTTGCATCACAAAGCAAAATTCGAACGAAAATGGCTTATGAAGGAATTCATACAACTGAAATATCTAAAACCGCACAAAATAAGCGCATCTCAGCAAGGAGTCATCAGCGAGGGGCAGCTCAAACAAGGTTTCGGCTCATTATCTCCAACCCAGCAGTCGAAACCGTCGTTTGCCTTGCCGACCCAACGGGCCAAAATTTTGGACCGGCTCAGACTGGATCCCTTTAATCTTTTTCGTGGAATTTCTATTTCAATTTTTTTTCTGTTATAGCTGAGTTGAGCATTAATTTTCATAGAATCCTATAGGCTGCAGACATTTATTTGTAGATGACGCTAAAATACGTGGGTAGTGGCTGTAAATTATATACGAACACAGTACACAGTATACAGTATACACACAGTATTACTGTGTACTGTGTTCGTATATAATTTACAGCCATTACCCACGTATTTCAGCGTCATCTACAAATAAATGTCTGCAGCCTGTAGGATTCTCTGAAAATTAATGCTCAGCTCAACAATAACAGAAAACAACTGTTTACTACATTCAATGAGTATCCGCTGAAAGTAACAGCTAAAATAAATTTCACTGTTTCTTGCAGATGCGAAAATATCCGTAAAAACCGGCGCTGTTCATCAGATATTAGTGCATATAAACTGCTATGTCATCAGTCCACAAATTGTGACATTATTTCTGTATAATATTAACGGATAAATCTTGTGAAGTCTACTGGTTATTTTATCTGCATTTTTACAGTGCAGCTTACATGGTAGCCAGTCAATCATAACTTG
The DNA here is from genome assembly GCA_907163375.1 of Prostheceraeus crozeri. Classification (NCBI taxonomy): domain Eukaryota; kingdom Metazoa; phylum Platyhelminthes; order Polycladida; family Euryleptidae; genus Prostheceraeus; species Prostheceraeus crozeri. Next base: position 371,939 of record CAJQUW010010065.1, read on the forward strand.
TTTAATGTCAATCAGAACAAAGATCTCGTAAAGACGAATGCATCTTGAAAGCTTGTACGTTGAATCATAATATCAAGGAATCGGGTTTTATATTAAAAAAATGATGACCTGATTGCCTTTCGTTGCATGAGAAAGTTCCGTCATATCTGTTAAAGATAAAATAATATCTCAGCTCACAGAATCCTGCACTTTACTCAAATTGTAGCTACTGTAAAGCGTGGAAAATCATAAGCCTTTAGAAAATGGCAATTGACGCCCGACATTCTATCTAGAAATTCTCCAGAAGAGTTAATAATACTTCAAAAAGTATTTATGCTAAATAGTCATGAACGAGTTATGTCAGTTCGCCTGACCATCGGATAAAAGTATCTTCAACAAGAAAGCTTCAAGACACTCTGCAATATTTAAAGTTATGAAACACATCGTACAGACAATTTACAAGAATTGAAATTTATGACAAAACTCTCAATTGTTGATAATTCGAAATAATCGTCAGAAATTGATATAAGCTCTGCAGCCAAGGATGGAAGTGGTAAAACTGCTTTTCTATTTAACTGGTGAGTCGCATATGCTTATAGAGCTTCTGCTTTAACGCTTTATAGCAATTATAGAATTTGGGGAGCCATTGTTGCAAAATTGTCGTAATTTGTTTCGAGGATGATGCAATATCGTTCGCATGATTTATAAGATGCGATGCATAAAAATTAGCCATAAAATTAATAAAGATTTGAGTCTTTTGGCCACACATTTCCTTTAGCTGTGGCATAGTGGAATTCTGTTAATGAATCAAACGCTTATCAATATCCGTTAATGAATCACAGCTATGTAATCAAACGTTTATTGTAGCCGTATCGTGCTCCACAGATGCATGAAGGTTTCAGATAAGGGGTGCCAATCCTCGGTCCTTCGGCGACGCCTTCTCGTGCGGCCCACTCGATATTTTCAATATCAATTGTGATGCGACCCAAGACACCCTTACAAGTATTGAAATCTCTAGCATTGGATTTCTACGAAAATAATATTCCTCGAGAGAGATTTCGAGGTATTGCTAAACATGCCATTTCCGCATCCTCGCTATTTCGATCTATCGTAATACACACAGACTCTGCTGCTCTGAGAAACATGTGGAAAACCATCAATCATTGTACATACGGAACAACTGACTGCAAACTGCAAAGAAAAAAAAAAAATGACCTTTTTTCTGCAGCGTGCTCATTTCCAACAAAAAAGTCCCTTTACTTGTTTTGTTTTATGTGACTTTTGATTTATTTTTATTTCGAATAGTCTTTCTGAATGTTTTGATTTTGTTTTAGATAAGACAGAAGAAAAAATAAGAAAAATAAAATAAAATAGAATTTTTGATTTTAGATGTAAGGCGAAGATATACATTTACTAATGTATTATTTCAAGAGGTGAAAATGAATAATTATCTTTCAATTTAGCACTGAAAAGTAGGATTTTAAATAGTAGCACTTTTGAAGTTGGATGCGGCCCGGCTAGACTTCCGCATTGATAGTCTGGCTGGCCGCCCAAAGAGGATCCCTGTATTGGATTAAGGAGCTGATTTATACATCTGAATAATGAATCTAAAACTCCATTAACTGACGTGGATTGTTTAATTGAATTCCGCCTTCATAAATTGCAGCATGAAGTTTCGAAAACTGTTGTCATTACGCCAGATTCAAAAGCAGAGAGTGGTGATAAAGAATTTTCCTGCAATCGGTTGCACAGTCTAAATAATTAACTCATTAGCTGTTAATTACATTTAAAATATTTAATATGAGTAGAAATGAAATGGAAGCAAAATTGAAACGACAGGTTGAGGCCAGATATCCGTATAAGCTTTGGAGGTGGAACAACGGAAGTATCACTACATCTCTGCATCTGAAATACCTGTCAATAATTCTGAAAATGATAACTGAAATATAGAGACATATTGGTCATGTATACTGCACCATTGGCTTTTGCAAGTCCTGCATGATACTGAAGATAGATAGCATGACAAGCTGATTTTTGAAATTTCATTGTCTATCATTATCACCGATAACAGCAATTGCTTCCATCCCAAATATAGCCTGAGTTTTCCGCTCGAAAGTGTTACTTGTTTTCTGAAGAAATATTGCTTGTCTCTCTAAAAAGTCGATGTTGCAATTGCGTTTTTTCGACTTATCATCATCGACATTAATGGCGAATGACTGCAGCGGAGTAGAATAGTATATCTTATGATGATAAAAAAGAAACTGATGATGAAACAAGGCCTGTAGCCACGGGAGGGGGAAGGAATGTTCGTGCCCCCCTGAGTCATCCAACGCTCTGGCTATAGCGTTGGATAAAACTCATGAAAATCTCATACTGCTCTAAGTCCTATGTGCATCGCAAGTGAAATGTCAGTCTTATGTCATCGTCTTCACACTTGAAATCTTGAAGATTTTCTTAATTGTTGATAATTCAAACCTGCTTCTCAATAGACATTCCATTCTGATTTTACACGAACAATTAGTCTGAATTCTAACATCTTTTCTTCGTTAAAGTCAGAAGCTGTGGGGAAAGTTTCAAGAGATTTTCCATTCTTTCATTCTTCAGATCATTTGATTGCTGAGTTGATTAGTGAGAGAGAGCACGTCAAACTAATGTTATGGAACAGCGTCGACTTTTCATGTGTAGATCACGCTTGAGCGGAATTTCTGACAAACGTGATTTTATGAATATAACAATTAGCTCTGTTGCAGATTGAGTGATCATCAAATTAGTACATGTATGATATGAATAACTGAATAAACTTCTATGAACCATGAGTAGCATATTTGAAATAATCATGGTTCCTTATCATGATCGACCTCAGAATGATTCTCCACCGTTTTTCAGCAAGTGAATTAGCTAATGATGACACAGTTGCAATGATTGACGTCACAAGTCATAGCAGCGTCATTCAACGCGTTGCTTCTGGCTGGGAATATATTGGCGGTGATCATAAATAGTGGAGCACCTCAATTTTGTCTCATTTAACGATATTTTGTCAATTGCAGATACAAATTTGGCAGATAAATTGAAATAAAGGTTGAAATAAAATTTTCTTTGTTGCTCAGTGGCTCTGTAGAGCCAGTTGTCCCTTCAAGATACGTTCGCTAGTGATCTTTGATATTTCGTAGACTTACCAGAAAGTTCAGTCACTTTTCGAATACGGGAAGACACGCTTTTGATCAGATGGTTGATTTCTTCTTGATCTAAACTCTCCCACTCTTGCCTTAGCAAAGCTTCAAGTTGAGAAAGACATCATCAGGAAGAATTGATCGCTTTACACCGTGCTTCAGTCCAGACATTTTCAATTGGAATGAGGTCTGGTGAGCAAGCGGGCCATTTCAAAGTTCGTATGCCGGCTTGAGCTTTGAATGAATTAGTTACACAACTCCTGTAACAAGTGGCGTTGTCGTCCATGTAAATCCAATCGGATGAATGATCACCCAATTGGGAGGACGATGGAAGAATGTACCTTTGCAAAACATTCACATATCCATCGGAATTCATGTTATCCCTTTGGATATGCAGTTCAGTTCGGCCATTCATCCATATCGCAACCCAAATCAACAATCTTCCACCTCTTTGATTCACAGGCAATGTCAAATGATCAGGAATCGCATCATTGACTTCATCCAAAACTCTCAAACGGCCATCGCGACTTCTGAGACAGACAGACGCTTCATTACTCCAAACAACTCGATTCCATTGAGAATGGCAGTGGTGACAATGTTGCATTGTCCACTTCAGCCTCAATCTCTTGTGGCTGGCGGTCAATTTGATCCCTGACGGTCTCTTACGGCTTTTGAAGTGCTCACTTTTCAGGTGACGTCTCACTGTTATGACAGAAACCGTCGGCTGTCGAGGTGAACTCCTCAACTCGGCTAAAGACAGAGAAGGATCGTTTCTTACCAAACGAATAATGATCCGATCTGTTCTTTTCTGACCGGATCCAACTTTTCTGGAAAGGTAGAAGAAATTAGTTTTCCACCTGCGGACGGTGGTCTTTGGGATGCCTATTTTACCGCTGACTGTCCTGACAAAAGAGCAGAAATTTTGCCTTCGAGAACACTTTTACAAGTTTCGAATCAGTCATAAGATGACTGATAACATGACATAACATGACATAAGATGAATTCAAAACAGAATGGACATTTTGTTTACAACTTATCTGGGTCAACACTTTGATCTGGCTAGGGATTCCAAAATCCCGGTAAATATCCCATTACAAACCATAGATATAGGCTTATGTTGATAGCATATGATACCGGTAGGGATTGCGATGCCTGGATTCCGTCGACTAGTGCAAATTCCGAAAGCCCAGGATTGATTTATTAATTGATGTATCATCTGGCCTTCTCGATCACACTACCACCCTACTTTTGATGTTAATTTACAGATGTTTTGCTGCCTCGCTAGTAGAAACCGACTAGATTTTCGAATACTTTTCGGGATCTTTCTTTGCATTACTAATTCAATATTGTAGCCTATATCTTACAGTTGTGTCAGCATACTTGTATGTCTGATTATATATTTATTATTATGCAATAATTATATATATTTATCATTATACATTATGTTTTCTAATCATATGTACAGGGTAGAGATTCAACAATCCCGGAAAATCTCGGTCACGGGATTCCGGGATTGAGTAGAATAGTAAATGTGCTATGACAAGGCACATGTGTATGTTGATAGTATAGGATACTGGGATGTGAGAATAGCAGTGAGTCGTAATTGCCAAAAGTCGGTCTACTTGCAATATCGTAATTGACTAGTCGACTTAAAGTTTACTCCGCTTGATGCACGAATTGACAACGGCAACGTTGAGAGTACCGGTAGCAGGGAACGGTTGCGAACTCCTGATTTTTGCACTTTCAGTCTGCAATTTCCTGAGATTCAAATTTGGTAGAGTGAAGATCCGGGATCAGAGCCTGCCCACAAAATCCCGACTTTTCTTGATCCCGGGATTCGGGATTACAAGCTCCGACCCGAGATCAGCTGTAGCTATATACAAGTAAAATGACTAGATAATCAAAATCACAGCTATTTCCTCAATGCATTGTACAAGCACATTGAGATTCCAAGATCCCAAGTTTGGGATTACGCGATTTATATACCCTCTCACCGTGAACTTTCAGCTAATGCTGTGAGTAGCAACTGTGTTCAAATGAGAATAATTCCTCCGAACAGATCAATCCCGGGATTGAGTTAACCAGAGGCTAATTGTATAGACAATAAAACTGTGGTCTAGTGAGCAGTTCGCCTCCTAGATCTCAATCCCGATACTGTAATTAGCTCGATTCTTATTTCCGGCATTGTGTGGCCTATACTTCACCAATGCTCATCTTCAAATTGGTCATGCTTTCAGATATTGTTAATTTTGACAAATGACGAGCTTAAATTCAAGTCTCGATCTTTATTGAAACAGCAACTTCGATGGAGCATTGAAAGCGCAAAGTGTATGATTATATTGAAGTGTGAAGAATAAATCTATTGAAGTACATCTATCGTGTATGGATTTCTGGTAGTTTTATCTTCGACTTACTGAGCCTACTTCGCCTTATTTGCCTTACTTTAGACGGAACTCAGTTAGTATATTGTTAATTTCTGAAATCCAGGGATTTTGACCCTTCCATCCCGGGATTTCGGAATCCCGAGATTGGAATCCCTAGATCTGGCTATGCAGACGTCTAGACATCATAGATATTGAAAGCCTGAAAATGGCCTTGTTGGCACCAGAAGATGCAAACAACTTTTCGGCAATCAACAGAAACAGAAAATCATGCAATTAATTTAGGACATTGCAACTTCTCTAAAAGTACACCGATTTCGACGAGCAATGCATCAAAAGAATACTCAGAGAAAGCCCTTTCACCTTGTGTCTGATTCATTGTCATACTCACATGTTTTCACGTTGAAAATTTGATATTTCTAAAATTGGCGATTTTCACATTTTGAACCCTGTCCACCTTAAACAGTGACGGATACGCATGTATAGTGGCTTATTGAAAAGCTGAGAACATAAGCTCTTGAATGGTGTATGGCTTGTCAATGCAAAATGCGATTGGTTCGTGAATACTATTCCAGGGATAGGGCTATTCTCGAGAAAATTTTCCAAACAGTTGGAAAACTTATCAAGCTATTTTCAAGCAGTCTCTCTTTCTTATAAGTCCATTTGAAGAAGCATCTTTTTCGGTCTCTTTTGACACAACATCTTCAACTGAATTAATTATACTGCATCACTAGAAAAAGTACTTTTCAAAGATAGTAGCATGTGTGACCTTTTGATATACCAGCAGAAAATGCACCAATTTTTTGAGAGAGAAAAATTTGACAATGCGATAAAGCTAAAAGTCACGACGGCTTCACGTTTTACATGGCACATGTCAAATGGCTTAGTTATAGAAGACCCAACGAAAGTGCAGCAGGAGCCGGCTTCAGTTTTACGGAGATTGCGTTATTGATGAATCTAAAAAATGATTAAACAACTTTTAAAAAAGGTAAATTTTCGTAAATTACATCATGTGTTTAGATATTAGCGGTTCAGTGTTTGAGATTTTAATATTCAAAGCCTATTCTGCCTCTTGGCTCGCTTTTATCAAGTCTGATAACTTAGCATTCTACGGTGAATAAAAATCATTGTGTAGGATTGAGTTATCGGCTAGAATCACAACACTACACGATTAGATCTCAACGACATTTGTGTGATGAATGGTTTAACGTTATTCCTCCCCCATACTGGGGGCTTGGACACTGCTAACACAGTCAGACTTTGATCTGTAACGTTGAGATCTTCTAGTCCGGATGCCCTTCCTGACGACTTCCAGTGACACGTTCGGGGCTCGACCTCGGGACCGAAAGATCGCTGGGCCAAGCACTTAACCACAGTGCCACGGAGACCACCCTCAACGATATTTGTGTTTGTGGATTAATTCGATTTTCTTAGGTATAATTTTGTGATTCAAATAAGTTTTATTTTGATCTGAATAATATTGTGAACCTATTTGTGTGCATATTTTGATTCTTCAATTACGATCATTGTTTTTGATTATCATGTTTACTTTTTTCAGTGTCAGGTATGACATGACTAGGTGTGAGAAAATACTCTTACTAAGAATACAGAGCCTCAAAACTTCCATCGAAGTTAATTGAAAGAAACATTACCCCTCCAAGGTAGTCAGGGCCTCGAAGAGCATGTAAAATACCATTCTGTTTTGTGTTGATATCATGATCATCAATACCATAAATTTCACCAAAATAGAAAAAGACTTGAGCATCTCACAGGTAGTACATTGTTACTACAAGATCCCATTGAACTTACTAGTCCATGAACATCACATTGGAGATGCAATTGATGCTGAGTTGTTACTATGACTCAATGAAATTACATTTTCTGTATAATATATGTATTGCCCTATTTGGAAAATTGATGCCAAAATTCAGTAGATACACTTTCTCGACAGGGCCTATTTGCATATTTTAAAGTTGATTGAGATCATAGTATTTGATTGTTATTTTGCTGTACCAGTGGCAGGTTGCAATTGTGATGTGATCACGCTTAAGAAGATTCTCTTGAGGTAATGAAAGTAATAGCAATGCTCATGGAAGTATTAGCAGCCCATCGAATTGCTAATTTAACAGACATTACCTCTCGAAGGCCGTCATGACACGAAGGATCGGTAAAATACGTACTATCATTTCCTTCTGCTTTGCTATCATGATCAGTCCATTCCGTGCGTGATAATTTCTTCAAAAGTGCATAAATGTGTATATCTCACAATTGGAAACAAATCCATTTGTGTTCATCTCGAGTTCACATAATAAAATCGAAGCTGTATACGTTTTAGGGATTTAATAAATGCTGCGTTGCTACTCTACCTAATAAACCTACTCTATGGTCGAAAGTTACGAATGAGGTCATCAGACGAAGCCCAATCGCCTTCTTCTTTCTGCTACTTTCAATTGATAACTGGTCTGCATATGTGGTATGCATATGAGATATATAATAATAATATGTGAGGCGTGTTCAAATAAAACCCGTTCGCTACACTGTATTTGTAGAATAGTAAGCAGACAAAGTAAAAACACAATCAATTAGTAACAACTGTGTATTATTAACATAAAAACAGAAGCAACAATCAAAAAAAGTCTTCGTTGACTTCCCGACATTTGTCCCATTGCTTGGGTAGGCGTTGAATTCCGTCGGCAAAGAAAGACTTCGGCTGTCCTTTGAACCAATTCCTAACAGCTGTCTTCACTTCTTCGTCTGATCGGAATCGTTGTCTCTTGAGAAACTTCTCCAGGGGACCAAAAATGTGAAAATCACAAGGTGACAGGTCAGGACTGTATGCAGGGTGTTCCAAAACTTCCCAACGGTTCCTTGTCAATGCGTCAGATGTCGACTTAGAAACGTCGTGAAAAAAAATTACAAACTTCGACTTCTTGCGTTGTCGTGAAGAAGAATGACACCTGAAGACAACATACCGGGTCGCTTGCTCTTTATCGCTTGGTGAAGTTTGTCTAAAGTCTGGATATACCGCTGCGAATTGATTGTTTCGCTGGGTTCAAGAAACTCGAGGAGCAGCGGGCCCTGAATATCGAAGAACATCGTGAGCATCACCTTCCCTGCAGATTGTTGCACTCGGAACTTCTTCGGCTTGGGTGAACTTGGATGCTTCCACTGCATGCTGCTCTGCTTCCCTTCCGGCTCGAAATAATGGCACCACGTCTCGTCTCCAGCCACAATGCGACGCAAGAACTGCTCATTCTCGGTATTGAAGCGAGTCAGGTGTTCCAAACTGAGTGTTCTCCGTCTTTCCTTGTGGTCTTCAGTAAGCATTCGAGGCACCCATTGAGAGCAAACTTTGTGATACTGCAACTTTTCCTTCACGATGGTATGCATTGAGCCAATTGAGACATTGAAGTCATCTGCCAGATCTTGAATGCTTCGTCGACGATCGGCTCTGACTGCGGCATCGATGGTATCAGTCAGACTTTCAGTCACCACTTTGTGCGCCTGTTCAGGACGTGGCAAATTAGATGTTTCAGTTCGCCCCCCTCGAAACTTCCTTGACCACTCTGTCTTTGAGACAGCTCGATCTCTGTATACTGATGCCACTCTGCGATGGATCTCTGCTTGCATGCATCCTTCTGCGGTCAGGAATTGAATAACCACTCTCTGGTCTTCTTTGGACGGACTTTCTACCATGAAAGACATTTCACTCGTCATTAACCGTGAACAACAGATACACTTAATGAACAAACGCATTGTCACGCTGTTATAAAGCACTGATAGTACTCCACAGGTCTACTTTGATTAATTGGTCATGCATGAACCCGCTAAGATAAGTCGAACGGGTTTCATTTGAACACGCCTCGTAATAATATGCATATAAGATAAATATGGTCGACATTCCGCCCCCCCGAAAATAAATGCTGTTTACGCCCCTGTCCTAGACGGCCAATCATCCTCCGGCCCTATCGTGCAGCGATAGCGCAGAGTCACATTGAAAAGTTCAGATGGGATTGGACCAAAACCTCTTCCGATAAAGCCAGTATTCAAATTTTAATTTGAATACTGGCTTTATCGGAAGAGGTTTTGGTTGTGAAATTTCATTTGCGTATTTGACCGTTAATCTATGAATTGATTTATCAATTGATAAGAATATGTAATCCTCATTATACACAAAATAAGTATTAAATATATTAATAATTGTATTCAGCAATATACTGTGCTGCATGCAGTTGTCATTTAGATAATGCAATCAAGGGTATTTGCGACAGCATGATTATATTCGGCTGATAAAAGGAGCGCGAAAATCTGGCCAAAGCTGCCGCTTTTCTCCGAACTTTGAGCATACACCACATCATTTCCAACCTCAGGATTTGAGCGTTTGTCTCGAAATTGGAGAAAACGTTGTCATCTTGTCAATCAAAAATGGAATTAGGAGACACAGTGACTATTCCAGTCTTTCCGGCACAATGTAACAGAACTCATGATATTGAGATGATCGTCGACTTCTGCATCTCAGTCTGAAATATTAAGATTGATTCCGAATTTGTGCAATTAAATCAGTTTGGATTGCGTTCTATATTCTTCTTTATTATGTAGGTTTAAAAGGGACAAAATCTTGTGATCAGTTTCTTCAGAAAATATTGAATTTGCGTAAATCGACAGCGACCGGAGAAGTTGATAGAAATTGACTAGCAGATTCAATTCAGACATGAAATATTTCAAGATTGAGATTTAGTTCTTGTTGGCTCTAAATGCAGCATCTAAGATAGATAAAGTGATTTTACATTTTTGCATTAATCTAGAGACAGAACTCTGTTTGCTTGTGTTCTGTGACGAATTTATGGAAATGCAAATGGTATGTGTGATTATTGTGTTGATTATTGTGATTTTATGCAGCTATTTTCGGCGTCACTGTCCTTGTATTATAAATAATATCTACATATTCTTCATGAATGGCCCCTGTATGAAAACACTGCTTTCAAATGATGTGCAGCATTACAAAAAACGTCCAGCGGACATAAGGCACGAAATTATGCGGCTGATGAAATTCATTTCCATAAGTCAGCCGCGAGACTGTTCTAAAAATAGAACAATGTGAAGTGAGGTCTGAGGGAAGATATAGGAAACTATGATTTGCAAAGAGAAGCAATCAGAAAACAACCTTTGTTCACAATGTCGAACGAGGATGAGGATCAAGATAGTAGTCATATCAACAGTAAATAGTGAAAAATAGCGCTGACTGCATCGAAAATGGATTTCCCTAGTGTGACTGCGGTAGGTGGAAGATGGAAGGTGGAAGGTGGAAGGCGGCAGATGAAAATCGTCTCATCACACCTTATGGAAGACGCCTTATGAAGAATGTGCAAAAAGGCGAGTGACATGAAAGATGGAAGACGTCTTTTCCTGTGTGGCAGCGTTCTTAAGAGGACGGAAGATCGTTCCCACATGTGGCAAACCATCGGAGAGTCAAAATGTTTTATCATAACACACAATTGAAAGTAGTCATAAAACAATGGGCGATCGAAAATTACAAATTGACAAGCACAAAACTCGACACCAAAAAGTCACATTTTGGCTTCTTCAGCAGCAAAACTAACCAGCCTTGCTTTTCCGGTCCTGTAGCCCCTGTTTGCCCTAATTGGCGGACCCCAGCTGCAAAACAGCGCACCCTGTTACACCTTAATACACACAACGATCAAATAGCTCTTCACATAAAAAATGCCAAATTTCAGGATGATGTGATACTAAGACGCAGACCTTTAACAAAATAACTTCTGCTGACAAGAATATCAACAAACTTTTGTGCATTTTCAATAACATGCTGAATATGCAAGCAAAGACGTAAAAATCTAATTATTTGATGAAGACAGTAATAAATAGAATAATAAAATATTAAGTTGCATTCTCAGTTTATTATTTCATTAAAATCACCAAATATATTTGCAGCTGGGGCCATTATATCATTATAGCAAATTTGTTTTCGGTAGTGATCAAGGTGGCAGATCAGCAATCGAAACGTCAGCTGCAATTATTTTGCAGTTTATTCATATCGAATCTGGATATGCCCTCTGTTGTTCAGGCCCGGACCCGGCTTTGTCCGCTACCAGTTCTGCTGCAAGCCTACACAAGATGACAGTTTCACATAAATGAATGATTTACGGCAATTCGTTTTGATTATTTTTTGATTATAACATCGGACTTCTCACCGTTTCTTGATGACTGGACTTTATCCTCCTATCTAATGATCGCTAAGTCCATATCGCGTTGAACAACATTATGTTTCTATTAGTCAGTGTTGGGCACAATTAATCTAAATCCGTTAATTAGGTAATGGAATTTACATTTTCCATTGACGAATTTATGAACTAAAAAAACTTTAACTATTGACTAATTTCCATCAGGCGTCAGCCACACTGCATGCTTTTCCAAGCGTCTCCGAGCAAAGCGTTTTGCAGCAAATATAAAGTCATCATTAAAGCAGTTGTGGACTGCCACACAGCGAGCAAAGCAAAGCAGAGCAATTATTAGCTTTTGGAAATACGTCTGCTCGGGACGCTCGTGCTTGCTTTGCTTTATCTGAGTGTGGGAATCACGATTGAGTTGTCCATCCTCGAAGCATAACTCAAAGCTTAGATTATCTTTTTGTCAAAAGGAAGGAAGAAACTTTCATATTTATGCTTAGGACTCATTTCGTGAATTTTTCTTTTCTTTCTGCAATTGGATTCGACTTGGATTGAACTTGCTTCGTATTTTTTTGTTCCTAAAATTTAAGCATGCACTTTTCAAATTGAATCCATCAATCTCTCAAATTTGCAGGCCTAATGATCATAAATGAAAAACTTTTCAACATTTGATTTTTAAAGTCAAAACTGTGTGAACGATCGACCTTTTAGCGCCATCAGTTGTGAGACAATTGAACGATTTTATTGTTTTATAAATGAAAAATGCCACTAAGATGTTGGTAGATGACATCATCATCAACGCTGGATTTTTTCCGATGCAAGATGCCCGACGCGTTCTACAGGCATTCCTGTGAGTGCTATTACTCGCCATTTCCAAGCGTGCTCAGTAGATGCTTTGGGTGCTCGTCACCGTTTCAGGGTATTGCACCGCTCCCACTATTCTATGAGGCTGCGCATATTAGAAGCTCGTGTTAATAATCACTTTAACCCCGATTTTTGTACACTGAAAGATTCCGTTCTGACTTAGTCTTTACCATGTTAATTTTTATTGTCTTTCCTTTAGCCCGAGAGCCACTGACATTTTCTCCACAAATTCGCGCACGAGCTTTAATATGCAGATTGCCACCCAACATCAGTAAAACGACAATTCTGAAGTTGCGATTCCAGTCGTCTTGCAACTTACAGAGCCTGAAACATCGCAAAATCCCATTTGATCTCATACACGTCCGAGTTTCATGCACTCAATAACGTAATGATCTAACATTCATTTTAAAAACTCAAAATGAGATTTATCATTTTTATTATTATGATTGCACTTTTATGGCAGAATTCTCCATCAGCTGGCAGAAATACGACACTTCTCGTGACCGGTAGCTTTACCGATTTGAAAACATTATGACAACCGATGCTATTGTCGCACACAAACAAACAGTCTGTCCTGATCACAAAATGAAATTCACAGAATTTCCCTTAGGTACAGCCATAGAAATTGACAACAATAAAACCTCTAGAATGGAAATTAAGCTTCATGCAGTGCACAATAGCGGCACATAAACCCCACGCATTTTCACTTAGATGCACCTGTCAACGTCTATCATTGGGTTATAATCAGTCACATGAGTAAATCGAAGCTTTTAATTGGTTCTTCATGCCCCAACTTAATTCCCTCGGATGTACCGCGACCTTGAGTCAATTTCCATTCTTGCGAACTTCATATAAACAGTTTATTTCTATGGGTACAGCCATAGAAATTGATAACAATAAAACCTCTAGAATGGAAGTAAAGCTTCATGCAATGCACAATAGTGGCACAAAAATCGCACGCATTTTCTTTTAGATATACTTGTCAACGGCTGCATCATTGGGTTATAATCAGTCACATGCGCAATTCTAAGCTTTTCATTGGTTCTTCATGCCCCAACTTAGTTCCCTCGGATGTGCCGAGACCTTGAGTCAATTTCCATTCTAGTCAACTTCAGATAAACAATCTATTTCTATGGGTACAGTACGCTTTGTTTATTGACTTTGTGAATTAAGTAGAAGATGGTGAATGTGAGACAGACAATTCTTATTTTAACTTCCATTCGACTCTTGTTTCTATTGTATTTTGACAAGACCGCTTCCGTATCACCCGTGTGTGATGCATTTCGGTCATTCTTGGTTATTTTTTTAATTTCTAGCAGGCCATTTCAGCTCGTCAGATCAGCGCTAATTCTGATCTGCTATTAATCAGTCCAATATCTGTTCAGCGCTAATTCTGATCTGCTATGAATCGGTTCAATATCTGTTCAACAAGAGTTCCATTTTCAGTATTTAGTTCAACAGACAGACTTCTTCATAGAAATCCGACTTCACGCTTGGAGCAAGTTGGTGGCACTACAACAGACAATAGCTGTTTGTTGATGGCAATTTCAACTGCTCGGTCAGACACCGATCTATGTAAATGTTGCTAGATCTTAAGAAGAATCAAAACATGTTGCGAATACAACAAATTCTGTGAATTTCATTTTGTGATCAGGAGATACTGCTTGTTTATCTGCGACAATAACATCGGTTGTCATCACATTTTCGCTATCTTTAACAGCAAATCGGTCAATCTACCGGTTCAAAAGATGCCCAGAAGATGAAATTAAAGATGCCTAACAGTGGAAACACCATGATTTCCTATTAATCTATCACAGCTAAATCTGCTTGTGCTAAATTTGCAAAGTTTCAAATGCATTTCTCTGGACTGAGTTGCATTGCCCTTCAACTTATCCACTCGAGTAGAGACATTTTTGATTCACAAAATGATAAAGAGCGGCTCTGTCTTAGATTTAATTGGATCTCAGAATGCAGAGATAGAAAGTTGTGAAAGGAAGCTTATCCCTAAATTGACATTTTTATTTTGATTGGCATTTCCTGTCAATGAAAGGGAAGTTGAAAGTCAAAGAATAGTCTTAACGACGAAGATTGGAATGCTGAATCTCTACCACCAAAAGTGAAATAAAATGCTGAGAGGTCTATAATAGAAAGGATAAAATCATTTTCTTTCACATTAATAAGCCATTATTATTAGTCTACAAAAATCTTCAACATCGGAGTGAGATTTCGAAAGAAAATCAATCAACTTAAGGATTCATCAGCCATTCCTTCGGAATTTCTTTCTGCAGTCGAGTAACGGCACCGACGTTCTATGAATGCCCTGATTTAAGCGCACGACGCTACGTAGGAGTTTGAGGTCGGTTTCGATCACAGAATTAGATTGTTTGCAAACAAGAAGATCTAGAAGTGCAAGCAGATTTAAAACAATGGCACATGCAGGAACTTAATAAGTGGGCAAAAAGGAATTTACAATGCCTCACACAGATAGGAAAAATAGTCGTGCGTCACTTGCGGATTGCCGTAAATTCCTTCAAAATGCTCCGATCGCCACGATTCTTTCAGATTCGAATAATTCAGATCATTGCTTTAGAGTTTTCTCGATAATGTTGGTCGTTCCTATCATTATTAAAAAATTAGCAAGCGCACGAAAAAATGTTCACAAGCTTCTCTGTAGATCTTGATATCATCTTTGTTCTTTGCTTTGTGATCCGGTTGATAAGTCACTGAAACTTGGCACAATTTGGAGTGTTTAATGTTGTACTGGCTGCATATTCATTGTTCTATTTTGATGGTTTTATGTGAGCCGATTGTGCCATTTCATAGGCATTACATGTTCCAATGTTTCCTTTCCAGTCAAAAAGAAGAAGAGACGACCTGTCTAATTCTGTGGTTTCGATCGGTTAGTAGACACAAGACGGGAAGTTCATTTTAGGTTCAAAATAAGCTTGTGGTGGCAACTAAGATGAGCATGTTGCAGAGTACATCACTTCATTGGCTCATAGATTTTGATTTTGAAACATAGTGAGTGATTCAAGCAGCAGAAACTTGACCGGTGGGGGTGACTTCTGCGCGTCTCATGAACGAGCAAAATTCGAATGAAGATGTCCTCTGTCGCATCGGTGAAGCTGTGGGCAACCCCGTAGATGCAGTTGATGGCATGCTATTCAATCAAAAAATGCAGTATTTTTATCTTTTCATGCAAATAATCCACAAACAGATGGCTGGGTGACATCAAAAAAGACAGCGAACATGACTTCGACTGGGCTGCTGGTCGGTCTCGGGATTGAGATTCTTCTACGATTGCCAGGAGTCAGTCACGACTCGGAGGCACCAAGTGTTTCATTTGAATATGTGTAATCCCCGTGTATACATCTTCATCTCAGTAACCCACACACAAAAACTTTCAAAATGTAACTTCAATGAAAAATCCCACTAGGCCTACATTTTAGTTATTCTGAGTTTGAATTATAGCGGAAAGATGTCACTAACATCTTTCATTAAATTGAAATATTTTAGTTGATAATTATGCTGTGACATGCTCCTTGCTACGTTGATGCGTGGACTGAAATCCATGATTGATGTCAACAAATAAGAGTTCCATACTGATCAGCCTTTTCCAGAATATCTACACTTGTGCTCGCGTTTTGTTAAAAAAGTCATTCAGTCTTAAAACATGTAGGCCTACATGCGTTTTATCGCCCGACTACGTGCATTTTCTCTTTGAGCACTATCAATTCTCCGGTATGTTTATTGGACAGGTGGCGCTTCTTATTTTGATATACTTATTGTTCAATTATCATGTGACTGACGCAGTTATCAATCCATAAAGTAAGCGATAATTCAATGGAGAACACATCACTACTACTGCTGCTGCTGCTGCTGCTGCTGTGATAGCTTCATTTGCGATAGCAATGTGCGCTTATATTATGATAAACAATTTGAAGAAAACAAGTATGAAAAACGAAACCGTCTTCTCGCTTTGCTGAGATTTGATCGCCTGATCCGCTTTAGGTTTCCATTGAAATGCAGTTTACTTTCCTATGCTATCCGTCCTTATTTATAATGTCATAACTCAAATGAAGTTCCTGCTTTTCATTGCATACTGGACTAGACATTATGTCAAACTACAGGAAGAAGGCCAAGACAGACAGTAGGAAGTCTTTATTTTCTTTTGGACACGAGGCCTCTCAACCACTGCACACGGCCATAATCAGATGAAATAGCATCTGTCGCGAATGCGAAGTAATGTTTGTAAATATTGACTTAACTGATTTAGTCGTTTTGTTCAAGATTGGACGTCTAGATATCTATAATTTACTCATGTCATAATATTTAGAACCCCATGGTTTTGTTATTAATTTGAATATGATTGCACTTTTTTATATTTGTGCGCGTGTTAGATTGGGTTGTCAACCGAACTTTTGGGATTGATAATTCAATAAAGAAGCCTCACAGACAATTATTTTGTGGCACAATGAAATTAGTGATCATTGATCGAGCATTTGTGATTTTGTATAAGATGCAATCGCATTATAGAACAAGAAGAATGATCGTCAAAATACAGATTGTTTCATAAAAAATGGATCACCCTTAAACATCGCCTTAACTTCAAATTTATCTAACTCCGCCAAACTTGAACGAATTTCTCTGAAATTTGGAAGATATGTCAGTTGTGCTTGCTAATATCATTGTTGGAAATTTCAAGCATGAATATTCAGTTGTTTTCCTGTTATAGATAAAAAAGTAGTAGATAATTTGATCTTCATTTAGCAATGTTACACAAAATCACACCTCACTCTTATAAAATTACATTTGTTTCCTTTGTTATGTAATATGTTGTTCTACAAGCCAAAAGCTATCAAGCAAAACAAAAATAAAGAAAATCGGTCAATCAGAGCCAGTATAGCACCATTATTCATCAACAATAGTGTAACTGCTACATGTGATTAACTGGACTTCATGTTCCATAGCTTCCTGACTTCGTTGCGGTGGTGTTGGCAGCACTCCTGATTGCTTTCAGCTAGAAATCTATCTGTTACCGGTTGAAAACAATACAAAGCACAAATGAACAACACCGAGATCGCATTCACAAAAGGCAAAGTGTCAGCCTTGCCTTTTGGGGTTTTCTTTGCGAGCTACAAGCAAGCGACTAAATGTCCCTTACACAAATGTGCATCGATGGCATAATGATGATTTTAGACTCTGTCGTAAAGAGGGCTCTGGCCGTCCACGCAAAACATCCAAACGTAGAGACCGCCTAATTTTGAGATTTGTTAAAGTTGATCCAAGTCTCTCGTCAACTGAGATGGCTGCACTAGACTCGTTTATTTCTAAGTCCACTATTCGTAGAAGACTTATTGAGTCGAATTTCAAGAGCTGTAAGAGGCCCTCTCAGATCGAATTATCAGATCAGCATACAAAAAGACGTCTCAGATGGGCAATGAGTCATCGTCACTGGCTAAATCAATGGGATCGGGTTGTCTGGTCTGATGAGGCATCAGTCCGTCTGAAGGACAGTGATGGTCGATTGAGATTATGGATAAAATCTGATCAGGAAATTCCGAGACATTTACATCGTCCCCGGGTACAAGGTGGTGCGACTCTACTGATTTGGGCTGGCATTTGGACCAATGGCCGCTCTGAACTTCACATACAGCAAGGAACCATGAATTCTGAACGCTATGTGAATGTTTTACGAATGAACATTGGCCAAATGACAGATCAACTTGGTGATCCATCGACTTGGTTATTTATGGATGATAATGCTACGTGTCACAGGAGTAGTAGAGTCAACTTATGCAAGTCTCAATTAAGGCTTAGGACATTATCTTGGCCAGCTCGTTCTCCTGATCTGAATCCCATAGAAAATGTATGGAGTATTCTAAAACGTAACGTTCGTCGTTCACTGCTACCTACAGATGGCGTATCACAACTTACGTCACTGTTAAAAAGAGAGTGGAGAAAGTTAGATCAGTCAAAAATCAACGATATCATCGAATCAATGCCTAGACGAATTGGTAATGTCATTGACAATAAGGGTAGGGCCACAAAATATTAGCTTCTTAAGAACCGTTACTGTATCATAGCTTATCAGATTATATAAGGACAATTAGATATATTAGGGACATGAAATAACATGAAAAATGCTTTCTGTAACATACTTATGTTTTATTTAGTCAAATTTTGGGATGATCCACTTTTTATGAAACGGACTGTAGTTTCGGTGATACTTTCAGGAATAACTAAAAAAGAAAATGAAGATAGTCAGTAGCCTAGCAGTCATACCGATGTGTTTGACACTGTTCCACCACGAGCGATTACACGAGCACGAAGAGCGAGTTTAATCGAGAGTGGTGTAGCCGAATTATCGCCACAGGTTTCTGCCAAACTGACACTGTTTCCTCGATGTATGAGTTGTATGAATCATAGATATCGGACCGCGTGACCAAAGATTTCTGAAAGCGTTTATAAACTATCGACTGGCTGAATTTCATTTCTAATTGGTTTGTCTGCTTGTCATAGCCTAATAGAGCTCAATTTCTACCCAGATTGCTGCATATGTATATACAGAAATCCATGATTTAGGTAGGAAGCATTCTTTGTCAACTAACACGAATGTTCTCTATCTCTCTGTTGTGTTTTTGTTCTTCTTTGTAGCTAACTTCATGATTAACTTTCAGATGCTATTGCTATGATGCAGGGAATGAACTTCTGTGACATAAAATGATCAACTGGAGAACGCCTTTAAATGTTTTCTCTTTAGACATCGCATTCCAAGAACTTTTCTGCATGGATATCAGCATTTTCAGACGGATCTTCTAATCTTTGAAATGTTCATCTTACTGTTATGTATCAAGGAACAAAGTTAAAAGACCTCAATGTTTGAAACTGATTCATTTTTGGATTTAACTACTGAATTGTTAAGAGAGTTTCGGCAACTACATAGAAATCGGTTCAGTGTGCTGTATCACACTTGCAAAGAAGTCGTACTTGTCATACATGTCAGTCTCACAACTGTGGGTGCAAGTGAATTAGAACACGCTGGGCTGTGACTTCTTACAATGCTACTGTGCGACAACATTGCCTATCAAGCAATGATATCATAGTGTTCGAGGGAGAAGTACTATCGGAAAAATATGGTTCCAACTTCGAGAACAAACAGTAAGTGACTGTACTTGTCAAACAGCAGAATTTATCTCCGACACAATGAATGCAAGGGTTGTTTTCGATCAGTACCAATCTTACAGAAAATCTAAAATTTGTTGATTCGCGCCTTTCGTTCGTAGTTGGAATGCACCACAATTTGTGATAGATCCTCATCATTGCTTGTATGAGTCAGAGCAATAACTGGATGTAAAATTGAGGACTGTAATTAAATTCAAATGATGTCCTGAAGTACAAATATCCTTGCTAACTGACTGTTGGATTCATCAGCTTTCATTTACTGCGCTACATTTTATAGTAGCAGAGCTAATGTTTGTGACATTTTTTCATCACGAAATACCGGTGTTCTGCTTCATATTTCATATTTACCAAACAAATAGATAATTTTTTAATATTTGTGATGCGGAAAAGAGATCAATGAGATCTGATGTTTTTTGGCAAAAGTGAAATTTTCAATGCTTTTTCTTGTTAAGAGAAAAAAAGCACTAAGTCTGGAGCCATGATTTTTGACATGATATATCTTCAGGTCATTTCGTTTATTGTACACGTCTTAGTATCATGTCTCTGATCGGCAATGCATGCAAGAATGTGGTTTAATGCGGATAAAAATTACTGAAAATGCTGAAATTAAGAGGCCTACCAAACCTGAATGTATTTAACTTCAAAGACGAATGCTCCAGATCATGATAAGAAATGACCTGAAGATACATCATGCTGAAAATTGACTCTAGACTTGATTTTATTGACTTAAAAATGAGAAAACATAGAAAAATTCTTTTTTGCCAAAAACTGCAATCTTCGTCCTATTGGGTTGACACGTCTTTTTCTTTGATCTCATTTTCGGTCTCGTTCCCGGCAGAAACTTGTTCTGGCTGTCAGACTAATTTTGGAGCCTTAAATTTCCAGGTAAACCTTCACATTGATAAAGAATGAAAATATCATGAAAAAATTTAGGACAATAGGGATTTTAAATCGGAAAATGTGCTGTCTTTTCTTCATGCCTACCTTTCTTTAGACTTGAATTATAGTTGAACAGAATAATTATCATAAAAAAGGAATAGCTGCATTGGTGAATAAATTGAGTTAGCTGTATCAGTGAAAGAATTGTAGGATCGAACATTATATTTGATGGACATCAAAGACTTGAAATTAATTAAATGAGAATAGAGAATGAATGAAATCAAAAGGTGCAATTATCGTCTATATCTCTGAAATAGCCAGCGAAGCACACTTCAAAGAAAGAGAGATAAGAATTTATTTCTCTATCTACTTAAGTGATACAAATAGTGTCCCATCGTCTCTAGACATGAAAAGAAAAAAGATACCACTCTCTTCTGAAAAAATCATTCATTGTATCATTTACGTTCACATATTTGATATTTCACTCATCAGTTAGCAATCACAAGTTTGAAATTGAGGATCTGAACGTCTCAAAATTTTACTTTCAGTTGTTATGGTCAATGCCAGACACCCGGATAGGAATAGAGTTAGGGGCCAACGTTCAAGTTTAAATAGAATTCATGATTCTTAGATGACCAAAGCAAAGCGTTGTTGAGCGAGTTTATCGCACTCAACTAATTCAGAGTGGAAGTTGACGATAATGCTAGAACAATGCAATGACACGCATCAATTCTATAGAAGAAGTTCAGAGATTGTGTAGGATTATTTTTTACTCTGAAAGCTTGATCTTTTTATATGCGTGCGTATGTTTAACAAATCTTTCCATATACTGACTTTTCAATGTGTGTTCACCTTTTTATTTCATCAGCTGTTTATGCGATTTTGTAAAATTTCTTGTGGTGTTTGATTAAATTTTCAAAATCTATTGCTCTGCACATGCAACCGCAATACTAACTGCACCTCTGGAGAAATATGCACAAATTTGACTGATTATGATTAGCAATACGGAAGAAAGAAAAGTAATTTACAAATCCTCCACATGTCATGACAACTTTGGAGAGGTAATATGGTCTGTTAAATTGGCAATGCGATATGTTATTACTTTAAAGCTCAGCGTTATTATAATAAGATTATTTTCTTAAGCGCAGTCATTTCACAAACTAGCTGCCAGTGTGAAAAAATATACTGAAATTTAATTGCACGGAAGACGGATATCACCTTGTCGACTGGATGTCTCACATGAACTTGACTTGAACTGAATCACTTTCTTCCCTGCAATTGAAAGCTCACAGATTATTTGAATTAAACTCGAGATTGATAAAGGACTCTCGCGCGATAAGATCATTTCACATATTGTTAGCAAATTCTTTTACGCCTTAAGACACTTTTGCATCATTTTGCAGCATAAGATTATTAATTGGTGAGGATTTCTTACCTCAGAGCTTGTATTTCGCTCAAAATTGTCCTTTGTTGAGAATGGAATTGTTTCTAGGCTAGTAAACCTAATCAGTAGATCAGGTTGAAAAACAATTACTCTAAAGAATTGCTGCGGAAGGATGGCTGAGAATCAAAGTGATTCATTACAATGTCAGGAGATCTCCTGAAATTCTCAGAAATTAATGCTTTGGTTCTTAAAGCCATTCATTGTCTTTCTGCAATTTTGAAACAAAATGAGCTCAGAAGCGTCGATGATATTGACTGAGGACAATTCAATTGTAAGTATCATAGTGGGAGCCGAGCTCGGCCGGTCGATTTTCAAGATAAATTGTATGGCGGCCTCTTACTAGTCTTTCATATGCCTATGAATACTGCGTTGATGCACAATCGAGTTTAGCTTGTTCTGTTTGCATTCATGTTTACTATGACAAGCGCTTGTGTCATCAATCAGGTGATTAAGATTACGATCTTCCCTTATTGATGATTAATATTAAGATACATGTATGATCAAGGTCATGAGCGCACCACAGACAGACACACATGATCTTCCCCCTAAAAATGATTTTATATTCGGGGTAGCTAATGATAACATAGCAATTTCCTTAGCGGCCGCGGGTTGCAATCTCGATTTGAAAAGCAAGCTGGTGTTTGTATTTTCGAATAATTATCACGAATATTTTCGAATATGAATAATTATAATTCAGCAGAAGCTGTATTTAGTTGATGGTGATGAGCCGATATGGTTGCGTGAGTTAATGAATGTGGCGGGTTTACTTGTAATTGTTTTGCTTGTTGTTCATGTACGTAGCTCGCATTGTCGTCGTTAGGTCATTTCTTCATTATTTCACTTGTATGCAAGCAGCTATTGTTGTCATTTTATTTGCAGCATCATGCCATGTTCGCAAACACATGTCATGCGGCCGGTTATCGAGTATTTTGCCATGTGTTCATCGTGTTCATCAATCTCATTTGTCTATTGCTTTCTTTCCTCTGTCATTGGTTATCTTCATGACCTCTCATTTGGTGTTGATCATGGACAGTTTAAGGTGACATACAACAATTTATATTTTTTGATATACGGTTGATATTATTAAATAGTAGTAAGCGTTTTATTAATAGATTAATGTAAAGCAATTACACATACAGATAATTGACAAGAAATAGCGAAGTTTCGGATAATGTTCACTAAGTTATACAAAAATCAATCTAATATTTACAATTATTTGAAAGTCGGGTAGCCCAAAGGAAGAAAGAATTGTTTCTTCGTTTCGAAAAGGTTTTCTGGAACATATCGATGATGGAGATATGTTGGATTTGTAAATACATTTGTAGCATATTTGTGCGATAGGGAAAAGATTTTGTCCTCTATTGATGGAGCGATGTCACATTTGCAGTCAAATGAGCAGATGATGTGATGAGCTCGATTTTCAATTTTTCGGAAGAGCCTCTTCGTCGTCTGCGTGAACGTTGACAAAATAGAGGTGCCGCATATGTGAATATGGAAATGATCAATGAATCGAAAATCCTCAGAAGCTCCTGTTTAATGAGAATCCCTCGTAGACATCTCATAACATAAAATCTTCTACAAGCATGATTACACAAATTTTCAAAAGGTTTATTCCAGGCTAGGTCATTGCACCATTTCACTCCCAAAATGACGATTTCAGATACGATTTGAATGTCATCATGAGTTGGTAAGTACGCCTCTCTTGAGCTTCTCATGATCATCTGTCGACTCTTCTGTTTGTTCAGAATCATTCCATTTTCATCAATCCAATTATATCTGTCTGATATCTGACCGCTCTGATCCCTGATGCCGCAGTGATAGCCCACTCAAGTCAAATCGTCAGTTTATTTTATCAGTCGGCATGTCGTGCTAGAACAAGATGGAGAACTTATAAAGGCCACAAATAAGTAAGGAGCCAAAATGCTACCTTGCAAAAGTTCGGAAATCGCAGAATATGGAGCAGTGAATTTATTATTCATATTTATCCTTTGAAATCTGCCGCTCAAATATGGCTCCAACCATAAGAGAAAGCCTGTATTTATGTCACATCACGCATTCAAGTAAATAATGAGGTGACTACATTGTCCACAATCGAACGCCTTTGACAGGTCGAGACAAGTTATCCGATCACCTTGTACATGTTTGATGTCTAAAACTTGTAACTGAGTCGTGATTGTCAATTTAGGCACTTGTTGTGGAGTCGAATGGTCGAAAAGCGTGCTGATGATTATCATATAGAGCTAGCAAATCGTGTTTCATGAACTTCAAAATCAATTTTTCGAACAGTTTGCTCAATGCTAGGAAAAGTGACACTGCAGTCTTTGCCATGGTCTGTAGTCTTTGTAAGAGGGAAAATTTGAACATTTTGGAATCAGACAAATAATCGCTTGTTTCCAGTGAGTAGGACATTTTCGATTTCTGATTGATTTATTGTATAGAAAGTGAAGAAATTGAAGAAATGATAACAGCACCTTCACGAAGCAAGCGCGCCGGAAATTCATCAATGCTATTCGATTTTCTTTCGTTTATAGCCATCAAGTGGGTATGTATATCACATGGATTAAATTTGCAGCTCCAATACTCAACCCACAGAATTACATTGATTCTAAGACTCAAGCGCTAGATGAGTTAAGGTAACATTCAGATCAGAGTCAAAGTTCTTCTGACGAGCCTCAGTGAATGAGATCAGATCGCTTGACTTCATTTTTCTGTGTGTGGTTTGAGGTTTTATGTGGATTTTGAATTTCTTTCACAAGATTCCATATGTTTCCATTATCACGTAGAATCTTCTGGCTCCATTTTTGCTTTGCCATTTGAATTTCATTTTTATCTTCCTTTCAAATGGTTGTACTGCTCCCATCTCTTCAAATGATGGGCCTCCCATTTGGCATTGACCATGGACTTTAATACTGGACTCATCCAAGCCCTGTCTTTCGATGTAAGAACTACCTGCGTCTTTGAAGAGACACGGCTTCGTAAAATAATAAATAAAATAATGAATTTTTTTCGTCCACATCCGGAACATTATGCACTTCGGAGAAATTCGTCGATTCTAATTTGCTGACAAATTGAGTCATGAAGGGTTTTTCTCATATCAAAAATGTCATGAATTCTGAATTCTTGTTCACTTCTTGGTGATTTGTTGCAGGATAGAAAGATACTGTTGAGATGAGACGATTTGAGAGGTGGGCCCGCCCGCGTCTGCATGATGATAATCTTTCGATAACGCTTCAATCATCCAGATTTAATCTAGCGATGCATTCATTCTAGTAGGAGCTTTAACCATTTCAACACATCCAAATTAATTATTGAAGATTGAAGCAGTAAAGTCGTTAAAGTCGCCGCAGGAAATAATATTCATATCTAGAGATACACAAAGTATATGTACATTGTCAATCGAAGAAATATAATATTCTAAAAGTTCGCGATGGCTAGACGCAGTTAAATAAATATAAGAAGGCAAAATAGTCAAGTTTATCTCTTTCAGCTCAAAAGTCATCGTTTCAATGATTGATTGAGGTACAGTCATTGATTGCCGAATCGGTTTGAAATTTGTAGCCATACACAACACATACCGGTTCTGTGGCCTTGTGGTAGAGTGTTCGCTCTGCGTCCGGGAGACCTTGGTTCAAACCTGGGTCGGGTCAAACCTAAGACTTTCAAAATAGATACACTTTGCATTCCTGCTAAACACTCAGCACGAAAATCCTGAGAGTGGATAAATGACAACTCGACCACATGGAAGAAAGGCTTCGTGCATAATGTGCTTCCGAGTATAAACAACGCTCATTTATACACCACCGCCTGATCGTCCAATGCGATCCTGCCTTAGAATGACATATGTGTTTTTCAGAAGAAGTTCATCAGGATAGTTAAAATGCAGCCAACTCTCAGGTTGCAATGGAAAGCGTAATGCCAACAAATGCGTGTCTAAAAATACATGAGATCAAAAAATAGATGAGGAATATACAATACGGTAGATAAAAAGTATTGGAATTCTTAAATTCTTTGAATTTCTTTGGACAGTTATTACTTTATGTTTCTATACCTCATCATGCGTCTTTCATCATTTTGCCTTACCCATGCTGTATGTATCTTGTCTGTACATCTCAACGTTTGAATTTACAATTCCCTAATTTGTAAGTTCTACCTTCCTCATTTCCACTGACGCGGCTTGAGCTACAAGCAAAATATTGGGAGTACCAAAATTCATTGCGACAGGGTTTTTACTGTTTTACTCGTACAAATAACACAGCTGCGTGCTACAATACTGTATATAGAAAACATTATTTATCATACTCAAAGTTTAAATATTACAAATATCTGTTTGCAGCTGTGTAACTGCTTGTAATATACTTGCAATCGTAAAAAAATATGCGTATAACATATGAAATTGATCATGAAGTATCAAAGAAGAAGAGCAAAACAACGCTGGCTCAACACCTTGCACAACTGCATAGAGACCACTGGTGGCCATCCCGACCAAGCTCATGACCGAGTAAAGATGAAGAACCACCGCAGATGAAGAACTCGTCATCCTATGGAACAAACGCCAAGGAAGAAGAAGATAAAGCATCAAAGATATGCTGAGATGAGAGAGAGAGAGAGAGACACTCTGCGGGCAGGACATTTAACTTAACACCTCGCGCCACTGAATATATTTTAAACCAATCAACCTATGGCCACCAGATTTCTAATGGCTTACTTTCTACGTATAATGCAAGAAAATATCAAGAAAGAAAATAAATTTTGGCGTGAGAGCTATTTTAAAATTTGAATGTTTGGAATATTTTGGCTGATTTCGGTATACTGTATATTCACTTCTAATGTATTTTGCGGCATCAATTCTTGATGAAATATGTTTAGATTACATAAAAAATTCTTCCTGTTAATATAGAGATACTCACAAATGCAAAATCTTCGAATTTGAAATTATTTGTTTATTATATATGCATATTTGAAATTCAAATTTGAAATAAGATTTTTTATTATTTTTGTACTTTTTAGTTCTGCATCTAATCAGCAATTATTGAAATGTTTCAGAATCGTAAGCTTATTGCTTTTACCCTCAGGGACTCGATAAAAGTCACCGAATTGCGTTGCTTCTTCACCTGCAGAAACTAATTACTAAAATGTGCGATTTTAGTGATATTTGAGAACTAAAAGTTTGAATTATTTGACTTTGACTTCATCTAATACAGTGACGTAATCTCAGAGCGATTAATAGTCATCGTTATATTAACTATTAACTTGACCTCAGCCCCGGGGATGACCTTCGAAATGAAACTGATGCTGTTTTCCTGAATCCCCATTCAATACCTATTCGATTGATGTGTGGTTTGGCTAAATTGGTGCAATAGTTTAAGAGATCAGCGGGGGGGTTGGGGGCAGGGGGCGAGGGCTGAAAGAGCTACACATTATAACTACACGTTAAAATTTGATGAGCAAGAAGTACCATGAGATGTTGCAGCTTTCTCATGATCAGCACCAGTGGGGCGCGTTCGGAAGATACCCCAGTGGGGCGTAGGTTAACATTCTGACATTCTGTGGAAGATGACTGGACTGGCCGTGAAAGCCGGAAGCACGGTGGCTCGATCCGTATTCAACTCTGATATAAACCCAGCAAATAATGGCGTTCTATACAAATTTGAATGTGAAATTGTGAGAGAGCTGCTTTTGTATGATATCAACGTTCAACTTGAGAATCTGTAGAAAAATTAATCAATCTGTCAAAATGCTGCTTCATTCTCTTCACCTTTGAATGCAAACAGGATAAGATTATTTACCTCCGCTCTGTAGGTGGTGACTTAGATAAACACGAATGTTTGTTTTTATCATCAAACAAACTAAAACAGTCTCACTTCTTGTGTATCAATTATAAAGCTTCAGAAAGCAGAACAAACTTGAACAAGACGACTGTTCTACTCCAAACAGATTGGAAAATCTTCTTGGAAATTCTGTCAATAGAGAAGCAATTCATTTATGCCTTGAATTGATTATCGTTTGACATAGAAAATTTGACAATGTGCGACAGTAGTTGATTGTGACACTTCTAAACCAGCAAGAGTGCGCTGAAAATGAAAGACAGTTTATTGTGGAATTGTTTAAATAAAAGTACGATGCATTTTGAAGCATCGAATGTTAATCAATTGATTATTGATTCTTGGAGTTGCTGCGGTGCTTTTTTATGGTTGGTTTCCTTATCATATTCATGTGGTCGTTGTAAACGTGGCTTGTGTAGAATCTGTGTGGTTTCCTTGGGGATTTCCCGGGTTTTAGGCAGCCAGGCGTATTCAAAACCGGCCAATCAGGGCTGTAAGGGAAGCCGGCCTCTCCGCAACCAACTGGCAAAGGCTTACAACATTCGAAGTCATTCAATTTCCATATGCTTGCAATTTCCAAACATTAATATTTATATCAACATTTAATTAATATTTTAATATATATCAATATATCCTTATACCACATAATTTCCAGCTGTTAGCCTGCGTTATGCTTTGTAATATCTTCCGCTTTGCAATGTATTTTCAACACAATTTGTATCGTTCATCCCGTGACCAGGAAGAAGAGACTCAAGACGAGGAAAGAGAAGTTGTAATTTATAATAATACCTATGAATGATCATAATAATAGTAAAGTCAATCATGCGCAAGTAAAGATCAATAACATCATTGTTGCCTTAGTGCTGATGACGAAACGCTTTGTTTCTGAAAGATTTACTGTTGGGGGATTTACTTCTTCACTAGTGAAGAGGTACCAATAGTAGAAGGACATATTGATATATATTAAAATATTAATTAAATATTGATATAAATATCAATATTTGGAACATGGAAATCGAATGACTTCGAATGATGTAAGCCTTTGCCAGTAATCAATATGATTTACTGCGTTAATTGAGAATTCTCAACAATGAAGTTGAAATTCACGTCTTTTGAGTCTATATTGGTGACCACGAGCTGAAGTATAGGAGACTGGAACAAAGAGTCTCCAAATACGATTGGTCACCAAAGTTTCGTCACACTAAGTGTTCCAGAATGCTTGCGGTGACTGCAAAACGTCAATTAAAACATATCGCAGGCCGTTAACTCATCAAAAAGTGCTCCACGATCCATTGTCAAATGTTCAGGTTGTATGCTCTACTGGTATTACATGTGGCTGGATTGAAATGCAATCATTCATTGCTTTGCTAAACTAAAAGTTGTAAAAGGGTTTTTTAAACTGCAGTCGAATTGGTCAACCTATGGAATAATCTCACAACAGACAGACAAAGGAATATACAGCTCTTACAAAATTGATACAGGACAGACACTTACAAGCTAATAATTTCAACTTCAAAGAAGCAGTTCACATCATAAAGTGATTTTAGTTGTAATCTCTTCCGGCGTCCATCGTTGCGAAAGCCGGCAGACTCCGACCCTAGTTTGCATATTCCGAATCATGAATACCTACGTGAAAACGCATCGTCGGCGGCGGTCGAAAGGAATAAATGTGACTAAAAATCGCAAAGACCGTGATTCCTTCGGGTTGCTCTCGTTGTGCTAAACGTATGTATTCATGTATCACCGCCAGTGTGTGCCTTCTCCCTGTATTTTCTCTGCAATATAGCGTTTTTGATGCAGAAAATTGCTGGCACAATATTTATATTGCATATCTATCTATCTATTCGTGTTTGTTTCATGAGCTTTGATTGTATATTTTAGAAATGAAAATTTATGTAGAATACCAGAAGCCTGGCGCTATTCTAAGAAGTCATGCACAAAAGAGAGAGAGAGAGAGAGGAGAATGAAGAAGAATAAGAAACAGTAAAAAATTAGGAAAGTACAAGAACAAAAATATTGTGAAAATCGAGAATATCAACTTAAATTAGAAAACTTGAGTCATAAATTGAGCAATTAAGATTAAAGCAATTACTGAATGAATAAAACTACTGTACGAAATATATTCACTTACTTATATTCGCATTAAATCATAGCACTCAGCAGAATATTGTCCTATGTGTATTATGCCGATTATTGGAGCAGGAATGACTAACTTTTCTTTCGTCTACTGAGGTAGACATCTACGCTGCGAGGGCTATCCAATGATGTCATGTGACTTTGATTGAAAATAGAGTTGAATGATGATTCTGACCTCGATTTCATTTTTCTAACCAAACTTTCTCATTTTAAAATAAGAACAAACAAAATGTCTTAATACTGAAACTAGTGAACTAAGTAGCAGAAATGAACGGCGAATGAAAATTTTGAAGACGGAGACGGTCTTCGTGAGTTTCTAAAGTATGGAATGCTGTGGGGAGAACAACTTCAAAACAAGTCCAAGTCAGCGAAGATTAGTCTCCTGATGGCATGCGTGCTGTTTGAGAAGCAAAGTTGAAGCTACAACACATTTCTGTGAGAGGATTATGATAAATCAAAGGGAATGCCTTCAGTAACGACTTAACACAAATGAGGCTTCCGTGAATACAAAACTTTGAGGATATTAGGGAGAGTGACGCCATTGGACGAAATTCTTTATCAACTGTTGTCAAACTTGTTATTCATAAATGTAAAGTATTGCTCTCAATTATCAAACTTTTGAAATTGTTGAGTAAAAGATCACTTATGAATATTTCGCAAAATTCCTTAATCTGATATAAAATTTGACTTGTTCATTTCTTTAAGATTTCCAATTTGTTTTCGGAGCAGTAACTTGAGCAGTATTCATCCTCATTTTGTATTTATACAGGCTAAATAAATTATTATTTGATCCACACCAATCACCTCAGTGCGCATATGATTTGTAGGAGCGTTGGAGATGCGTCTCGTGGAAGCATAAAATTTTTCTAAAGACGCTCAACACTATAGTTAGTCGTTTTGCTCATGATTAATTGAAATTTATCTACAAGTCTCATATTGTAAGCTTATCGAAGTTGTGCAAAGGGCAAATTATATTTTTCACTGACTTATTGAGTTTTCTGTGTGTAACGTCATTTACAAAATCTAGTTGTAGGATGCCATTGGCATTACTTTCGTCCTTATGTTGCTTAGGGGGTTTTTCTTTATGAACATCTTTCCAATGATAATTACTTTTTCCTATTTTTTCTTAAAGTCGTTAACATGACTTTAAGAAGGTTTTTTATATGACTCGTTTACGTCTAACATCCAGAGCAACGAAACCCATCTTATTTATTGTGTTTTTAATAAAGTTTTGCTTAATGAAATCTGGAGCATTGCTAAATTTATCGAGACATATCGGAAAATGATTTTGCTTATTGTAGGGCTGAAAGCAAGCTTCTCTTTCTATTGATATAGACAAATCCAGAAAATGTAAAACGCAATTTTCTGGTGCTTCTATGGTAAATTTTATGTCCGGGTGAATAGAATTAAAAATTGTGCTATGAAACAAAGTCGACTCATTCGCAAACGAGCCAAGGATTTTGTCATTAATATATCTGCGGTGTAGTTTGGGTTTTGTGTTATTAACTTCTAGTTTTTCCAAAGTCAATTCTTCTATGTATTTCATAAAATCGCAAATGGTGACCCAAAGTGTGAACCCATAGGACACCCTTTGTTTTGAAGGTATGTGATATTAAAAAATTCAATCTCGTAAATAAAAGCTACTAACTTAAGGAATTGTTCTATGCAAGTATTATCTAGGTTATAATTATCAATGAAATGCCGGTTTTCTTTCTTGAAATTAGAAACTATCTCTATTCGCTCTTGAGAAGGGACAGAAGTATATAAATTTTTCACATCCAAGGAGATAAACATTAAAGTGTTTGTTGATAAGTTCTTAATTACTGATAAGTTTTCTATCAGAGTGTTAGTGTTAGCTAAATGTGACGGCACGAACATTATTAATTTATCTAGTAAATGTCCTACTAACCAATCCACTCTTTCGGTAGGAGCATTTGAAACCGCAGCTATCGGTCTTAAAAGGTAACCGGACTCGTCTTTGTTCTTGTGATCCTTCACTCGGACCTGGAACTTAACCGGGTTCGTTCCACTTGATATTAATTTTCCTATATCTAAGCGGTGGTTATTTTTACAGTGGGCTCTAATCATTTAATAGCTTCATTTTCTATACCGTTGTTACGAAATTTTACAAGTTTTCTATATGCTATATCATCCATTAGTCATTTGTCAGAAGGGATATCTACAAGAGCCGTCTCCTTCAAAAATATTTTGGTTTTGCCAATCATTTGACTAATGAGTTTACTTAATGGCTTACTTTTTTCGTATTTCATTTCTGTATTGATTATTTTTACGGTATTTTTACGGCATTCTTATTGAAGGGAAGATTTCTATCTTATTGTAAGGATCTGAATCTCTATTATCACATAAGGCTTTCCAACGATTATTTTGATAAGCAGTGAGGATAGACAGTTGACTATTCTTCAAGAAGTTTTCATTATTGAAGGTGTGTGGCAAGCGAAACCTAGAACCCTCACTCAGAAAACTGAGAATATCATCTGGAATACTGACATCAGTTTCCATTCGAATCTTGCTGTCGCACTTATTATTGCTGATGTACTGATATGAGTGATCATAGTCATCAAAGCAGAATGAATCATGGAAATCAAACATATAGCTTTGCCTATAATTCTCTTCATAAAGTGTTCTGTCAAAAATATAATTCTTACCAGTCCAATTACTCAATTTTCGTTGGTGTCGTTCAAATGAGAATTCCATTTCAGCTTTCACTGCTCCCGCAATCCTTGTTAGGATAGTACTATATAACTCCTTTGAACAACTGGTAAAATTGAGGTATTCATAAGAAAACCATC
This sequence comes from Prostheceraeus crozeri, assembly GCA_907163375.1. Classification (NCBI taxonomy): domain Eukaryota; kingdom Metazoa; phylum Platyhelminthes; order Polycladida; family Euryleptidae; genus Prostheceraeus; species Prostheceraeus crozeri. The sequence goes on from CAJQUW010010065.1 coordinate 404,794, forward strand.
TATCGATATCATCATTCTCCATTTCCACTGAAGATATTGTGCCTCGTAAAAGCTCCAATTTAATGATTGGGACTGTAGATAACCTTTGTAATACCAATGTCACCAATGTTTTTAATACCAAATTGTTCAAGTCAAAGGACATCTTTCTATTCTATGTCCAAGTGAACTGGCTCTCTGCAATCTTTATGATAAGCAAATCTGCATATTATATGTGCATTGTACATGTATAGTGTATAGTCTAGATGGGAGTGCAATTGCAACTGTGATATGTTCATGGTGTGCATGATAAATGCGAATCAGACATCAGTACCCATTGTTATCAATGCTTTAATGTGATTTAAATGCGGAGATATAGGGTTTGTCCTATATCGGGTCATTAACTAAATGTAACCTTAATGACGCCTCATTTAAGTGTCATTAAGCGAATACCGTCCAAAAGTGAGTTTCTATGAACACAAAAATGGCACATCTTTTAACTGTCATTAAGATGGTTTCATTAAACTGTCTTTAACGTTTAATGACGGATAAACAAATGACGCGTCATATGACAAGTCCATAGTATTGCAGGGACGACAGTGCTTGACAGCATGTATGATTCGCATAAATCGTGTCCCTGACTTATTCGAATGCGTTTAATACTAATGTATAAAATAATTCATTTCTGCGGTGTGGGGCGCTGCTGTTGCATGGAACTGGGCAACTCTGTCAAGCTATACATGACCTCATGTACGAGCATCCGCGCATTACCACAGATTGTTTCATAAAAAATGGATCACCCTTAAACATCGCCTTAACTTCAACTTTGTCTAACTCCGCCAAACTTGAACGAATTTCTCTGAAATTTGGAAGATATGTCAGCTGTGCATACTAATATAATTGTTGGAAATTTCAAGCATGAATATTGAGTTGTTTTCCTGTTATAGATAAAAAAGTAGTAGATAATTTGATCTTCATTTAGCAATGTTACACAAAATCATACCTCACTCTTATAAAATTACATTTGTTTCCTTTGTTATGTAATATGTTGTTCTACAAGCCAAAAGCTATCAAGCAAAACAAAAATAAAGAAAATCGGTCAATCAGAGGCAGTATAGCACCATTATTCATCAACAATAATGTAACTGCTACATGTGATTAACTGGACTTCATGTTCCATAGCTTCCTGACTTCGTTGCGGTGGTGTTGGCAGCACTCCTGATTGCTTTAAGTTAGAAATCTATCTCTTACCAGTTGAAAACAATACAAAGCACAAATGAACAATAACGAGAAAGGCAAAGTGTCAGCCTTCTTAGAACTAGGGTTTTCTTTGCGAGCTACAAGCAAGCGACTAAATGTCCCTTACACAAATGTGCATCGATGGCATAATGATGATTTTAGACTCTGTCGTAAAGAGGGCTCTGGCCGTCCACGCAAAACATCCAAACGTAGAGACCGCCAAAAATTTGAGATTTGTTAAAGTTGATCCAAGTCTCTCGTTAACTGAGATGGCTGCACTAGACTCGTCTATTTCTAAGTCCACTATTCGTAGAAGACTTATTGAGTCGAATTTCAAGAGCTGTAAGAGGCCCTCTCAGATCGAATTATCAGATCAGCATACAAAAAGACGTCTCAGATGGGCAATGAGTCATTGTCACTGGCTAAATCAATGGGATCGGTTGTCTGGTCTGATGAGGCATCAGTCCGTCTGAAGGATAGTGATGGTCGATTGAGATTATGGATAAAATTTGATCAGGAAATTCCGAGACATTTACATCGTCCCCGGGTACAAGGTGGTGCGACTCTACTGATTTGGGCTGGCATTTGGACCAATGGCCGCTCTGAACTTCACATACAGCAAGGAACCATGAATTCTGAACGCTATGTGAATGTTTTACGAATGAACATCGGCCAAATGACAGATCAACTTGGTGATCCATCGACTTGGTTATTTATGGATGATACTGCTACGTGTCACAGGAGTAGTAGAGTCAACTTATGCAAGTCTCAATTAAGGCTTAGGACATTATCTTGGCCAGCTCGTTCTCCTGATCTGAATCCCATAGAAAATGTATGGAGTATTCTAAAACGTAACGTTCGTCGTTCACTGCTACCTACAGATGGCGTATCACAACTTGCGTCACTGTTAAAAAGAGAGTGGAGAAAGTTAGATCAGTCAAAAATCAACGATATCATCGAATCAATGCCTAGACGAATTGGTAATGTCATTGACAATAAGGGTAGGGCCACAAAATATTAGCTTTTTAAGAACCGTTACCTTATCATAGCTTATCAGATTATATAAGGCTCACCTTTGCTCACCTTTACCGGCCACCAATCCCAAATTCCTCCATGGTGGGCCGTATCGTCCTCTTCCATTTTACTCGATCGAGGGCCAGATTATGGGTTATGCCTTTTCTCTCCAGATCTTTTTCTATGACCCTTTTCCATGATAGGGGTGGACGACCTCTTTTTCGTCTGCCAGATATCGGTTGGTGCAGTGCTGTTTGGGTTATATGATCGTCCGGTCTTCTTCTGACGTGTCCGTACCATGCAAGCCGCTTGTACTCTATGAATCTATCGATGGATGGGATCCTCATCTTGCGTCGAATCTCTTCATTCTTAACTCGGTCCCGGAGGGTTAAACCTTGGCATCGCATGAGCATCTTCATTTCCGTCACCATCAGCCTTTGCGTATCTTTCTTCCTTGGTGCCCAACACTCTCCTCCATAGGTCATTGCCGGTCGTATCATAGCCTGGTAGATCTTTGATTTTAGCTTGAGAGGAACTCCTTTGTCGTAGATAACTCCTGTCACTTGTCTCCAACTTTTCCATCCTGTTTGAATGCGGTTTTTGATGTCCTGCTCGCAAGATGATGTTACGTCTAACAGTGAACCAAGATACTTGAACTTCTTAACTGATGGGAGCGAGGTTCCATCCATTTGGATTTCTTCATCGTTCGCAGCAGTGGAGAGGTATTCACTCTTACTTCTGCTAATTCTGAGACCATTACTTTCCAGGGCATTGCGCCATAACTCCAGCCTGCTTTCTACCATTGTTTTGGAATCCCCACAAATCACCAGATCGTCAGCGTAGAGCATTTCTTTTGGGGGACTGCTCTCCAGATGCCCAGTTATCACATCTAAGACCAGTAAGAAGAGATATGGACTCAACGCCGATCCCTGGTGCAGCCCAACAGTGACCTCAAAAGGTGGAGTGCAACCATGCTTGGTTTTCACAATTGTTAGGGTTTCTCGATACATTTCCCGAATCAGAGTTACATACACATCCGGCACTCCTTTCCTTCTCAAACAGTTGAACAACAATGCTCGAGGAACAGAGTCGTACGTCTTTTCTAAATCCACGAAAACTGCCCTGAAAGGCTCGTTTCCCTCTCTCAGGTTCTCCATAACCGTACGCATTACAAACAAGGGATCTGTGGTGCTATATCCAGGTCGGAATCCAAACTGGTTGTTTCGTACATTTGTGCACACTCTCAACCTCTTATTAATTATTCGCTCTAGGAGTTTGAAGCTGTGGCAGAGCAGTTTGATGCCTCGATAGTTGCTGCAAACTCTGTGATCACCCTTATTTTTATATATTGGTGTTAAAATGCTCTCTCTCCACACCGCCGGCAATTGTTGATGGCCTTGAATGACCTCGTTGAAATGATGCAGGCACAAGTGTACTCCTTTCTCTTCTAGCACTTTAATAGCTTCTATGGGTATGTCGTCGGGTCCGCAACTGCGCCTGCCTTTCATTTTGCTCAGTTCTTTCTGGACTTCATCCTGGGTAATTTCAGCGATCGGACCATTCACTGCCAGTTCTGTGGTAATTTCATTATGTGGTCTTTCTTCATTCAGCAATCACAGAAATAATCCCTCCATATCGCTTTGTTACTATCGCTGGTTGTCTGAATTGTACCTTCAGAGTCTCTCATAAAGAAACCTTCGATGTTATCTTTGCATTTCTGGCTTCTGAACTTCGCTATCTTGAAAATCAGCTTTTCTCCCTCTTTCGACTCCAATTTCTCATACATTCCTTTCCATGCCTCTCTCCTTGCTTTGGCTACCGTCTTTTTGGCGTGCTTCTTGGCCAGTTTGTAACTTTCTCTATCAGCATCAAGGTTGGAGGTTTTCCATTTTTTGAAGCTAACCTTCTTGGCTTTCAAGGCACCTTGGACCTCGTCCGTCCACCACCAGGACTCTAAGTTACGAAAGGTTCCACCGAGTGTCACTCCACAGATCTCCTGCCCACAACTCCTCAGGATATTTGTCACCTCCTCCCAATTAACAGCATCCTCTATACTCCTCAACGTGAGGCGCCTGAAGCTTTCTGCTGTCTCCTCGTCTGCTAACTTCCACCACTTGATTTTCATCTCTGCTTCTTTTTGCTTTGGTTTCGCCAGTGCTGCTGACCGATGGTCCATAACCAAAAGCTTATGCTGTGGGGCAGCACACTCATTTGGGATCACTTTGCAGTCTTGAATTGCTCTTAGTTCGTCCGATGATATTAGAAAGAAGTCTATGACCGTCTTGTTGCCACCGCTTTCATAAGTCACTTTCTGTGCATCGTTCTTCACAAACCAGGTGTTAGCTATTCTGAGGTTGTTTGCCTGGGCTAACTGCATTAGTCTATCTCCCTCTGCGTTTCTACTGCCAAATCCGTGACCCCCATGGGCCTCGCAATTGTTCCTCTGCGCCCCAACATGACAGTTCATATCAGCACCAATGACAACTTTACATGATACTTCGAATCCCGAAATTATGTCTTCTAGCAGGCTCATAAACTCCTCCTTCTCAACATCTTGGCAACCTGTTTGGGGAGCATAGGCACTTATTAAAGCATAGGTCTTCATAATGCCAGGGTTGTATATCTTCATCCACATGAGCCGATCATTCACCCGGTTGACTTCTAGTATCTTCGACCAGTGATCTTGTTTTACTGCTATTCCAACTCCATTCTTCTTTGCTGTTCCACCTGAGTAGAAAAGCGTAAATCCGTGGCCAATTTCTCTCGCTTTTTCGACATTCCATGTCCCAAAACGCCACATGCATGGTGTATCGCGTTCTTTGTTTTTGTTTTTGACAACTTGCTTCTTTAACCGCAGTCGTTGTCTGTTCTGCAGTAGCCCTTGCTCACTTGCCACACTGTCTGGGCGATGACAGCGCGCGTCGCTTGCGGGGGACGCCCTAGCCCTTATCGATTCAATGTTAGAGGACATTTTCATATTTGCTTTGGCTGGGGTTTTTACTGCCGGATGCCCTTCCTGGCGCAAACCCTCCTCCTTTCTCGTCCTGGACTTGGGACCAGGCAATGGCGGAGAATTGCTTGGTTTTAAATCAGAGTTTTCCTTCTCCTAGATGGACTGCCTGCCAAGCTAACGAGCTCCATATTCCCTTGGCAAGGGTTATATAAGGCCATTTAAATATATTAGGGACATGAAATAAAATGAAACATGCTTTCTGTATCATACTTATGTTTATTTAGTCAAATTTTAGGATGATCCACTTTTTATGAAACGGACTGTATTATCTCAAACATTGAAAGAGTGAATAGAAACATTATTTTTACCTCATCAAGGAATTTTCATTGAGAAATCTCATTGCAGAAAAAATCGCGCGATTCGTGGTCATTCAAGAATCCGGCGATTGATTCCGTCGCACGATCCATCGAGCGGAATCGATTAACTGCTCCCGCCACTGCGTTAAGGGAATTCATCTTTAATCCTGTCCAAGTGCTGCAAAGTCGCCAAAACACATTGGTACCAGAGAAATCATCAGAAGGCCCTTAGGAAGATGAGCGTTTCTGCAATTCTCAAATCAGTGGGACAAGACTGACAGTATGGTCAGCGACCCGACGGAATTGCAGTCATTTCCTTCTCGCGGAAATGCTCAATTTGCGATGAGTTGTTAGTGGATACTTTATCTCATCTATCATCCAATCTGCAATATCCCCCGAAATCATCTGCGAACAATACCGAGACAACTAAAACATCTTATTTGACGGATCTGTGTGAGCGCCATTGATTCTAAGCTTCTAACTAATAACATTCTACATGTAAATGTGTGGAGCACAGAAGTAGACAGGTCGCATCTTCTTCTTTTTGACTAGAAAGGAATCATTGGAACATGTAACGTTAATGAAATGGTGCAATCTGCTGACATAATGCCATACGATAGCAATCGAAAAATGAGCAGCCAGTTCAACATTAAACACTCCAATCATGCGAAGTTTCAGTGATTGTTATCAACCGGATCACACAGCAAAGAGACACGGTTGATGTCAAGTTCTTGTGAACGTTTTCTCGTGCGCCTGTTAACTTTTTTAATAACGATCGGATGGCCCAACATTATCGAGAAAACTTTTGTGCAATGATCTGAATTCTTCGAATCTGAAGGAGTCGTGGCGATTGAGAACTTTGAAGGATTTCACAGCAATCCGCAAGCGGCACACGACTATTTTTCCTATCCCTGCAAGGTATTAAAAATTTCTTTTTGCACACTCAGCAAGTTCCTGCATGTTTCGAATCAGTTTTCACTTCTAGCAAAGCAATACGGTTAAACTATCTAATTCTGTGGGAGTGCCTGATGACAGTACATCTCGTCTCATTGCCGAGCTATACAGGCATTGAGCGAACTTTCGGTGGACGTGGGAACGACTGCTCATTTACTCATGACAATATAGCTTCCATCACGGTCGACGAACACTAATTTGATTGTTATGCATGCACATTTGAATTCTGAATAATTCATGCTCAATTGCTCGTAATGACTTTCTGCTTGTCTTCTTAAACAACTGCCTTTACATTCGTTTTTATTTGTCGAGCACCGTAGTTCCTCTAATAAACACAGCCGAGTTTATTTGCAATCGCCTACTTTTATGTGCGGTGTTTAATAGAGGGTGGCGTTTATCAAAATATGTGATTTCTACATAACAGTTTTCAAATTGAATAAGAATAATAATTGCAGGCACAAAACCTTCACAGGAAAATATTAATAATAGCTGAAATCTCATCAGCAGATTTCTTGCTGCATTGCCGCTTTAATCATTGTTGACAATGTGTGGTGGTATTGACCCTGACTGAACGCATCATGAGACTAATTTCTTGTACTGACTGATACCTGTTTTTGAGATTTCCCTCCCAATGATCACTTGACGGCAGGCCTCATGCTCACGCGAAACTTGATAAACTTGGTGCGAACTTGGCTCGTGCTTTCCACTAAAACTTAGTAAATCTCATGTTGCATGTTATAATCTGAAAATGCTAAAAAAGTGAAAACATACATATCTTTTTAATCAGACATCTTGTTTTAAAACAAGCCATGTTGTTGAACCGCAGCTAGCAACATAGTACTCTCATCCGTTCTAATGATAGAGAACAATGTGGTGAGTGAAGCGCGGAGCTCTGCTATTGATCGTGGCGGTTAGTGGACTCATCTCGATCCTCAAAAAATATTTCTAACATTTCGTTTAAAAGTTCTGCATAACAACTCTGAATATCTACAAAATAAAGTGTAATTATTTTGATCCCTCCGTTGAGCAATGAAAATTAAATTACAAATATTAAGTTGGTGTAAGTATTTGACACATCCTGAATGACATATCTCCCAACGTAACTCAAAATGCAGCATTCTTTAGCCTAAAAGTCGAAAATTCAAAATGTCGGACACCTATGATTGGAGATGAAATCTCCAAAAAAAATCGTCTATGTCTCGTTTATATCAAGTAATTTCTTAAGAATTATACTCAATAAAAGAGGAAATTAAATGTTTGTTTTTAATATCCAGAGTGATCGTCAATGCATTAACAATGGTGTTGTAATTTCTTCAATCCTGCTTCCTCGCTCAGCTCCGACATTCTTCGCTTCTTTACCAACCTTACACCACAGATGAATCTTATCCAGTTGGTTCCACACACTTGCAACATCTTTTGCTGCTCGGTTAGTGCCATAGTTTCTAATCCTGGTATCAATTCTGGCAAGACACACGTTTCCAAACCCTCCCTTGTATCCTCTTACCAATATTTCAATCCGCCAGCGCTCCTGCCACTTTCCTGCGTGCCCCAGCTCCGGCCTTCAGTTCTACTTCTCTACTCCCTGCAAACGCACATCCTAGAAATATCATTCTGCCTTTACTGTAAAAAACCAGCATTGTTGATCGTTTTATTATAACTTCTCATTGACATGCATTTTGACTGCTATTTATTCTCAATTTATTGCTTCCTGAAGGTATTCACATCTTTGCACATTCAATAGTGAAGTCCAATGACTATGATGAATTTTGGGTTTGGGATGGGCTTGACTTGTTTTTGAACAATTGAAAACAGCACTAGGTGACATGCCACGCTCAATTACGTGTAATTCACGCGTAAACTACGCGTAATTACACATGACCCTAAACATCCGTGGCTATGCGTGACATTGCTGCAACATCTGTCGGCAGTCCTATTATATAGACTTTGCGTCTCATGTGTCTGCATGTATCAGAGGCTTAACAATGTGATAGGACCTCAATTTCATGCTCAGGGAAGCCAGAACATGCTTAGTGGTTCATCCGTGGTTCAAGGGGCAACGCAGACAACCGTAGACGACGCGCAAACTATAAAAGCTTGCCCGCACGTATTCATAAACATTCCCTATGTTTTAACAGCATCAGATGAAGTGATTTCTGACTCTTAGAGCAGCGCGCATGTACCCGCGTAGAAGAACATAATGTCTTTAACCACGGATGTTTGGGGTGTTCCATAATTACGCGTGAATCACGCGTGGCATGTCATCTAGTGAGGGCATGTCGATGGTGAGTTATTAAAACTGATGATGCCACAGCATTTTGCCACAGTCACATTTCATCCCTTTTTCAGTTGAGTATTTATTCAAATTTATCCCAATGATTATCAATAATGAAAATAGTCGTAATGAAAATATCGTAGCATAATGAACTTTGATAAAAGTGGTGTGAAATATGTCTTCCCAATCCTTAAGTTATTCGGAATTTTCAAATTTGTGTCCTAAGGGGGGGGGCAATACTGCAATTACAGCTGTTTTCAATTGCTTCTATAGTTCAATGCAAGTGTTATGGCATGAAGTAATGTAGATATACAATACAATGCATCACAATTGAAGTTGTCATGAGCAAACTATAATCATACATACAACACTAGCCTGAGTTCTTGACTGATGAAGGGGCACATTGTGATGTGCACTATGAACAGTACACAGGAAAAAAGTGCATGAAAATTGACTGCACTGTTTTTACAGTCTTCAAATTCATTATTGCTCCGCTGATATTAACTGAGAAGCATTTGGTACGTCTTCAAAAGTCAAATTTATCTGATGACAACGGATATTTTCTGTGTAGATATTCTGAAAAGCTTGACATTTTCATTCTCTCTGCTTTTAGCGTTATGCAATGAACAGCGCACACAAGACTCACAGACTTCTAAATTCTATAATGATATCTGTAATTTATCCAAAATGCTTTTGGTAATCGTTGAAAGATGCAACAAAACATTTGAAGCACTTTTTTTCATATATTTTTTATGGAAACATGTGAATGGCCGGTTAACCACTCCCAACCCCGAACTGATGTACGGAAAACGTGCATCCATTACCGATTTATGGGATGCAAATACACCGGCATCTTTTGAATTACAGGTTGGAGGACAACCTGGGTGTAACACACCCAGGTGAAAAATTCAATTTCGTCTCATTTCTAAACTATTGCGATTTAAGAGTTGGAACTTCATGACTTTGTGCGTCTAGGTGAGAGCAAGTTATGACCAAAAAATCAAGCAAAACGAATAAATACTTTAGGCGCAATTGATAGATAATAGTTAAAGGACAACCTGGGTGTAATACACCCAGGTGTGATTATTGCATTCCACTGAGCAACGGCTGAGGCGAATTTTGACTTCAACGACTCAAGTACAGTGATTCAAGCGCTACTGTTGACCTCGTTTCTCCCGTAGCTATTCATTGATGCTCTATTCGCCATTGTAGATAGCCAATAAGAGTCCAAGAACACGGTCACGGAAGGTCGAAGTCGAGGCGATCATCGCTACTACGTATCTGGAGAAAAACTTCTGTGCAGTTTTTGGGACAAAGGCATGAGTAAGCCCGTGCGGTACTCCTGTACTTTACTGGTCCCTAAATATCCCCTCCTTTACTTTGCTGGTCCCAAATTTAGCACGAACGCTGACGTGTTGCTATGTATCAAATCGTGCGAATGAACTATGGCTGGTGATCTTTGAATTCCCACGCATTGCTTTAAGGGATTGGTTATCTCTGTATTTAGTGTGTTGAGAAGGAATTTGACGTGAAAATGGCATATAGTTTCTTAATGTTTTTGAAGCAAAAAATGCTTTTAATTGGATAAATATTTGTTTTTAATTTGGGACCAGTAAAGTACAGGAGGTGATATTTAGGGACCAGTAAAGTACAGGAGGGGGTATTTTGGGACCAGTAAAGTACAGGAGAGCCGCCCGTGCTTCAGCAGTTCCGAATTGTGTAAGAAAGTGAAATAAGCTTTTCCAAACTACATGTAGCTTCACATTGGAAAAATCGTTACAAGTACATATAAAAAATCAAAAAACATGTTTTTCATAGTGAATGAAATCGAATTTCTCAAATCTGACTGCAGATTCGAATTCCGCAAGGTCGAATTGCCATTTAGGCACTAATAAACCTCGACAGGCGATACGTCAATGGCAAATATCGGACAATATAGCTTTCTGGGTGTATTACACCCAGGTTGTCCTTTAGACCTTCCAGATTTCGACGTCCTTTAACCGTTAAGCATGGAGTAAGTATAGTTGATAGACTGTCAGGTGGGATGTCATGGTACGGTGAAAATATTTGTACCAGAAGATTTATTTGCGGACATCATGTTCCTGAGGCCTAAAACATATTTGATCAATTTATAAATTTTCGCAAAGTTTTCGTGTGTTTGCATAATTTTATACTATCAATGCGACGCGAGAGATTTTGGTAATTTAGTAATACGCAGCTTATTGAATATCAAATAAAACGCAACTTTTCTTATAAGAATCTTGAAAAATTTAGCTTCAACGGAAATGGAATTGACTACCAAAGAAATTTAATGAAAAGCATTGTTATTTTAGTCCTCATACAAAAAATTGAAAATTTATTCTGCTTCTTGGCTTCTTCGTTTGTTAATTAACTTATCAAATTTAGTCAACAGCATTTACATTTGTCATTATTTCTTGTGCACTGTGATCGTGATAGTCAATTCCTTTGTCATTTCTCCCAGACAGCAAAAAATGCACAGCTTTCATGTGGTACCAGGTATCAAAGCCAGTTCATTATATGAAATTGAAACTAATATCTCATTAGCGATGCAACTGATGCTGAGTTGTTGCTAGATTAAGCGAACGTATCGAGCGAAATCTGATGGTCGACAGCGAAAAGAGGCGATACGACCGTGATCCAAGCCAGAGCACTGCCGGCGGCCTAAACCTATTCAAACACGACGCTATCCACATACTCAACGGTCGTCTGGTACCCCTTTAGGAAAACATATGAGCCTACCATCAAATCTACCACGAACCGTCATCTTTTAAAACAACCTCCGAGGGTATGTACGGTACCTTTAGTCTGGCTAGTACTCCCCACTATCTTTCCCTGATAGCTTTTGCTGCTCTGAAAGGCAGTGCGGTTAAGGGACGTGAGGTCATGTCGTTTAGTGGCATTTGTCCTCGAGATACAGTGGTAGGCTGCATCCGGTCAGAATGGTAAGTACTCGTCGTTGGACTTCCAACCCGCCATCACAAGAGGATATCTTCCACACAGCTCCCTGTTCATCAGTCAATGAGTAGGTATTTACTGGGCGTCATGCTTGTACCTATACGAAATGGGAACCATCACAGCCAATCCTTCATGCATTACGGCAGACGAGAACCCGCCTCCTCTCACTCTGAAAGATAGGTGCAACTCATCTACGTCAACAAAAGTCAACTCCCTATCAAGGTAAACTAGAAGTTCAATAATGTTCAGTCAGGACTACCTGATATACTTTATGAAATCATATTGCATGTACTGTATTTGAATTACTTCTTTGCTCGTGACAATGCGAAGTTTTGTAATCACGTAAAAGAAAATTGATGGATTGAATAAGCGTTTCTATAAACGCTATTCATATATCATCGAATAATACTTCAACGAATTATAAGTTCCATTCGATGAAATGTGTGCTGTAACTAGGATTCTTATCATATCACAGAATCCCATATTTGCTTCTAATGAAATTTTTATGAAATAATTTCTTAACTCAAGGAAAAGCAAAGAAAATATGCAAGTAATCAGATACTTTGAGCTGAAAAATTAGCAACAATTTTCCCAGATCAATAATTCATCAGAATAGTTCAAATTCTGGTTTTGCAGAACAACATGCACTTCGTATAAAATTATCATGAATTTCATTGCTCATCTCTTCAAGGTTATTTGCATCCATGTCATCGTGTTTGCAAAACTCAGAATGTGTTTTCATTCCATGTTCCTGTGAAGTTTTGATGCAGCTTATTCAAGATCTTCTCATGCTAAGTGGATGAGAAATTATGCAAAACTGTAATTATTAGAGAAAAGTGTAAAGTCATGCACTTGTAGCGCTGGGAAATGACAATATAAGGTGGATGACTTGATGTTGATTATGCACTTCAAAATCGGCAGCATTCGCATACATTAACTGAGGATTTTTTGTGAATTGAATTAAGAAAAGTCAATTCGCTTTATTTAGGTATCTGTGTGATAAGTCAGATAACCATCGGCTAATTTGTGCTACGATCTTTAATTCATGCATCGACCAGCTACGGTACACGTTGCACAATCTGTGTAAGGATGTAAGCATGCCAGCCTAATATACGTATGTGTGCATACGGGGCCACAAGCTGTTGATAACCACGGGCATGCATATTTTCTTACTAGACCTACATACTTTAACTATTAATCAAATTGTTTACCAGTACATGTAATATATAATTTTAGACATTCAGTTCTAAGCTTGGAAGTTATAAGGGCCTATAGCATATAGCGCACTTAGTTTAAGAAACATCAATCAGTCACATAGTCGTGCACACGCAACACAATATGTAAATCTAAAACGTAATTAGTTTAATCAAACGAAATCTCATCCTTGCGTGCCACGCATTACTTTATTGCTTACATAAGCATAAATATGAGTAAGTAAATAAATACCATAATCTTCATGATTTTCAAGAGTTGTAGTGGTACGAAGTGGACGCCAATCCGAAAATGTGCATTTCCATCTCTGGCAAAATCACGTTATTACTGAAATTTAAAATTAAGGTATACCTGTAATAGTCTCTTTATTTGCCATGCAAAACAGAATAACACTCTGCGTATTAACCAATTCACGATATGACCGACTCGTAGGCCACATAGTAAGTATAGGCATTTAGTTCCAGGACTGCGTATGAGCCGTCCAATCCAGAACGGCGAGTCAATACATTATGGCGTTCAAGTGGTTCATGTTTGGTGACATCACAGAATGCGGCGGATACAGGGGCATCGCTGAGTTTCAAGCTACATTCTAATGTAAAATCTAGGAAGAATGAAGCATCATCTTCGTCATTAGTAAGCGTTAAAATGAATACCAGTGAAGTAGCCGTTTAACAATATCTAATGCATTTATTCTTCAATGGCAATTTGTCTACTCAATGACGAATTTGTGGCAACCACTTTGTGGATTAGCCTATTAGCAATTACATGTATATGATATGGCAGAGGGCGGGAGGATCATAATTCAATACGAAAGCAGAACAGACTCAAAACATATCGCGAGAGAATTGAGTCTGTTCTGCATTTGCATTGCATTAGTAATTAGTTTCACCATCTCCTGACTATCCACCTTTCTTGCAGATAATGGTGCGGTCTTAGAAAGTTATATCGCATGATGATGAAGATAAAATCAAAATGCATAATATTTTGAATGATACCGCGGCCATGTCATATCAAAATTGAAATTAATGACGAAACTTTTGCCTGAACCATAAATCATGTAGTACTATACTTATCAATGCAACTCTCGACGTCGCCACTGCTCAGTACATTTTGATCCCCAAGAAGCAATATCGTCTATACATACGCGTCTCGATATCATGCTCATTGCATAGAAAGCCGTGTACGTACTTTGTGAATGACCCTTCTGAGGGACAACATTCATTCTTTTGATCGACGCGCTTTGTTTTTCATCTCTTTGGTTTTGTTGGCTGTAATATTAAAGTTCAGTGATTCAATGGACTATCCATGCTCCATCGTCGGATCTATCCTGTGGTTCAGTGATGAATGACACTGTCAACAAAAGGTGATAAAATGTTCAAATCTGGTCACAATGGAAAGGTCATCACGGAGGAGAGTAAAGGCCTGGAGCTTCAAATCGGAAGTACACCGCTCCGAGAACGGACATGAATACTGAAATCCTTTACTGAAAACAGTGCTAAACTGACATAACACATTTTTAGTCATTTTTTTTACAAAATTTTGCATCTTTCTATAAAAATTATGATATCCCTGTGTAATTTTCAATGCACTACTGTTACAGCGGAGCTGAATTATAATTTAATTATTATTTTGATAAATTTGTTTAAATAAACTTACGTTCGAATAAAGCCAAGTGATTTTGACAATGTTCGCTGTAATCTTTACAAACTGCCGTTTGACTACAATAAGTCGCCACCGATGGGAGGTTGTGTTCTCACTCCAACTATTGGGTTCTACTACAACAGTGCTTGAATCCCATCTCATAAATAAATACTTGTAATCTTTTTGGAATGTGTTTGTAATCTACTAGTACTACATAAATATCTGTTGACCTGCTGTTTGGTAACTAGTGTACGAATCTTTGTTGTACAGTTTTCTATTTGTGATATGGCCTTGAAGTCCTTCATGGACAAAACGCCACACTTTTGTGAAATTCTTTACATAAATAAATAAATAAACAGCTACCTTAAGTCGATCAATTAAATAATAAAGATGCTTTATCTTGCCCGATCAATGCCAACCAAGAGTGCGCAGTCCATTAAAATCCGCGTGCTTAGCCAAGAGTAATTTAATTTAGTCATATTCGACACTAACGTACTCGTGGCCGCCTGCAATCACGAGTAGCCTAACAGTAGAAAAAACAATGTTTTGTTGATTATGGCTGTGGCACAAAAATAGCCGAAACATATAGATAAAAATCTAAAATTCAATACCTGTTACATGACTTTTCCAAATCATGAAAATCAGTTGACTTTTGAGTACCATGCATTGCGACAGCGGATAAAGTGATTTAAATTATTCTGAATATATACCATCACCATCAAAGAGGGGTACCGTGGAGAATAATTTAATGTCATCAGCAAATTTGACAATCTGACAATTCGATATTTCTTCATCAACATAATCTACGTAAAGGAGAAAGAGCAGCGGGCCCAACACACTGAATTGCGGGACACCAGCAAGAACATCTCTCCAAGATGATACTGACTGAGATTTAGTCGCTCTCTGCTTTCTTTGAGGTAGGAAACATGTAATCAATTTCAAAAGGCTGCCGCGCAGACCATGTTAATGACATTGCAATTTAAAAATACAATTTTGCATGTGTCCACAGTTTTAAAGCTATCTCTGAGTAAATGTATTCAGAGTGTTTTATGCACATAAGTCTTAAATTTGCTCATTTATGCGACTTGCTTGAATTTTGAAATGCTGCTTTTAGCGACATTAAATGAAATGCTGCAAGATCAACTCAAATTGCAAAATACAAGTCACCATCAGAGAAGGCATGTACTAATTGAATATACTGTTCAGTGAGGTTTGAAGTGTTCGTTTCGAAGATCGTAAGGAGCAACTTCACAACTCCCTGTTATTTTACCGACAACAAGTAAGTAGCCAGAGACAATTAGAGTTAGGTACATTAGTGAAAAGTGATTCCTTTTCTGTTTATTGGCAATCAAAATATATTTTATTCCATTAAAATATGATGTATTTCTATTGGAAAACCTTCAAGTTCATTAACGTCATAAAGTTTTTAACGTCATAAACGAGCATTTTCCTTGAATACTCGTGCTATAGCTACTTAATCTAATAGAGATAGATTCGTTCTGGAAAGCCGTGGACGAAGCCTGGATTCCTTGAATGTCTCGTGCAAAGTTAACTGGTGAGTGAATGAATGACTACTGTTACATGCGAAGAGAATTAAAGAAATTCTATTTTTATAGATTGGAATTTAGTTTTTAGGTTCACAATTGTTCACAAGGAATTGTTTTTGGCATGTGATTCTTCACAATAGCTGATTTGAAATAAGAGGTCGTGACTTTGTTTTTGTGTCTAACTTCAGAATGCCAGACTATTAGATAATGCAGCATTGTGGAATTAACGAAAGTTACACATTCAATATATTTTTCAATATTTGCTACGTCCAACTTTGTTCAATTCTTAATGATACATTAGCGTGATGTAACTTGACATCTGATTTCCCCGTTTAATTAACGCAGTCTCCGCTTACATGAAAATATGAAGAGAAGCAAAGAATGACATAATCATGACCCTTTTGAACTACTTTGTCCACATACAGTTTATCTTCAATAACAGTTGGATCAAGCGGAGATCGACTTCACTTTTATGGCATCTAAAGGGTTTTCAACTTATTGACAACATGCAGTTCGGCAGCCAGAACGAGTTTCTGCAGGGAACGAGGACGAAAGTGAGACTTTCACAGAATGATGCTCATCATATGCCTGCTACGAACCTGCACGTCTGCCGAGTTCTAGTGAGTTCCTCTACTTGTCAGACACGATCAAAGAAAAACACATGCAAATCCAATTGGACGAAAATTGCAGTTTTTGGTTAAAATGAAATATTCTATATTTTCGCTTACCAACTGGAAATGTCTTCAGTCATTCAGTCTCAGGCATGGAATGTCTTCAGGTCATTTCCAATGATGTGCATGTGCTATTATCATGCTTCTGATCGACAGTGCATGTGAGAATGTCGTTCAATGCAGATAAAGTTGCTCAAAATGTTTGTGTTTGTAGAAATGAAGAGGCTCGCCAAATCTAAATGTGCTTAGGTTTATAGACAGGGGTGCATGAATGTGAAAGGAATTGATCGGAAGACGTTTCATGCCAAAAATTATGAATCCGGGCTTAGTACTTTTTGTCAAATCAGAGAAAACATAGAAAATTTCATTTTAGCCAAAAATTGCAATCTGAGTCCTATAGGATTTGCATGTGTTTTTTTAATCCTGTCTGACAAGAAGAGGAACTCACTAGAACTTGGCAGACGCACCGATTCGTAGTAGGCAGACGATGTGCATCATTCTGTGAAAGTCTCCTTTTCGGCCTCGTTCCCTGCAGAATCTCGCTCTGGCTGACGGACTGATTCCAAAATGTAAACCTACTTGCTGCATATGTCGCTACAAATAGAATGACAAGCTCTATCTAGAATGGTTTTGTAGCTCTATCTTCGTAAATTTTTATTGGTTTTGACGGAATGCTGCTATTTTGCTTCATCTGAATTCTGGGAGATGGTCTCAAACTTGGGATCCCGGTACTGGAATCCTCAATGTCATACTGTCAGTCGTATTAGTCATGCTGCAAGTAGAATTTTGTCATGTCATTATTTGTATACTCTGAATCGTCTACCGTACCATGCCAAAACTTGGTTTGTTTATATTTCCATATTGCATGTTTTTCACATAATTTAAAAGTTCTATTTCATGAAGCTTCTGTTATGCACCTTGTTTTCGAATTCTCCTCTCATTGCAATTAGAGAGAATTCTGTCTTACTAACACATTGCTATAATTGTGATCATATGACGCCGAAACACTGATTGAACAGCAGCCAGTCCACTGTTGTCACCACAGAATTAGAGTGTTTCAGCGTATCACTTCGCTAGAAGTGAAAGCTGATTCAAAACTATGGCACATGCAGGAACTTACTAAGTGGGCAAAAAGAAATTTTCAATGCCTTACAGAGATAGGAAAAATTGTCTTGCGCGGGTTGCTGTGAATTCCTTCAAAATGCTCCGATCGCCACGATTCCTTCAGATTCGAAGAATTCAGATCATTGCGCAAAAGTTTTCTCGATAATGATGGGCCCTCCGATCATTATCAAAAAAGTTAGCAGGTGCACTAAAAAACGTTCACAAACTTCTCTGTAGAACTCCTACGTGATCCAGTTGATAACAATCATTGAAACTTTGCAAACTCGTTGGCGTGTTTAATGTTGAACTGGCTGCTCATGTCAGCAGATTGTGCCACTTCATCAGCGTTACATGTTCCAATGCTTCCTTTCTAGTCAAACAGAAGAAGAGATGACCTGTCTAATTCTGTGGTTGTCACATTGCTGATCGACAGAAAGCATGATTTTTATATTTGCATCTAAACATCTAAAATGATTTTTATAATTGCTTTTGTAATCAGACAGTATAGCGCAACCTTTCTTTACCTGTATACTGGTCTCTCAATTAGTTTATGCTCTTTCATTTCAAATGCATCACCTTTTCGGCCTAACTATGAACAAAATGTTGAAAATTCCGTTAAATTTAACTGTCTTGCATAGTATCTGTATAGTTGGAAAATATGCCCTTCTCAGTGAAAAGTCATGCTGCAACAAACAATTCTTTAAAATAATTTTCAGAATTTTAAATTTTGTACCCAATTTTATATGTTTGTAATTTCACCTTATTTATGTAGACGACCTGAAGCAAGATATTAAAAATCAAAGGTTATCTGAATAAAAAACAAATTGCTCTTATTTTCAGTACTAGGTAATTGAAAATGATGTTGAAGCAAGATGGAATTTGTTAACTTTGAAATGTTTTCAATGGATGGGAGAGTTTCAAAACTCTTATGCTTATGATTATTATAGATCTAAATTGGCTGGTTTTATTCGCTACACTAAATTTTCGAAGATATAAAGATTTCGGCCGTATGTCATTTTACCGTTCAAACAACAAAATCACTTTGAGTCTAATTCCCTGAGTGTGTTTCTATTCATCGATTTGTGTCATTCAAAGTAACCAAATTGACACAATGAGCAACTTCCTGTGAATGCTGCATTTAAATACTTGCAGAACATGGTACAGACGCTTTATTTTTCATCCATTAAAAGTTGTCATTCGATGAGAGATTAGCATATTAGCGCAACGTCACGAATATCAACGAATATCATGCTTTTTGTTTCTAGGATTATCAAGTAGTCAACATTATAATGCATAGTAACCGATTATGACCTAGCCGTTCAACACAATTTTTAGATTCGATGAAATGTGATTTTGAATTGGTAATCTCTTTTGATCGAAACTATTTCTGTCGATTCAAATGAAAAGTCTGTATGCTGCTAATGGATGACTAACTTGTCAATAAATATTACACTCTCAATTTCAGAGCTCAAATGAAAATATGAAGTGTTTTATACTTTAATGATCTTTGTTGTCATCCGTTTATCATACTAGAGAATCATCATCCAATGTCGCTGTACTCTGAAATAGATTAACTGTTGTCATAGCTTTCTTTACACTCGTAGTGAGGAATTGCCTGCTGAACAGTCTCGAGTATTCGAACTGAGTTCGTTGACGCAAAAGCACGGCGCTAGGGTTCGAAGTAGAAAAATTCCACCGGGAGGGGGAACGTTTTGGTCGAACTGCGATAATCAGGATTTTTGAATGAAACCGGTCATGACATTTACCTAGCACATTGCGTAATCAATTGTAGCATCCATTGCACGAGGGATTACACGAGCGTGAAGCGCGAGTTTAATCGAGAGTGGTGTAGCCGAATTGCCGCCACAGTTTTCTACCAAACTGACATCATTTCTTTGATGTATTAGTTTCATAAATCATAGATATCGGACCGCATGACAAGTGATTTCTGAAACTGTTTCTAAACTATCGGCAGGCAGAGTTTTATTTACCAGTTGGTTTGTCGGTTTTCATGGACTCATATCCAGAGTTGGGAAAATTCCACTGAATTTTTTTAATTCCAATGCCAAAGCAGAAATTTCAATTTCAATTCCAATTCCATAATAAGATTCAATTCCGATAATTGCATGTCCCGTATAGTGTCTTCTGTTAATGTATCTAACCTTTGTTCGTTTCAATCTAGCCCATGTGCCCTTATCCTATCCTCGTTGTTCCTGTGTCCCGTTCCCTGCGTCGTTCCTATGTGCGTTCTCATGTTCATAGTTCATCTTTCTTGTGTACATGCATATATGTAGCCGGTCAGCCTATGCCATTTTCGTTTCGTAAACGAGATATTCAATATCTCGTGAAAAAAAGAAAAGAAAATTAACGGTCAGCAAAAAACCAAACGTTGAGAGAGAGTTGAGATGCGAATAAATCTATTAATAAACTGACAGAAGAAAGAAATTCAATGTGCAAATAACGTGATTGTTGATGAATTAAAAAAACGACGATAAAAATGATATCATGAAAACTGATTAATGATTCATGTTAAGAGATTGAAAATTCCGTGATAAGAACGGAATGTATAGTCGGGTCGAAACCTAACGAGGATTAAAGGAAACTCTTTCAATTTTCAAAAGAAAGTATGGTTTTATCGTCAAGTCTCAAAAATTTGTATAAATAAGAAACGATGAGAAATTGACACAACAACTACCAACAACAACACATACGACATCCTCAGTAGCTGTTCGAAGAACTCCGGGCTCCCGCGTTGTAACTTAATTACAGAAGTAGCAACAACAACTGCCTGCCAGCGAACAACAACACAGCAGCGCATACGGCAACACATCAGCGAGCGCGATTGAAGATTGACGGTATAAGTGACACTGATATTTATGATATTATTTTGGTATAAGTGAATCCGATCGAATTGAAGTGAATTCAACATTAAGAAGTGAACTGTAAGTGTAAAGTTTTTCTTTTATCGTTGCGTATTGTATCTGTATAATTGTAGTCTTAAAATTAATATTGTTAATTGTTGTGTTGGGAAGTTGAATAATAGTTCATATAATTGCCATTTTAATTGAATCATTAATTATTAGAATAATTTGTTGACACTGTCTATATTGTGATTTGAGCTGATAGGGTTGCTGTCCTTTAATGCAGCGTTAATTTTCCTCTTTCAAAGCCAATTGTTTTTCGTGTGTACAACAATTAAGTAGATCTCCAATTTGTGTGCTTATCCTATCAAGAACTAAATTCAACAATTGCTTTATTTTGATTAATTATCTTACGATAAATAACTAGATAACAGATTGAACAAAGAGGATTGTCTTTTCATTGTTTGCTTAATCGCTGAAATAACATTGTCCGGGGGCTGTAGGCCCATCGAAGTCACAATTAGCACCCTTTATTCAACAATAGAATAAAGCTACCTCTGTCGATCCCTCTTTGTCTCTTATCTCTGCGTGCAGTTACCACAACGGCCGAGTAGGCCTACTGTGATTTCAATGTTTGTACAAATAGATTTATCGTATTTATAGATTTAAACAGGTCTATCTAAAAAGTGGAATTGAGGTTTATCAAGGACAATTCCAATTCCAGTAGATTTAAATATCGTCAATTCCAATTTCAATTCCGACTTTTCCAACTCTGCCCATAGCACACAATTGCTACCCAAGAGTGCTGGATTTAGGCAGAAATTCATGAGTCGTCTTCTATCTCTCTACCGTGTTATCTATCCCTTTGTAGCCAACTTTAAGATCAATTTAGAAGCAGCTGTTGTTGTGATGGAGGGGATAAGATTCCTATGACACAAATGGTCAAAGAGGGTGTCTTTAATTGCTCACTCTTTAGACAATTGCAACTTGCAAGCCAAAGACAATCAGACTACACATCGATAGCTCAGACGTGTCTTATGATCTTTGAAATGTTCATCTTGCTAATATGTATCGGGGCAAAAAAATCAAAAGATTTCAATGTTCGAAACTCATTCATTTTCGACTTGATTGTTTCAATGTAAAGTACAGATTCCAGGTAAAGTTTCAGGAAATACCTAGAAATCGGCTAAATATGGTGCATCTACAGAAATAGACAGGTCGTCTCTTCTTCTGTTTGACTAGAAAGGAAACATTGGAACATGTAACGTTAATAAAATGGCACAAAAAGCTGACATAATACCATAGCAATCGAACAATGAGCAGCTAACTTTTTTGATAATGATCGGAGGGCCCATCATTATCGAGAAAACTTTTGCGCAATGATCTGAATTCTTCGCATCTGAAGGAATCGTGGCGATTAGAGCATTTTGAAGGAATTCACAGCAATCCGTAAGCGACGCACTACTATTTTTCCAATGTCTGCAGGGCATTAAAATTTCTTTTTGCCCACTTAGTAAGTTCCTGCATGTGCCATAGTTTTGAAACTATAGCAAAGTGATCAATATATACTATACACAAACTATAGCAAAGTAAGCCATAGCAAAGTGATGCGCTTAAACAATCTAATTCTGTGGATGCATCACACTTGCAAAGATGCGCATTTGTCATGCTGTCATATTTGTCAGTGTCATAACTGTGGGTGCAAGTTAATTAGCATTAGTGGGACGCTACTGTGCTACAAGATTACTTTCACAAGTGAACTTTACTTCCACAAAAAAATTCCATTAAACAGGCCTTCACAAAATAATAATTTCATCTGAATTTAGTAATTTTCTCACTCCTGACCCATCGGACGAGTGGTAATCTTTTTTACCACATCAACCCGTATCTTTTTTTTGACGGATCCCAAGGGCGTCCCAAAAAAATAATCAAATTAACAAAGAGATCAATGCGATTCTAATGGCACCACTACCGACCTCGTACGATGCCTAGAACGCCCGCAAATTGCATTTGAAAAAATTTTAAAACTTTCATTTTTGAATGATGCGCTCGTCATTAATAATCTCGCCGGAGCAAATGCCTACACACTTTCTCGATTAGTCCCTTCTGATTTTATCATAAATTCCAATTCGAAAGATAGCAATCAGCGTCGACTATGTTTTTCAGTATAACTTGAATTCGATTGCTAACAGTCGAATTGCATAATGTGTTTCTTATTTTCTGCTAACGTCTGTATCTGAAGGATTCTCATCTGGCATGTTGACTCTCAACTCCTTTGACTGAGAAAGAGCAAGTCCATGGACTGGGGGCTAAGACGAAACTAATAATTGGTATTCATGAAGATTGCACAGTGATAGTTCGCCTGAGCACAGAATAAAGAAATATCTTCAGACTTGAAGAAATTTAGTACGAAATTTCCTTAGTAGCCGGAGACGCTGTGTTCAACCCTGTAAGGACTCGTCAGTGCGGCTCGGAATGGCCCAAACCAGCTTAAAATAACTAAAATGGCAGAATAGGCTGAAGAACTGCAGCTTTTTGTTGTGTTTTTGGAGACGCACATATGTTATATTCAGCGCTGAACTGATCAGCCATTGTACAGCGAAACGCAGCGTCTACTGCTGCCCGGAGGTTTTGTGCTTACATTGTTTAAGTCTAAGGACATTTCTCTGATGCTTGGTATATGTTTGTCACTGAATAAAGTCCCATCGAATCTCACTTGACATAAAATAAGCATTCCATTCAGAGTTGAATTGGTTTAAACGCCTTAGGAAAATTATGTAAGACTAATAGGATCAGTGGACAAGAAGACAACGAGATGATTTTGTTTGTGTTGATTAACATGCTGCACAATACAGCGGAAATACATAAAGACATTGCAGTTTTGCGCATCACCTTTGATGACGAATCAGTCTCACTAAGAGGGACATTTTAGGATCCTTCTGGATCGGAAAAAGATTGATCACATGGATGGATCTCACTGATCTCTACCACGGACGATTCCACCGTTTACTTAGCACACTGCATAAGATGCCCACAGTTTCCCATTTCAATGTTCGAATCATGGATGGCTAGAGTCAGTGGCGTATCTAGAAATTCCGGTGGGGTGGGGGTCTGTGAATACCAGAGGAGGGTGTGTGCATTCCGACTTTGCGCACCGCGCTCTGGGGAGCACTTGGGTTCGCCAAACTGGAGTGCGGGTCGCAAAACATTCATTTGGAGTTCGCACAAGTCAGATGAATGCATATGATTCATTCGCTCATAAAAATTTTAATTCATTATTTAAATTTTCCAGTAATCAATTGATAGAAACCTTCAGAAATACCAGTGCTTGCATGTCTGCATATTTGTACGTTTCCTTAAAATTTGTAATAGTTAATTTCTTTATCTTATTCGCAGGCTATATTTGCAGACCTTACTCAATACTAAAATAGTTCTTCGAAAAATAGAGCGTCTGTAAAAACCTCAAATGACTGTCAACATGTGAAGCAAGTAAATATAATTTCCGCAGCATGATGATTTTACTGCAGTTGTCAAACCGTGCATGTATAAATACTAAAGTAGTCATTTACAAATTATTTGATCGAAAGTTGATCCTCGATATACTCTTCAATAAAAAGGTGTGGGTCACTGTTTCGACATCAACATAAGCTGCAGGGTGAGTATAACCTACAGATCTCATAGACATTCCCAATCCCAGATTGTCATAATTGAATGAAGAAAATTGAAATACCATTTGGCTATCCGGTGGGGTATGCATCCCGACATCCCCCTCTGGATTTGACACTGGCTAGAGTATATGGATGTGACACTCTGGTTCGCTCTACCTGACAGCAGGCCGAAGAAATACTGAATATCGCAAATTCGAATTGTTTTCGCATCATTTTTAGAATGAACGAATTACAAAATTTACTATGAGAATTAAAAGCACTCAATCATCCCGCAGTGCTATTAGTTGAAAGGAATTCAGTTTATGTATTCTCTCTGCAAAGTTGTTGGTATGATCGTATGATTAGCGCGTTGATGGAATGTCAATGGCGCCTTGGTTACAGCCGAACATTGACCTGGTATGCCACAGTTACGGATTCATTCGCACCCAGCCATCTTCATTTAAGTGCTAATAGTTCAAGGTAATGTCGCAGAAGGAGCGGAGAAAAAGAAACGCAACAAATATGAGAATCTTCTGCGACAAAGATATCAATTTATGCCCATGGCTTTTGAGACTCTTGGTGCTCCTGGGCCTGAAACGCTCGAGTTCTTGAAGGAGCTTGGAGCCAGAATTGCAGCGGCAACTTCGGACACTAGGTCATTCTCCTACCTGATCCAACGGATTCAGTTTGTCATTCTTGTGAGCAACGCCGTTGCCATAAGAGGCACGTTGCCGGTGTAGGAGCTTTTTAATTTTGTATTTATTTTCCTTTGCTTTTTATCGACTTTTAAGGATTTTTGAATAAGTGAGCTTGTTAACTTTCTGTTTTCTGTAATTTGATATGATTCTTTGATATATACTTTACTGATTTCTTACGTTTTTAATATTCTACTCACTCATAATCAATATTAAATGCTTTAAGAAAAAAGACGGCAATGACGTGAATGCTATGAACTAGAAACAATATCTATGATCTTGCATACTTCAGAGAATATTATGCCAATTCTCTAGTGTCTGATGAAGTACATTCTAATAAGGGACATGAAAGTAACACGTGAACAACAAACAGCTTAACATAAATAAAGACGGTCCGAGAGAACTCGAATAGAATGACACAAAACTTCAGATGAATAAAGTGCATTAGTTGACTTTTAACTAATTCATTCACATATTCTACCTCCACAGATTTGTCTCGTTCATCTCAGATTGACTGAGATCCCGAGGTGTAGACTAACTGCAATAGGCTACATAGTAACTAACACGTCAAATGCTAGCTTGAACATTGTCAAATGAACCCAGATAAATATAGCAATTATTTGTATTGCATTGTTTGAATAATTAGCAAAAAAGTAATTGACTAGCCCATCTTTTGATTTTTGAATAAATTACTCAATGATCATTGACTTTGAGAAAAAAATTAATGATGCGCCGCAAGCGAAAATCGAGTATTTATTCTATTAAGGGCGAAATCGCTGTGAATACTCAGAGTTCTAAAATACAGATAAATTCCCTCTTTGTTGAATAAGCTATTTAGAAAATCGAAAAAAAATAATCGTTATCTGTATTCTACGTTAATTAGATAATATTGCTATTCTATCAAGTTGAAGAGCTTTATATTTTTCAGATGTATATTTTTCACGGAGGCTTTTTATAATATAATAATATAGAATTAATACAACATTATTAATTTACTATAATTAGTTATAATATTATAATAATTAACAATAATTAAATGATATGATATCATAATTATAATTATATATAATAAATTATATTATCATTTAATATAACATCAAATAATATTATCTATATTACGAATTATCACTCTTTCGTGCTGAGTGATCAGTAAGAATGCATAATGTGCCTATTTTAAAAGTCTTCGGCTTGACCCAATCAAGGTTTGAACCCAATTCTGGCGGACGCAGAGCAAACGCCAAGCACAAGGCCACAGTGCCGGTAAACATTAGTATAAACGCTGGTATTAGTTGATATCATTAGCTAATAATGCTTCCTGTAATATGCTCATCCTTATAACAATTTGTAAAGACAATTTCCTCAGAAACTGAGAGGAATCGAACCCGGTTAGGCTGATGCTTGCGCAGCTGGCTTGCAACCAAAGTCAGCGCATCAATGGTAAGCTTACATTGTCAATAATCATTGATAAAAGACTGATTCACAGTGACGTCACTGAATTAGTACTAAAGTGCTTGTCGGGCAGAAAAGTCCCAATAGCAAGGACAACCACATACATCTGAAGAGCATGTCAATAAGCATGTCAATCATCAGTCTGCTGCATCATGAGCAGTCGGTCTTTTCACAAAATATAGTGTCACGGTTTTCGGAAAATTTGAGGTAATCATCCAACCACTATGAATAGTGAAATTAAGTTGATCTATGAGCAGCGTTGTTCTGCGTGGAAGTATTCATCCACAAATTTTCGCATTCAAAAGTCGATGACAAGAAATCACTAGTGATGACTGGAATCGCTTATCATTTGTAATCGACGAGGTAAGTCTACCAGCTTATTCAATTCATAGAAGCATCAGATGGAGAATTGTCATTGCGCCACCAATATGCTGTTGAATTCCTTGAAAGTTGGCAGCTACAAAAAACCAGCAAATTATTTTCTCTGATTAAGTTTGGAGATTAAAAGAGTGGATATTTAAATACTTGCATTACAAGTGGGGTTCTGTCTCAAGCTTGCGAAAATTTCACGCGATTGTTTTGATGGAATGCAAAAACTGCTAAATTGCTTGCAACATCTTTGCTAGAATTGACTCCCTTTTTTACAGCATTAAATGCATTTTCAATAAAATGATTCCATGCAAAAAAATCTCTTTATCGATTGAAATCACAAGTACGTAGTTCTTAATCTATTAATACCATATCTTTGATCTTTGCTGAATCAGCAATTTATTATTTTATATTATTATTTTTATATATTATTTATTATATATTATTTTTATTATCTATTATTTTTTATTCCGTGACATTTTTGGCTATTCATTAAGTTACTTAAAATTATGACATCATAACACGCCTATCCGATGCAATACCTACGAAGATCAATTAGTATAAGCCTTGAAGTAGCTGCATTTGTTTATCAAATCTCAAGCATTTTAAGAAAATTCAGTATACATTTAAAAGATATCTGTCACAAAAATAATTGCTGCACGATAAACGATTATTCTTGCTCGTTTTTCTCATTTTTACAATATTCTAATGACTTCATAATTCTGCTAAATGCTCCACAGGATATGCTGCAAATGATATGTAGATCTTTTTGGAAGGAAAAATTTCAATGCAACCCTCATTGTAATTAGGCTTGCTTGCTTTGAACCCTAATTGCGCTGTAATATTTATGTCAGTCTTGTAAAATATGGAATATATTTAATAAAAGTATATTTAATTATTATATTTTATTAATTATTATAATATCTAATAGCATATTTAGCTATTTGTAATTTGTAGGAATTCAACTATGATTTCATGAGCTCATAGAAAATTAATTTAAAGGTTTACTCTTTATCCATTCTTTTGTATTGGGAAATAAACATTTACAGGTATGCTGTTTTCAAAGCGCAGAATATATTTATTTTTGAACAGACTCTGAAATACACAAGCCGTTAAAAATTCTGATAGTAAATTGCAACTATCGGCACTTTTGCATCAATATTTTTTCTATCACAACTAAGCATTATTTTCTCATGTTCTGTAATCAAACTCTGTCACTTTTGTCACAATTATCGGATTTGTGCTACCAAGACGAAATATTTTGATGGCAAATTGCAATGTGGTCCATTGTAATTATTTGCGCAGATGTGGATGCATTTTAAGCTCTAATCTACTGCAGGAGTCAATATTTTGCTGAAGAAGCGGTGCCTTTATTCAGACATTTACTTAATTAGGATGTCTATTTGCTCAAAATGTGTTTGCTATCGTTGTAAACCATTCTAATCGCTACACTACGCTGGTAAAAAATAGATCTGCTTCTTGTGAGAATTAGACTGACTCAGGATTGAAAACTGCCAATCGATCCTTCTTCAAGTCGGTTCAGTGTTTAACTAGTTTGATATTGACTCAGAATTCCCATAAGATGTGATAATATATTCAGATTGTATATTAAATGCTGTAAATCTATAATGGGATTTCTGACTCAGCCTCAGCGATCGGGTTTCAAGAAAAAGTAGTAAATTAGCAAAATGCACACGCATTTTGATGCTACTTTTGTGCTTATTTGTCATCACAGAGTGGACGAATATTATTGCCTCATGTTCGAGCAATCCGCAGACAAAATGACTTTACATTTTTGTACTCTGCTCTGCATAATGATTCCTTAAGTGAAGTATCGTGTCTCCAGCCACTATTTCTGTTTATTTTCGCGGACATCATCCGATTCTCATTTCTTTCCATAAACGCTTATTCCATTCTGTTCTATTCTATGTATAAAGACGAATTAAGTATTAAGGAATGAGTGTAATTCGATAAATAATTGAAGACAGCAAGATGTGAGAACTATTTATATCTAGTAAGCTAATATATCTAATAATCTACAGGCATAACTTCCATTAAGATTCATGAACAAACGATTGAACGTCTCATGTTGCAGTGCACGAAATAAATTGTACAGTCACAAGGCTACTAGGCATTCGTATTATTTTTCAGAGCTGCCTAGATGCCCTTGTGAAAGTTATGTACCCTTGGACTTTCACAGACTGACTTCAGCTCATAAATTATTCATATCCCTAGTGAATGAAACCCATCATCCGTTGAATTATATCAGTCCTGATGTCAACAAGTATTCAAAACCTTTCAGAATGCCATATTGCAATTCTACCATTAGATCAAAACAATTTCTAGTTTACATAATTCGCACATAACAGCGCAATATTTTTTATTTCGTTGATAATTTGCCATGCTCTTGCTTTCTGTTGAGTTTTCCTTGCATTTTTATAGTCTCACGGTTTTCTTTATCGTGATTTTCATGAAATGAACTTCTAGTACTATTAAAATTATTATTACCGGGTGACGGAAATCGGTCTACCTTGCTGCTCTCCAACTTTAGCAGATATTTTACTAAGATCGCTAATTAATAAATTGCATTTATCGGGCTTGAATTCTTGCATTTGTTGAGCTTGAATGATGTGAAAATACAAAGCTAAAATTTACACGCAACTTCTTCATCAAGTTTCACGGAATGCACATGTAGTTTCTCAATAAAGTGCCCGGTAACATTTTTACCTTGTGAATAACGAAGCGATTTGTAAAACATATATTGTATATTGATTTAATACTGCCTCAATCATTTATCAATTTATATAAATTTTCTATCCTGCAACTTCATTACTTTTTTACGATGATGTGATAAATTGTTATTAGAGAAATACGAACTTAAACTAATTTAAAATATTCGTGCTTGATGGGTGTGCTAATTATTCTGCCAAAACAAACATAGATATGAAAGATGGCGTCCTATTATGTATTGGGAGTATTTGGTTGAATAGAAGTAGACATAGAAGTAGAAGTTTCACAAAGAAAACCTGAGTTGAATTAATAAAAAAATTATATTGCCATTGATGCGAAAAATCCAAGGAAAATTGAATATTAATAAAACATGTTTTCAGCAGAAATTAACATTGTTCTGCACTTTTTGGTTCACAGCGCTTTATATTTTAACGAAAGAAATTCTGTGTTCTCTAAGTCCATCATCAATCTTAATTTAGTACAATTTCAATTTTGATTAGTGAGAACATCGTAAGTTAAATCCTTGGTCTCTATGAAATATTTCTCAAAACATTTTTTGCGTACGTGCATGAGAACATCGTAAGTTAAATCCTTGGTCTCTATGAAATATTTCTCAAAACATTTTTTGCGTACGTGCATGAGAACAGAACTTAAAAATCTCAACACATTCCAGCTTCACGTGGTTTGATTTTTTTACAATTCTAAAGATTTAATCTAACTATAAGTAACACTTTTGATTTTTAGAAAATTATAAAGTAAGGTGCCCCTTCCTCAGTCATGAGTATCTCGAACACCGTCATGTTGTTAAACAAAACACAAAATCATTTAGACAATGCAAAAATTTTTTGTTCGTCCAAAAATGTTGACCGGTCAAAATTGGTCAAATTGGTCAAATTTTCAAAAGCACGTCTTCAGAGGAGTGAAAATCTTTTGAAACCTAAGTTGTTCGAAATGCTGAAAATCGTCCAGAAGCTGTCACAAAGTGACAACATGCTTTCCGGTTTGCGCCGACAAGAGTATAGAGGTTTCAACTATTGCATTCGGAATAAATCATGACAAATTCTATCATTACACTAGCAGCCATGCATTTATTGAATTCTCATGTGTATACATGCAAAAAATGGCGATAAATAGATTCCGATTTAAAACCTTTTTTCCATTTTTTATGTCACCACAAATTGGCATCGACCGCCGTAAAGACAGCGTGTTGAGGCTTACTATTATTGCTTTCCATTTTCTCTGCTAAAAACACATGAAGTACAAAACCACATTAATTAGGACTTTGCACTGCGAAATATTTGTGAAATAGAATATTTTTAAAAAACGAAAGGGAATCAAAGCGAAGAAATAAAACTAAGTTTATTCAAGATTAGCACTGATTCTGAAATAATCACGGAATTAGTACTCAGATAAATTAGCTATAATTTGAGTTTGTATATTCTGTTTCTATTTTTTGAATTTCTGTTTGTATCAATTGTTTCAATTTGTTGCTTGTTTATAAAATGAGGCATTTCAACACTAGAAACGTCTCCTTTAACGTTTTCATGAAGAAAAAGTGACGTCATCTGATGCTTACTCTGAGGAAAACAAGAAGGAGAAGAGCAAAATTCATTAACACAATTCAGGCATCTTTTTAGAACATACTTTTCAACTACAATACAGTCAGGTATACATCATCTAAATACGTTATCCTAGTCTATACTTAGAATAATATAGAGAAATACGGGAATGATATAGCCAAATTCATCACGGAAATGGTGCTAAGTCAATGAATGTGAAAGTGAAGCTCTCTGTCTCAGCAAATTGAAACTGATCGACATACTATTGCTAGAACATGCAGATCTCTGAGGCAATATCCAAACCTGGTCAGATTTCATGTTAGCTCCGATATGCAAGCGACGCATCTTCCAGTATGCTCTTGATTATGCGGTAGTTGATTATGCTGGTACAGAATGTACCAGCCATTCACTTCATGTACGAAAATAAGAGTGATTTCGAATAGAATCTTAACGATTGGATTTTGTCTTACTCACAGAATAACTGAATATTCCAATATGTTCCATAGTGATTTCATGATGCAAAACTAAGCTTTGTCTGATCGGCAAAAAAATTCATTGTTGAAATGGCCAAGTATCCTGAACATAGACAAAACAGAATAAGGAGACAGGCAGAGACGGAGGGATGTGAAAATTTGGAGGGGGATAAATTAATTTTAAAACAAACAAAATGTAAATGTAGGTTCAGCAATCTCAGAAAAGGAGATCATTAATGAGCCACACTAATCAGCACATAGAGTCTGTGTCAACTCTTTGCTCACCAAAGTTTTTCCACTGATGAAGCGCACAAACAAGTTGTTGAATTTCAGCTCCACTGAACATTCACGATTTGGAGAGATTGAGAGTCAGCCATAGTTGATCTCAATTTTTAAACACACAATTTCTATGTTGGAGGAACACTAGCAGACACCAATTTTTGTATTATGAAGAACGTCACCAAGACAGATCTAATCCACAATATTGTATGAGGTTTTGGAAAGTGGGGGACAATTCTGCTTTTCCTGAAGACTGTTACCAACACGTTTACTCGCCGATGACATCACAAGATAGACGAATGCCTTTCCTTGCAATAACGAATGTACACAAACATCATGACGTTTACACGAAATGTATCAACCATGAATTTTTAACCGCTTCAACTAGAAATGTGGTGTGAATATGCGTGTAAATGTAGTATGTGGTGTAAAGTATATTTTACTGGCTCTGACAAACATGTATATATTTGCTCTTATTGCTCTTAGTGCCTCATCAGAAGTTGTTTTTTTCAAATGCGCCTAACTACACCGATGTCTTTGTAAATGTGTGAATTCAGGGTATGGCTGCACAAGTTTACGTTCCGTCTTACCATTTTGAAGACAGCTCACTTTGTAGTTGTACCATATGCCGGAAATACAGAATGTTTTACCGCCGTGCCACCGGTTGCCGGACCGTCAAAACCAGTGTTTGCGTTGGAGCCACTTTTAGATGAACCTCCTTTACTAATCCTTTTATGAAATGCTAAAGTGAGCTTGTATGTGAGCTGAATTACCTCCACAATTGTAATCAGAGTAATACCAATACTCAAGCTAAGAATACCACCAACACCACTGAACAACTGGTCTTTGCCATAAGCTGGACGTTCATTAATTGTTCTTAATTCAAAATTTCTATGGACGTTGATTTGAATAAAATTTCTTTCGATTAAATCAATATTCCTCAATTGCTTTATAACTTCTTCCTTTTCACCTCTCATTGCCTTCTCCTGTAACTGCCGATAGATATCAAATTTGCTTGCATAAGGCTTACCCTTGATGTACTGATCATAAAAAGCCAAATGGTTTGAAATGTATGGCCATTTACTTGTCCACATAGATTGACCGTAAATAAATCTGTGACACTTCTCATGGCACACTTCTTTGCAACTGCTATCTTCCTCTTCTTCTTGTATCCAGCATTTCATATGTTCGACAAACCGTGTCACATTTCCAGAAATATTCATGCAATAGGGATATTTTGCCACAAATTGTGCAGGCATTGGCCATGCTGGATTTAAGCAGCCACACCTGTGCGCTAGAGCAGCTTGCATGCATTCCATACGGCAACCTAAACGCGAATAATTCATCAATGTGCCATTGTGTTCTATTGTGACGTTGATTTCTCGTGTTCTGGAACATGGTTCGTATGGTTCTCCAAGTTTCAGCCATTCTTTGGTTTGAAGCACTGCCCAAGCAGAAACACCCGGACCGACTTTTATGCTAGCGTGGTCTATATCGGGAAATGTGTCAGATTCATGTATCACCATCTTTGCGCCAAGATAGAGGCCGAATATATCTTGATTGGATTCTGCTTTCAACGTCAAAGCATTTTCATTCTCGTTCAAGTACAAAATTAAACTCAATGTTGTAACGTTGTATGCTTGAGATGTGTTTGTGTAGACAGTGTAGCAGTTGTAGAACAAAGGAGACCGTATGACTCTGAAATCATCGCATTCAAAAGTACGATAAACATTAAATCCCTTAGAGACCACCACTTGACACGAATTAATAAAATCTGTCTGTGTGTGTCCAAATTCAGCTTGCATTCCTTTGGGCAAATTATGAAAAAATCCAACTGTAGACTTCACCTTTGATAACATTGAAGCTGCACCCGGGTATCTATCTTGTAAATTCGAAACGTAGTTGTAGAACTTGTGTCGAGACTTCAAATAATTTGGTAGACCCTTAGCTGCCACTCCGGATAAGACTTTGCTGTTATCACGAATAGGATTAAGGTTACAAACAGTTACACTTGGAAACGGATACGGCTCCTCACTTTCCGTATGCTCCATTTGAACCACTTGAAATTCAAGGTATTTTATCATTAATTTTGAGGTCTGATAAACTGCGAAAGTTAGAAGGAGAACAGTGGCTGTGTACCAGATAATTTTCCAAACCATTGATCTCTCTTTTACTGCTCTAGATAATCCGCGAGTTGTTGTTTTCTCACAGAACTCAACCAACGCTTCTTGGACACACGAATCGCTATCTGGTTCATCCTTCTTTGATGCATCCATTTCGTTGGATCCACTACCTCCACCACCGATCAGCCTCTCCTCCATGGCGATTAGTAGCAGCTTTGAGCACTTGATTTAATATCTGTGACTAAAGCTGTCTTCATTACCTTTATCAAAGTATTCAATATTTATAGACTGACCCTATAATTGATGAAACATTTGAGGAGAATGAAGTGAGTTGTAGTCAATTCAAGTCTGGAAATATAGTTCCGTCGAAGACAACAGAAAATATCACCAATGATGGACACTGCAGACTGTATTCGTTAGAATTTAGTAAACTTGTTAATTGCAAGGATCATTCACCGATGGACGAGGTTGAGGTTTGACGTCGACAACAGAGACGATGGGCGTTATTAGACACATCTAGTAATGTTGGACGATGAAGCCTCGCGTATGATGCCGCTCTGTTATTGCGGCACAAGAATGGGAACGAGAAAGAGTGAGAAGCGAGGAGGGAGACAATATGCACGAGAGAGAGGGAGGGAGGAGAGGAGGAGAGAACGAAACAGAGCACAGGGAGAATGTAAATGGAGGCGTCAGAGACTGATAGAGATAGAGATGTAGGTTGAGGACAGAGTGTGACGATGAGACAAATGTTTCAGCAATTATCACTTCTTTTTTAAGAGACAAACATCGAAGGTATACATTCTCCGAAAACTCATCAACGAATTTGTCAGCGGAATTTGCCAATCAATTAGCATACACTTTCTAAAATTAGACGTTCTGAGGTCATCATATTGCATTTCAGAGGAATATTCATAAGAAAAAAAGTAGGTGATCAAGAAATGTTGACGTTGATTGGATTTTAGTCCAAAACCAATGAGAGAGTAGTGTGAAAGGAGTGATAAGCAAGTGTGGGAAAACTAAGATCATGCAAGGATAAGATGGAGAGAAGACAAACTTAATTTTGCAAAGATAGATGTCAACACTCACTTTAATTTTAGCAATATTCAAGTAAGAGTCGACATTCAATCAATACACAATGCTCCAGTTAAGTACAGGTCTCAGTCTCAGGTTTCAGGGCGGTTTCCCGGCTGAACTGGCTCATTTTGCAAAAAATAAACCCTCAGATACCTGAGGAGGGGTCCAGTGGACCCCGGAGCCATATTTTTCTATTCTACTTTTTTGCGGGCCTCAGGATATGTCAACCACTCATGCTCATGTAAAATCATCATTTTCGACAGCGAATCTGCATGTGTTATTTCATTTCAAATGAATCACTAGAAGTATAAAGTAGGTAAATTAGGCAGAGCGGTAATTCAGCATTTATTATATCCCCAATGTGTATACACTTTCGATTTTATTAAATGAACTCAAGGGGGATATAGGTTGATAATTGTTACCGAATGTGAGATATGCAAATTTTGCAGTTTTGAAGAAATTGCCACGGAGTTGAGTGATCATGATTGTAATACAGATGGAATGATGGCATTTTGCAGATTCTCCGTGTCATGACAGCCTTGGAGATTTAGTGTTTGTTAAATTTGCAATTCGATGGGTTCCTATTACTTTCACTCTCAGCCTCAAGAGTATTTTCTTAAGCGTGATCATCTCACAGGCAACCTGCCTCTGACAGAGCAAAATAACATAATCAAAGACAATGATTTCAATTAACTTTGAAAGATATAAATGGATCCACATCACTATTCAGATTCAAGAAATGAAACATGAATTTAGTGAATCATAAAATCATGCAGGTGAAAATTGAATTAAAAACTTGAAATTTTAGCCAAGAAAGCACGAATAAGATCTCGACTTTTTCATGAAAACTTGCATTATAATACGGATCCTGAAACTCCCTTGATAATCATCCTAATTTCCGCTTAGTTAGGATGCTTATTAGCACATATCATTCCTTTTGATATCCAACTTGTTTCATACTACATTGTACTTATCTCGGTAGTATATAAATTTGCAACATTTTGACTTTCCTGAAACTGCTCAAATAATGTTTTGGACCACGGGAACGTAATCTCCGCAAAAAACTGAATCCTTTCATATAAACATTTTCACTGTATACAGACACTTTTTTGAGTCGACACTTTACCTATATATATATATGTTATTATATTATTATTGTTCTAACATCGGACTCATAAAAGAGACAGTCGTGCATATAGTCCAGAAATAAGACCTTATTTATTGACAGTGTCATTCTTTTTTAAAGCATATATATATATATCCCTACTCTATGAGTAGAAGTATGGTAGATAGGCCCACGGGGTCCACTGGACCCCCTCAGGTCTCAGAGGTTGTAGAAATTCCCATAACAAAATTTTTACAATCAGATGAAAAATGATTTTGTGCATGTCCACGATGGTGCATAATGATTGAAATTCATTTATTCAATGTTTACATCATGCTCGTGCATGTGCATTATGTTTGAAGATCGCAAAATGTGAATATTTGGTTTTCGGACATGATCGTACATGACTGGTTGGCCTACATGAACAAATCAGCATAAATAAATGTTCAAAATGAAACCTTATTATTATATTCATAGTTCAACACTAGAAACAGACAGTTGGCAAAGTTTTAACAACAGTAATTGGTGAGTTTCAGATCTCCACAGCTGTTTTCAGGGTCTTAAAATGCAGCAATTATGACTTAGTTTAGGCCTATTTCCAATTAGTATAGATAAATTTGAAACAATGGACAAATGTAAGGGTTATGCTGCATGGAATAAATGAATTTCATTAGAATCAACTGTCTGAGGTTACATGGCGACAGAAAAAACCGCCTCTTAGTAAACTGCTGCTGTGCGAATTGTCGTTGAATTACAAAAACACCATATTTTCGCATGTGTTTGCTGAGAAGACTTAAAGACACTCAAAGGATTAGTAATATCGACTTGCTACATGCACACATCATTGTTTTACTTAAAATCAACTTTCCTAATGCTTTGATATCGATAGAAGCAGGTAAAATAAGAATTTGTAAGAGGTGTCCACACTCCCCCCTCGGGTCTCAGAGGGTCTGAAAAATCCCTCTGATGGCTAATGTGATTTGTCTCCTTTTAAATAGCGTTCAAGTAAGTAATTGCTCTCATAATATGCTCGTTCATGAATGCCCTATATAATTTCCTACTTCTATGCACCTTGAGTTTATTTAGTAATGGCGCAGCACAATTCTACAATTATTATTTTTCATATTTTAATCAAAGACATATTTTTAGGAAAATCACAAAATTTAGCAGATTAGCGAAGAAGCTTGCATAAAACTGCTTCAAAACTGGATGGATGCAGAATATTTCCGTGGCAGATGTAATCCCCATGACACACGCGCAGTTGCCGATATGCACGGCGGTGGAATGTCACTGACTCAAGTAAAGCAAATAATATTCATCATCTTCTTTCTCTGAAACTGCACAACCAAGTCTAGCGATGAAACCCCTTGTTGATTCTCGCATGGAACCGCATGCAGTTTGCCAGGACACGGGCTTGATTCTACTTCCAAGGAAGCATTGTAGTCTACACACATGCGTGTTTGCTAGGACAATTTCCACACAAATGTCCATCTGGAAATCAAATTTCCAAACTGTTCTTATTATCTGCTTATTATACATGATATGAAAACTTAGGATCTGAATTTTCCGAAAGCGAAGGTTATATTTTCAATAATCTCTGATCAGATGCAAAACTAACAAGTAAGCCACTGGAAATCTGGTGGCCATTCAAGAATTTGAAAAAAAGTGTTTAAGTCATAAAGATGAAAATTTTTCTGAGTCAGTCCCCCATTGATGCTTTTGATGAAGAATCTGAAGGAATCGTGGTGATCAGAGCATTTTGAAGGAATTCACAGCAATCCGCAAGCGGCGCACG
Organism: Prostheceraeus crozeri; assembly: GCA_907163375.1. Classification (NCBI taxonomy): domain Eukaryota; kingdom Metazoa; phylum Platyhelminthes; order Polycladida; family Euryleptidae; genus Prostheceraeus; species Prostheceraeus crozeri. The sequence goes on from CAJQUW010010065.1 coordinate 442,868, forward strand.
ACAATTTTTCCTATCTGCGCAAGGTATTGAAAACCACTTGAGAAGTTCCTGCATGTGCCATCGTTTTGAATCAATCTGCACTTCTAGCAAAGTGACACACTTAAACAATCTAATTCTGTGTTTTAGGCCGACTTATTCCTTAGGAATGTCATCGCGTCGCGAATGAATGTGTTTTTTGTAGATGATGCATTTTGATGACCGATATTTGGCCAAATGAAACTATTAACACAAGTAAATTCAAGTAGTAATGTGCAATATGTGATTCTAAGTGTAACAAGCCTAATTTCTTTTGTGACCAGCTGATGAGATACGCATAGTATACATGTAGGTCGGGTGCAATCTCCTATTTCAATTAGATTGTATGCAATTTCTGTCATTGCATCTTTCGAGTCATCCATATTGTTAATGCATTTGATGCCCCCTTTACTCGAATAAATGTCCAGTGTCGAAGTGATCTAAAGGACACAATCAAGGAAAAAAGCACCCATAGGACAGGTGATTGATAAAAACGCCTACAAAGCTGTCATGATTGCATTCCATTCGAATCCACATATATGAGTGATGTAACCATTTTTATGCCATTAAAATGGATAAATGCATGTACAATCAAAAGATAGTGAAGTGTCAGAAAAGCAAACAATTTCCAATTGAAGGCTCCTTTTCTAAAGTGATTTATAAACTAATTCGCACATATTGCACCCGACAACAAACATCGCTGCGTCCGAAGAATGCAATTAAATTTTAATAATTAATTTCTTAACTTTTGCTTCTTGTGTGGAGATGCAATCAATAGAGGCATCAACTTCAGAAATCAATTAGATGCCACAACATAAACAGAAGATCTTCGCTGAAAACTTGAGATTGAAAAATGAATTTCTGTGATTACGTGCAACACCATGCCATTTTTTTAAATTTGTAACCAACACATTTCATAGACATGATCGATCATACTATCACTTTCGTCGGATGCTTGACAGACTGGATGAAACACAGAAAGCAATGAAACATAATGCTTCTTTAAACCAAAAGCATTGATTTGAAGCAGGCCATGTTCTTTCTACTTTTTTTGTACTTTACCATCACATACTCTCCCTTTCGAAATTCCCAGAATGTTGCCTGTGAAGTCCTGAAACTGGTTCTTAGATGAGCAAATTGTTCGAGGTCGATGAAATAAAAGAGCATATCGGCATACTATAAATTTCATTGACGGATACTTTAGTCTTAGTCGAAACCTGTCAAGAGTTTATTCCATTCGTCTGTTCTTTTTGGTAATGCTTTAACCATAGAGTAGGTATATTAGGTAGAGTGGTAACTCCGAATTTATTAAATCTCCAATGCGTATACACTTTCGATTTTATTGAATGAACTGAAGGGGGATGCAGTTGGATATTGTTGCCAAATGTGAGATATGCAAATTTTGCAGTTTTGAAGAAATTGCCACGGAATTGAATTATCATGGTAGTAATGCATAGAAGGAATGATGGTATTTTGCAGATTCTCAGTGTCATGACAGCCTTGGAGATTTAATGTCTGTTAAATCAGCCATTCGAGGGGTTCCTATTACTTTCATTCTCAGCCTCAAGAGTATTTTCTTAAGCGTGATCATCTCACAGGCAACCTGCCACTGCCAGAACAAAATTACATAATCAAAGACAATGATTTCAATTAACTTTGAAAGATGTAAAAGGATCGACATCACTATTCAGATTCATTAGATCATTAGATTCAAGAAATGAAACATGAATTTAGTGAATCATAAAATCATGCAGGTGAAAATTGAATTAAAAACTTGAAATTTCAGTCAAGAAAGCACGAATAATACCGCGACTTTCTCATGAAGACATCCATTATAATGCCGTTCATGAAATTCCCATGATAATCAGCTTGATTTCCGCTTTGTTATGATACTTATTAGCACATATTCATTCTTTTTGATATCCAACATGTTTCATACTACTTACATAGGGGAGTCATCTCGGTAGTATATAAATTTACAAAATTTTGACTTTTTTGAAACTGCTTTAATAATGTTTTGGAAGACAGGAACGTAATCTCCGTAAAAAAGTAAATCTTTTCATATTAAAACTTTCACTGTATACAGATACGTTTTTGAGTAGACACTCTACCTATCCCTACTCTTTGGCCTTAACTTTTTTCTAATTTTTACCAAAGTCTGGTTACTGGAAAAGATAGCTGATGGCCACAGGTAATACATAATATTTCATATATAGAATCATATACATAATTTCATATATATCATACTTTTCATCTCATACATTTCATAATAGCTCGTGATAAGCCTCATTCAGCTTTCTCCTTCATCGTCGATAATTATGTTTTTCAAGTTTAAACATTTTCCGTTCATTCTGTACATGTACATGGACACCACAGAGATATATTTATTTGTGTGTGGGTTAGTCTAGAGAGGACATAATCCTATCCTAACCACTGTATGCAATGGTAGCAAGCGATAGAGATTGACATAGATATTCGTCTCTCTTTGGCTTGTGTGATTGGTCAAACGCGCGCATTGTTGAAGTAGCTCTTATCAGAGAACCCAAGAACTTCAACGGTCAGATTCCAGACAGGCCTTTCAGGTAAAAAGTACGTATCTTTGACTAAATTTTTCTCAGTGAAAAATTCGTCAAATCGGAATATTATTCACACCGTTCGACTTCACGATCTAAATTTACTGACTGTGTACGTTACATGTGTTGTCAATATTCTGGTTCGTCAGAATTCAGACTTGAATTTGCATAATGTTCGATGGAAAGTTGATCGAGACTGCTTCCGATCGTGATCATAAGTGCTGAAAAATGTTATCTATGGACCGAAGCACGCAGACAAAGCAATTTATCTCTGATTCACGGCTTCAACTTTACAGACAGATTCCATTACATCAACAAGTTCAGCGCTAATGCAATCCAATCGACCATTCTCTTCAAGCGACCGATGGGTTTCATTCAACAACTGATTTTCATTTGATGACAAACCTGAACAAGTTTGTCTTCGGTTAGGTGCAGATCACATCAACGATTCGTGGCAGGACGCGCAATTTACATGTTCTTCCAGTCTTTGGGTTTATTCAGATAATTGCTAGCGCGCAAGATGCGTTCGCTCACGGATAAGTATCGACTGAATACAAGAATTGACCGATTAATTGGATACAAATTTGAGATGTAGTTCGAACAGTCAAGCCATGACTTGTTCAATGAATGTCATTCAAGGAAAATTATCGTAAAGCTCGCATTTATAAAAATTCATAGACGCAATCATGGAGTAAGTATATAGTAGGTAGAGTGTCGACTCAAAAAATCATCTGCAGACAATGAAAATTTTTGTATGAAACGATTCAGTTTTTTGCAGAGATAAAGTTCCTGTGTTCCAAATAATTATTCCAAATTGGATTGAATATTCAGCAAATTATTTGGGCATTTTTAAAAAGCAAAGTTTTCCTGTGCTTATATACTACCGAGATGAAGCCACTTCAAATGAGTAGTATGAAAAAGTTGGATATCAAAGGGAATGGATATTTGCTAATAAACATCTTAATCAAGGAAATTTCACGAACCGCATTGTGATACAAGTCTCTGCAAGTCTTCAAGAAAATTTGAGATCTTAGAGCCTTTTAGCTGAGATGTCATGTTTTAAATTCAATTTTCGTTGGCATGATTGTATGTTTCACTAAATTTATGTTTAATTTCGTGAATCTACATCTTTTAAAGTTAATTATGATCATTTTCTTTGATCATGATGCTGTACTCTTTCAGTGGCAGGCATTTGTGATATGATCGTGATTAAGAAAACAATCTCAAGACTGAGCTTTAAAGTAATGGCAACCGAAGAATTGCTAATTTAACAAACCATATTTATTGTGATTTGTAAATTACTTTTCTTTCTTCAGCATTGCTGTCATCAGTCAAATCTGTGTGAATTTCTCCAAAAGTGTAGATATTTGCATATCTCACATGTGCTACATGGTCTCAACTCGAGTTCATTTGATAAAATCGAAACTGTATACACAATGGGGATTTAATTAATGCTGAGTTGCTACTCTACCTAATATGCTTACTCTATGGACGCAATTTTTTGATAGGGCGGCCTACTATGTCATGATATGTATAAGAAGCTAGAATAAGAATCTAGAGGCTTTGCTCATAATTTTTCACTATCGCTACCAGGTCAAATGATGATATGTAAATGAAAGTGCCAACGTACACTGTAAACTGTAGAGTACGAAAGCTGGCTGATTTTGACTACGAAAACCATGTACAAAACGAGAATAACAAAATGTACGAAAGCACTATTGTTCGTGCTCATACACTACGACAGCGATTGACGTCCCAATTGGATGGATGATAATATCCAATAGTAAGCCATCGCTTTCGCAGTGTAAGAGCACGACAATAGCGCTTTCGTAAATATGTAATTATTTTGTTGTACATCGCTGCTTTAATACCTTTGGTACTTTATAGTTTACAGTGTAGCTTTAGCTATCAAAAATTACAGTACAAAATCTATTATTGACAGACAAAATCTCGACAATATTGCAAAGATAATTTTAGGTTTGTACGTTCGTCACGCAACTTGGAAGACAGATTAAGAAAGCCTTGCGAGTTTACCATTTCATGTATCCGACAAGCATTTTTGGCTGTAGGTAGTTATAGGCGATGCTTTGAAATCTTTTATGTCACATGCCAAAAATCCAAGTTATCAAAGAAAGATTCAAGATATCCGAAAACGATCTTGCTGAGAAATGCAAAGATAGGAAAGAATCTTTGTAAGATGATTTTTTCGAGTCATTTGCTACCTCTTCTGTTTTGCGTGTGTGTGCCTGCTGATAAAAGTCAATGACACAATCGCAAAATTTATATTGACAGACTTTCAATCATAATTGCTGACTATGTATTTCTGTCGGATAATTGGGAGCTGCAATTCCTTTCGTATAAGGAAGTTTCCAACTGCAATTTGTTCAAGGAATGTAGATCTTTGTATGTCTAAGTAATTGTCATCATTCTTTGGGCTCTTCTTCTCAATTTTTAAAAAACGAATTGGATGAATAAATTGTTAGCAGCTTCAATTTAATGGCAGTGCTTTGCGCAATAAATGAGCAGCAGTTCACAAATACACAACAGCCAAAATTACACATGTCTGAACTCATTTTCCTCGCATTCCATTATTATTTTTTCAGACTCAAACTCAGTGTTCATCATTCCACTGTTGCTCTAATGCGACCTCCAATACTGAGGAACAACAACTCTACTGTATTTGAACTGATAATGACAAAGTGCAAAATAGCTTGACTATTGCATTCCATACTCATTACAGAGCATAGATACAGAGAATGAAAATGTTAAGTGAATGTTACTAGTGCATTGATCACAAACTATTACGCTTTTTTATTGCCTCTTAAGGGTTCTGTATTGTGTGGAATTGCCTAGGGGACTTAAAATAACAACTTTATTGTTCCAATTTTCTGTTCCACATCTATTGTTCCAATTTTGCTGACATAAGCCACCTAAAGCGATGATTTTTCATCTGATATTTTCAAGCAAAACTGTCAAGATTAGCGTATTTAAAATTAGTAAAAGGAGTCGTTCAACAATAATGTAGAGAATGGGTTGATGGAAGTGATTAGCGGCGATAACGAACGGGTGGACGAAATATTAAAACATTTGAATTCTGCATTACTTAAACTTCCGAGGAAATCATGCTCACATTTATTAAGACAAAGTTACAGAGTCTCCTCATCTCAACGCCGTGCCGTGTCAACGAACAAGGAAACTCGCGGTCAACGCTCCAAAGGATCCTATCCATTCAGTTCAAAGACCCCAGATAGTCTACTACTACTACCACTGCGCTTGCAGAGCAAGCTTGTGGGCACGACTGAGTTGACCCTTGACAATCATAAGGCCGAGTATATACCACGATGGTGTTAGAACAACATGCCTCGACCAACATCTAAGCAGCCTCCTTCCTCCTCGACCACACAGCATCACTTGGAGTGACCTCATCATGGGTCAAGAGACAAATTCAAATCTGTAAAGTTCTGTAGAACTGCATTGGAGCTCCGCATCAGAGAGGCCCTACTCATGCGACTCTCCAAACCACCGGTGTGTAGACAGAAAGAGTTTACTTTTACTTGTGCTTTGATTCTTTGAATTTTCCTCTCTAACTTATTTTGTAATTACTTCAATTTACTTATAAATTTTGTTAGTAACAGATCACACTTTTATCAATATTTTTATATGCAGCATCTTATGTAGCGTAGAACTTGATATCCTGGTAAATGAGCTGTATTCACAGAACAAAGGCGCGTTCACATTAGACTGATAACGAAAAGCGTAGCATAGATGCTGTTCACATTATACCGATCTTCTCAACGATAGCAGTTCCAATGTAAACAGTGGAGCTCAACGATTAAATGAAATATCGTCACGATTTTATCGTTATCGTGCCCTCTCTTCTTCTGTTTGACTAGAAAGGAAACATTGGAACATGTAACGCTAATGAAATGGCACAATATGCTGACATAACACCATAGCAATCAAACAATGAGCAGCCAGCTCAGCATTAACACACCAAATTGTGCGAAGTTTCAGTGATTTTTCAGCGGATTACACAGCAAAGAGACACAGACGATATCAAGCTCTACAGAGAAGTTTGTAAACGTTTTCTTGTGCACCTGCTAACTTTTCTAATAATGATCGGAAAGACCCAACATTATCGAGAAAACTTTTGCGCAATGATCTGAATTCTTCGAATCTTGGCGATCGGAGCATTTTGAAGGAATTCAGAGCAATCCGCAGGAGAAGCACTACTATTTTTCCTATCTCTGCAAGGTACTAAAAATTTCTTTTTGCCCACTTAGTAAGTTCCTACTCTGTGCCATCGTTTTGAATCAGTTTGCACTTCAAGCAAAGTGATGCGCTAAAACAATCCAATTCAGTGGCTGTATTAGTGACCGTGATATTCTTTGCTGTATTTCTTATTTCACTGTTGTTTCTGCTGTCAACACTTAAAGTGGCAGCGTGATATCAGGGCAATAAACATCTTTATGAACTTCCGTGTTTTGAATCTGGTATGCCTTTACAGAGTCTTTCATTCAAGTGCGTTTCTTATCCTTCTTTCTTTTTTCATTGTATTGTTTGATCGATTTCATATATGTAGCAGCAGACCATGATAACTGGTAATTCTGTTTCCCTTAGTGAAATGTTCGCTTTTTCTCAATCAAAATTCAAGTGATTTTTGCATTAAAAGCAAACTGGCTCATCAGCACACACATGAGATTTCAGTATTTTTGCATTACTTTTGTTCACCTTCTTACTATCTCCGCTCTATTTGCGTTCTCGCATTGTGCAGAAAAAACTTACAAGCCTACTATCCTAAACAGATCATTAATAGGCCGCATGCGTCTCTTTCAAGGGTGTCTCTAATAATGTTTTTGCTCCACGTGAGAGCGTCTCTCAATCAGGAGCGGTATTCCAAAGCTCTCCAACCATTTCACAAACTGTTCAATTCATCAAATCAATGAAGGCTATGATCGTTCAATTTCGAACAAATTCAGTTAATTTCATTAAATTCCTTCGTCCTGTGTCTGATGGAGGCTGGGGATTTGAATCTCCTATTTTCTAAAAGACTCGAGGGGAAAAGTGGAATTAATCAGAGCTCTTTTAGCTTCTTACATCGACTCCAAGATGAAACTTGAAAAACGCATTTTGCTACATACGTTTGTAATCACTTGATGAAACATCAGAATTCCGAAGCTTCAGACGCTCCGAAACATGTCACAGACACATTCATAAAACTGAGCTGCTTATCGGCCAGTAATTGAATCATCTAAAGGAATTTGATTTATCATAATTCACTTGTTTCACTTGTTTTCCTCGTTTAAAGTTTCAATTATGATGGTGAGGGTCTCTGGTTTACTCCGAGGGAAAGTTTGGTGACTAATTCGTTGAATGCAATATAGAGTAACTATTTTAGGTAGTGTAGCAACTCAGAATTAATTAAATCTCCAAAATGTATGGAGTTTTGATTTTATTAAATGAACTTGAGTTGAGACCCAATACCAGATGTGAGATATGCAAATTGTCACAGTTTTGATGAAATTACCTCGGAATTGACTGATAATGACAGCAATGCAGAAGAAAGAATAGCATTCAACAACTCCTCCGTGTCTTGACAACCTAGGAGAGGCGATGTTTATTAAATTACCTTAGATGGAACTGCCTTGCTTTAATGCTCAGCCTTTCTTGAGTTTGATCATACCACGTTAACTGCCGGCATTGAAAAAGCAAAATATCACAATCTAATGATCATCATAAAAAGAAAGGATGTAAATGGGTGCACAATACTATTCAGATTCAAATGAGAAATGAAGCTTGGCCTGAGCCTCTACGCAGCAAAAGCTGTCGGTAAAAAATTGCGCTTTTTATGAATGATCTTGGAAACTGGATTTAATAACCGTCGACAACCATGATGAATTGTATTTTAGATAATGCACATCATCAAATTTTACTTAAGTGCCCTGTGTTTCTGTCAATCTGAATTTGAATTTATAAATTCCCATGACTGTAATTTTTGAGTTTCAACTAAAGCAATGAGGCGTTAAGTTGATACGAGGGGTGTTCAAATATGAACGGGAATTTTTGAAAACAATTTAATTAAGCATGAAAAGATGACATTCTATTTGCATCAAATTTCACAAGACAGCAGTTCACTTCTCAATGTAATCACCAGCAATGTCTACACATTTTCTCCATCGATCTGGGAGTGACTTGATGCCATTCTCGAAGAAGGACTTCGGTTGTTGGTTCATCCAGTTTTGCACAACACTTTGGACTTCGGCATCACTTTGGAATTTCTTGCCTCCGAGAAATTCTTTCAACGGACCAAAAAGATGATAATCAGACGGAGCTAAGTCTGGACTGTATGGAGGATGGGGCAACACGGTCCATTTCAATTGTTCCAGTGTCTCGCGGGTAAGGGCAGCTGTGTGAGGCCGGGCATTGTCTTGAAGGAAGATGACGGATGACTGCGACTTTCTTCTCTTTCCTCTGATGGCAGGTTTCACATCTTCTGTTAAGAGACTCGAGTAGTACTGCGCGTTGATAGTCTTGCGACCATGAAGAAAGTCAATGTGCAGAACACCTTTGAAATCCCAGAATATTGTAGCCATTACCTTTCCTGCAGAAGCAGTGGTTTTCGCCTTTCGAGGAGGAGGTGAGTCGGGATGTCTCCACTGCATGGACGCCCTCTTCGACTCGGGAGTTGAATGATGAACCCAGGTTTCATCACAGGTTACGATTGCTTCGAGAAACTGCGATCCTTCATCTTCATAGCGCCGGAGAAGCTGTTGGCAGACATCAACACGCTTTTCTTTTTGCTCATCCGTAAGAAGTCGGGGCACCCAGCGTGCAGACACTTTACTGAATCCAAGTTCTTGGTGAATGATGTGTTCAGCACTTCCAATACTGATACCAACTTCTTCGGAGATTTCACGGACTGCGATGCGACGATTGTTCAAGATCAATTGCTCCACCTGCTCTGTGGTTTCTGGTGTTACTGATGTCCTTGGTCGTCGTGGATGTGGCTGATTCTCAACTCGATCACGACCTTCCCGGAATTCTTTGGCCCAACTGTAGACTCTTGTCTTCGACAGACAATCTTCTCCAAACTGTGTCTGGAGTCTGGTGAATATCTCCGATGGCGATACACATTCAGCTGTTAAGAACTTAATGATGATGCGCTGACAAATGCTGGCAGGAACTTCTTGTTCAGACATGACTGCAATGAGAGAGTGACTGACTGACAAGTGATTATTATCGTCACAAACAAAAGTGAGCAATGCTTCATCGCTCTCTTTCATTGCATTCGCAGCTGTGACGACGTGATAGTTGCTGAACAGCGTTCAGAAATCAATCACGGATGTTGAAACATCGCTTAGTGAATTTCTAATGTCAAAATTGTGCTTTCTAATTCAGGTAATGAGATAATAACAAATTTCAACTCATTATAATTTAAATGCCAAGGATGACGCAACGTCTGAAGTTGATTAGTGTTTCTATGAAGAAAATGCGCTTTTATATATGCACTTCGCATTGCACTTCGACCTAGCTTGAGGGTTGAATAGTAAATGTTTCTTGTTGAAACAAATAATTCTAAAGTTTTGAGAAGTCTTCATTGAAAACCTTTGGTTACTATCGGCTTGAAACTGATAAAAGTTAGGGAAGTTAACTATAAGTCTATAACAAAAGTTAACTACAACTTATTTCAGTTTTGGAATTGCTACTTTGCTTAATTGCTAACAATTGAAGTTAATTAAACAAACAAAGTGAAGTGCAAGCATTTTTAAAACAAAGTGAATCAAAATAATCTTGCAATGTCATGTTACTTAAATTGCTTTTTTAGAAATGTTCTAGTGTTGCCTTATTATCACTATAAATACGAATCTGCTGAATTTCTCACATCAATTATTTAGACGCTCGAGCTTCTTCTCAATTAATATTTTCTGCTATCGAAGTTTCAAGAAACTACTATTTTTCCAGCTTCAGTTTTTGCATGCTCGCATATCACTATTTACATTGATGAATAGTCAATATAATGGAAATGAAATACAACATTGTAATCATTACATTTTGTTTATGTACATTAGAGTGTACAAGCGGAATTTGCATAACATGATAACTGATAGTATTTATCGATATTGCATCACATTTATTTGAAAATATTTGTTGCATAATTTTCATAAAAATTTCATTTAGTACTACATGTTCAATGATCGAGTTATTTTCTATTTTTCGACCAAATAATTCCATTCGAATACCTCTAAATACCTTCGTTGAAAATACCCACAGTAAGCGTCAAATAGAAATGCAATACAAAAGTCTAAATGGATATATCACGTCCACCAGCTATATTCAAATTCATTGTATAGTTTGTAGCAGAAAATACTTAAATTGTGATGATATTAATAAAAGCAATTGACTGTCAATCTAAAATCAATCGAGAGCGTTCATCATAGAGCAGAACTTGTGTTTTACAAAATATGCATAATCTTACTTAGAATTCACTTATTCCATTGATTTTGTTTCAGCATTGCTATAACTCAAATGATTTTATTTTGCGTGATTTCGTGGATGAATTTCTGACAGAAACTGTATCTAATTTGTCAGAAGGAACCCAAGGATGTAGAAGAATTCCCTCCAGTGATAATCGTTCTTTTGGTGTCATTTTTGTACATCTATCAATAAGGCTAACGGCCCCTCTTGAAATACTGACATCTTTAGACTTCGACAATTTATTTATAAATGCGATAATGCCATCTTCTGCGATCTTAGCACGAATTCTCCCTTGATATCCAAAGAACAGTTCAATAAGAATGCACCCTAAAGCAAATACGGTTGCCTTTTCGTAAGAAACCAATGTTCCAGAGGGACTTTCATGTTCTGGAGGAAGATAATCAAACGTTCCCATCAATGTTTCTCCTGAGCGTTTTATCTCATCTATTGTCACCCAATCAATAGCGCTATACATTGACCAACCAAAGTCTATGATGCTCAACCTACCATTTTTAGTATTTAGGAGAAAATTATCAAGCTTTATGTCACGGTGTTTGATCAACTTCTTCTTAAGGTCATAGAGAATATGAGCCATTTGAGAAAAAATGCATTGTATTTGTGTTTCTGATAATGATGCTTGTTCAACTATTACATCAAGAGGCACTGAATTGTGATCATCCTCGACAATTAGGAAAAAATTTGAATTATTATTTATCAATCCAAGTGGCTTTTTTACACCGCGAACGTTATGCGCCAAAACCAACATTGCGTACTCAATTCGAGATGATTGCTCACAATCCATGAAATAACTTTTCACAACAACAAATTGGCCTGTTGATCTAAGTTTGCCTCGAAATACTCGACCCTCACCTCCATGACCTATTGAAACCATGTTATCTATCAATTGATGAATATTAGTTATCTCTCCTGTTATTAACGCATTTCGAGGAAATTCTTGCTGTCGTACTTGTTCATTAAGGATTCTTTTGCGAGTTTCCAAAAGCTCCAATTTAGATGAGACATCCTCCAAAGAATTCTTTGCTTTAGAAATAGACTCAAATAAAGTTTGCATTTTGTCATTCATTTTTTGATAAAACACTTCATTTTGCTTGCCTTCATTGATGTTGAGTGATGGCAGTTCCTCCATTTCATTGACCAATTGCTTTTCACCAACGATGTTCACAGTTGCTCCAATCTGTTTCCGTATTCTTTGAACTGAGTCCCTGATCGATTGAGTTTCATCGTCTAAAGACCTAATCTTGTTAGTATCGGAATTACCATAATTCTTGTATTGATCAGACGAATCACTGCAATAATTATTTTGAAGTTTAGTTTGTTTTTCATTGGTGGTACTCTTGTCAACAACGTTTCCGTAAGGGTTAACAGGTTCCGAATTTATCTCAATTTTATTCTGGAGCGTGACTTGTGGATTGCTTATTGAACAGGATGGTATATGGATATCGACTCCTTCCATGTCCACTGCTCCATATGATGTAATTATTGTTGTACATTTGTGAATTCAAATTTGAAGCCCACATTGTGATATCATTGCAGAATCTTACAACTTCTATGGAAACCTTATACATGGATAGCCGTATGCCTATGGTAACCTTTATACTAGATAAATATCTGCATTGGAAGCAGAAATTAGGATATGCATTCGCGCGCTCTACACCATTTCCAGTTTAATTTCAGACAACATCAACTATATTTCAGATATCATCACTTTAATTTCAGATGCATCAGTTTAATTTCAGTCCCTGTCACTTATATTTCAGATATCATGTAATTAATTTCAGCTATGGTAATTTATATTTCAGACAAGGTTTAATTTCAGATATCTTTTGTGCTCTATATTCATAAAACATGACTGCGCTTATTGATCCATTGGGGCCTACTGTTCTTGACATACAAAAATTGAAAGCGCTGATGCAGCAGATAGGCCGATCATATCACAACTATGCGCATGCATCTTCATGCAAATGCACGTTGAAACTACTGTAAAATAGCGAAAAAGAAGCCTGTATTCGCAATCTGGAATCAGTGTCTCCTTTGGACATGAAATGCTTCGAAGCAATCATATGACACTATAGCCATAAAATATTCTCTGCTTTTATTATAATTCCTTGTATATCGCTACTCCTCCCATACTGTTTTTCCCTGAAGACTTGAACATAGATGATAAAACTACATTTCGCTTGCATCACTTACTATATATTTGCATTTCAAAATACATTTGAACACAAAAAACTTTTCAAAAAGTCATCAAAAGTCACATGCCGACTTGCATATCTTGCAAGTCTATGGCTCTCGAATGGAAGGACAGAGAATGATTGAAGCAACGAAGACAGTCTTGCATTGATACTTGCGTCACAGCATGATTGACTTCGTCTTCCAATCGGCGCATTCTTTGCTCACCAAGGGGTATTTCTCCTGCCGTAACTGGAGGATTGCCCAATGCAGTCTTGACATGATTATTTATTTTACTCCAAATATTCTCAATTGGATTAAGCATACACGAATAAGGAGATAGTCTAAGCAATTCTGCACCATTGAATTCAGGTTCTTCAAAGACCCTTTCAAATCGACAATGGCATGGGGCATTGTCGGAAATCACAACTACAAAATTCAAATCATGTCCGGCATAGCTGTGCGCTCTCAGCATGGAGCGAAGCCACTCATTGGCGTCATCGGCCTTAAAATTGCCTCGACGCGTGGTAAAGCCAGTCAGTCCAGTGGACGTCATCCCTGAGATTAGGTGTAAATTTGGACCTTTTGAATTTGGCAGAATTATTTTTGCCCGATCACCTCGGCGAGACCAACCTTTTGTCCTTTTGCAAAACAGGTTGAAGTTTGTTTCGTCAACGAATATCAGCTGCCTGCCGTCTCTTAGGTACTCCGACATCTGAAGACAACATTCTCTCCTCTTAGTCTTGTTTTGATCGCTTTTCATTGACTGTAGCTCCTTATGGATTTTCTTCAATGTCATGATATGACCATCCAAATAATTGCCAACAGTGGAGACAGAGACGGAGGTGCTGAACGCTTGGCGAATCCTTTCTGCAGCCTGCTTCAGGGTCGTTTGACTGTTCTCTTCAAACCATGGGATTACGGTTTGTATCTGCTCAGGTGAAAGCTTTTCGTCTTGTATCCAGAAGTCAGAAGTCAGAAGTCAGAAGTCAGAAACGTTTATTTTTCAAAAATGAAAACACGTTCATTATCATGATGATTACAAATTATGATGCACATGACAATTTGTGATGATATCTATTTACAATTTTGAGATGAGACAATGGAATGATAGCTGAGATGAAAAAATATCAGTCACGCTGGAAGGAGAGGACCTGCAAATGTAATTCACCATTTGATGCATCAATTTCTAATAATGGTCAGGAGATATTAGTTGAATAACATAAACGGCATGATGAAGTTAGTGTTATATTTAAGTATCAAGATTGGTCAATTCCTTTCCTAGTCGATTTGCAAAGTATAATCATAATTATTTATTGAACATGAGGTCCGGAGCAGAAAAAGGGTCTTATTTATCATCATTACATATTTTAAAATAAATAAATGACTATCAAAGTTAAACTTACCTGTAATTCAGAGGAAAATCACGCGTTTTTAATCTTGCAAAATTGTACGTTGCTCCGGACCTCCTCGTTCAGCACGAAAATGATTTAGACTGATCGTCGATAATCTTTCTCAATACGATGCATGTGAATATTAATCACCTAACAAGTACCCTTCCGATTTCTTTATTGCTCTGATGTCATTGGCCATTCTGATGTATTTCGTTAAGTTCAATAGATTACCTACATTTAGCTTCTGCATCATGTCATAGAAATCGTATTTAGAAGCATCAATACAGAATGGTATGAAACGTGTTCTGATATCATTGTATAAGGTGCATTCACAAATGAAATGAAATATTGTTTCCACCTTTTGTTCAGCGCATAAATTGCAGATTCGATCTTCATAAGCAAATCTGTTTTTATAACTGCCTATTCTTACCATTAAATCATGGTTTCCACATCTAAATTTTAGCAAAGTTATGACATCTTTCTGATTGAAATTGAAGGTTAAGTAGTTCTTCAACTGACAGTCAAATTGCGTTAATTCTAAATAGTCCATGCCGGTTTGACTCTTCTTAGCGCTGTCCAACCATTCATTTCTAAAGTGCTCTATTAATCGCGTTTTGACAATGGACTTGCATTTTCTCTCACTTATCTGTAAATGTTTTTGATTTTGCCAAAGATATAATAAATTCAACTGTTTCAGGAGTTTTTGTATACGCCAACACCAGGTATAGGAATATTTCATTTCAACTAAGTTTTCTTTTATGTGGTTGTAGCACATTTTTATGATATTATTGCCATCACAAAAAACTATTTTAATCCAATAATTGATTGCTGCTTTGTAAAAATGATATTCAAATGGCAGCAGACCAAATTCGCCATTCAGGCAATAGTTTGCTGTCGTGTTATTCAAATGATAGAAACGTTTGTAAAATTGTGCTTGAATTTTATTGAGATCAGATAGTTTGTTGTGAAAACAAAATTCTCCACCGTATTTCATTTTCGATAAAGTTAGCATGTCGAACGTATTCTTCACGACTAATCCACCACGTTTCTTGAATTGAATTCGATTTTGACGAATCCAATGATACGCTGTCTTCTTGTTAATTTTTAGCAAACGTGCTGTACCTATCCAGTCGTCACCATTGTCAGCTGCAGAAAGGATTCGCTCTCTATCAGTGAATGAATGCCTTGAGTAGCTGCCTCTCACTGTTGGCTCATCCACACTGTCGTCAATGCTTAACGTGTCAGACATCTTGTCATCAGAAAATCCTGCCAAATTGTGATTTAAAGCATTTGAAATCTGATCACAATATTTGAAATACAAATGCTTTGAAAATTTTCGAGGATATCTACCTCAGACAGGTCGCAGCTGAAATATAATTGATATCTTCTGAAATTAAAATGATGATATCTGAAATATATCTGACATTGTCTGAAATATAACTGACCATTCTGAAATTAAAATGATGATATCTGAAATATAACTGATCAATCTGAAATTAAAATGACTATGTCTGAAATTAAACTGGAAATGGTGTAGAAGAGCAGAGATGTGGATCCAAATTTTTGGACTAGTCCTAGAAATGTCTATTTCTAGGCTGTGAATAAAGTAGGCCTACTGCAAACTGAGGATTCTCCCAGTTGAGCACGACCCTTTCAAAACTTTTCTGCTTTCATGTCCATGAGGCAAGGGTCAGGAATGTCAGCGATTCTTTCCACATGTGGCAGAAAAACTCACCAAGTAGTGACAATTTTAATCTTTTTCGAAAGCATCAAATCGAATTTTTTCATCACTTTTAACACCATGAAGATTTGAAAAATCAATTTATGCATTATAATGCACATTTTGTTGAACTACCCATCGTTCATCATAATACACAGACTCATTCTTGTAGTTCTGTAATACTTATTTATCTTATGCTTGATTTTGTGTTGTGCTTACCTCAGAAGAAGAACTTTTTCTAATGAAGAGGTGATTTGGACAATTTTAGCTAAGCAGCACATTCGAGAATATACAAAATTCAATTAAGACAAAGTGCTACCTAGATTTTAGTGCATAATTATTATAGCCTGTTCATATAAAGGGAAGTTTATGGAGCATACAAAAAGATGATGTCAAAATTCAAAAATTTACCACGAAATCGGAACGGTAAACTTTGGTATTATTTGCATTACTCTCTTTGATTTCTGGTTCATAACTTGTGTATTTCTTCCAAGGTTGGTGTTTATCCCTGTCTATAAGACATGATAAAAAATGTCTAAAGAGAATATCTCGTTGGTAGTACAAATGTGTTTAACTAAATTTAGAACGACAAGAAGATGCAATGGTGCAAAAGCATACAGTAGTCACATTTATCACCGTCCTCAACGAACTTGCGATTCTCAGCAGAGACGGCTACAGATCTCACGGCAATCCTCGCTTCCAATAATGAAGTTGAATTCAGCGGATGGATGACCGTGACATCCTTAGCTGCCGTCTTATCCAAATGCCAAGAAGGCCAAAGGATATCGGCTGGTCTACGCTGATCATGGCCTTGATCGCCTCCCTTCTCGAGCTCAAGAGACATGTTGGCTCGTTTGCAATATTCGAAGACGCAGTCTCACAGATAGTTGTGACGGCCGACGACACTGGAACCATGCTTGCAGGTCAAGGTTAAAGTAGTTTATGCATTTAGACTTGCTTTCACTATTAAAGTGGGTTGGGATTGAGAAATACTCCATTTCATGCTCTTAACCCGTACGAAAATGTATCATAAGAATTATCATGAATTTATGGCAAAAATAAATAGTTCATGATAATCTCCGTAAGGGATGGATACAGGCGTGTGTGCGTCCATACTGTCACAAAAATAGGAAAGCTATATTTAAAAAATGTACCCACACCAGCAATTCATGTAGAAATGCGATCTTTGACAACTTTATTAGATTAAATGCTTTAATTAAATAGAAAAAGTATGAACACTTTAGATGCACTGCAAATTCATACCTTCATAGTCAAAGACTGAGAACTTCCCTATCCGGTAAGCTAAACTTTTGGAAACAACTAATTTGTCCTGAACGAAGATATCGGACAATGGCTACCTCAGAATTAGATTGTTTAAGTGTATCACTTTGCAAGAAATGCAACCTGATTTAAACAGATGGCACATGCAGGAACTTACTAAGTAGACAAAAATAAATTTTTAGTACCTTGCAGAGATAGGAAAAATAGTAGTGCGTTGCTTGCGGATTGCTCTGAATTCTTTCAAAATATTCCGATCGCCACAATTCCTTCAGATTCGAAGAATTCAGATCATTGAGCAAAAGTTTTCTCGATAATGTTGGGTCCTTCCGATTATTGTTAAAAAGTTGGCAGTCGCACGAAAAAGACGTTCACAAACTTCTGTGTAGAGCTTGACATCGACTGTGTCTCTTTACTGTGTGATCCGGTTGATAACAGTCACTGAAACTTCGCAGAAATTGGCGTGTTTAATATTGAACTGGCTGCTCATTGTTCGATTGCTATGGTATCATGTCAGCAGATTGTGCCATTTCATTAACGTTACATGTTCCAATGTTTCCTTTCTAGTCAGACAGAAGAAGAAGCGACCTGTCTAATTCTGTGATGGCTACACTCGTACATAGGAAGGTAGGATCTGCTGACACCACAGAATTAGACAGGTCGTCTCTTCTTCCGTTTGACTAGAAGGGAAACATTGGAACATGTAACATAAATTAAATGGCACAATCTCCTGACTAAATACCATAGCAATCGAACAATGAGCAGCCAGTTCAACATTGTGTGAAAAAAATTGTGCGAGGTTTCAGTGACTGTTATCAACCGGATCACACAGCAAAGAGACACAGACGATGTCAAGTTCTACAGAGAAGTTTGTGAACAACTTTTTCGTGCGCCTGCTATCTTCTTTAATAATGATGGGAAGGACCACCATTATCTAGAAAACTCTTCCGCAATGGTATGAATTCTTCGAATCTGAAGGAGTCGTGGCGATCGGAGCATTATGAAGGAATTCAGAGCAATCCGCAATTGACGCACGAGTATTTTTCCTATCTCTGTAAGGTATTAAAAATTTATTTTTGCCCACTTATTAAGTTCCTGCATGTGCCATCTGTTTGAATCAGTTTGCACTTCTAGCAAAGTGATACGATTAAGCAATCCTATTCTGTGACCGACACTCTATAATAATAAAGTACTAGAACGGTCAAGGACATTGAAAACAATAGAGCGTCGTGGAAATGTGTTTTCATGACAACGGTACCTGAACGATGTCGGCTTCCAGTGGTTGCCATTAAGAAGTTAACGGCAACTTATCAGTGCTTTGTAGATGTTCACGACTACTATCACTTCTCTTTGCATGTGAAAGCATTTCGAAAAAATAACTTACAATAAATCGTCTTACAGCAGGAATCTGCAACTGTTGCATGCTTCAGCAATTTGCTTCTTCTAAAGATCTAGCAATCGACGCATATAGACGAGCGGCTGAAATTTCCTTCAACAAACAGCTGCTGTCGCATAGAAATATATAAGAATAAAATATCTAGAACGGAAATGTAGCTTCGTGCAGTACACAGCAACGGCACAAAAATCGCACGCATTTTCACTTAGAAACATTTTTCACCCGCTGCATGATTGGGTTAGAATCAGTCACAAGTGCAAATCTAAGGTTTTCATTGGTCCCTGATGCCACAACCATGAGTCAATTTGCATTCTAGTCAACTTCAGATAGACAATATATTTCTATGTGCTGTCCATCTCACTGACTTAAACAAAGCGAAAAGTTAAATTTCTGTTAATGGGAACTAATTTAATGGGAGTTAATTTCTTTCTTAATGGGAACTACCATGGATATTTTAGTACTCATCATTGATATCTTACGTATCCAAAATTCACCAGAGTTTGCAATATTTTCATCTTCGACTTCACATCTTTCACCATGAACAGACTTTTTCTACATAGGCCGATTATATGAATGGTAATATTCATGAACTTGTGTTTGATTTTTATAATAAGCCAAGAATGTCCTGCAAAATTTGCATTTTTTGGGTTATAGATAACCGATCGATAGGAATAGTAAGGTGTTCTGGGAAAAGGTTCGGCCAATCAGAAATTCAAAGAATCGATGGAGCATTGAAAACGCATTCAGTCAATGCCATCGACGCATTCCCTAAATTTCGTCATCAATAATTATATAAGTATGAATTTATTTATTTGTATATTCTAATGGGAATAAAAATAATAATGCGAATTCTATGGTTTACTGACTTGTGTTTAAAGGGTTGTATTATCTTTCCGTATTATTTTAGATTACGATGTCGGCTGTTTTGGATTCGCATGATTCGGGCGAAAAAAGCATGGATGTGTGTAGATGTCACATTATTTTTCGCATTCGAACCGTAGCTCTAACATTCTCAGTCCCAGACTGACCTGGGTCCGTTTCTTTCCTAAAATATCACGCCCAAGCTCTGCCTCTGGGATACCCGGTCGCCTAGAAGTCTGAGCGGATGCTTGTCCTAGTGACCAATCCGAGATTAAGATATCAGCCGGACAAAAAGACTTTGAAGATAGAGACCTTATTTTGAGTTATTGGATTCATCATTGCCTTTCCACAAAAGATAAGATATCGAAATTAAAAAGCACTATTACAGGCTTATGCAGATATTTGATGGCTCTGATTTGAGGCGACGAACGAAAAGTTTTTTCAATATACAGTTGAGGGTTATGTTTCAATATCGATTGAGACTCATCGGATGATTTCACCATAGCTATTGAATTCAGTAGTTGTGAAAATGTATTATTTACACCACCAAGGAAATCGTTTTCTTTACATTACTTTACATCGGCTTTCATTGCGTGATCATAACATGACATCATCGCACCATGCATTAAAGCACATAGACCTATAATGCTTTTACATCAATCATAAATCGATTGAGTCTGCATGTACCTCATCATTAGGTCAAGTCATGGGATGAAGGAAGGAAGGACTTTAGATGAGGAACTGAGTGAGGGTAGTCTCTCAGTCATTAGATTAAAGAAAAAAAGACTTGATGAAAAAATGAGTGAGGACGGTCTTGCAGCTGCTGGATGGAAGAAGGAAGGACATAGGATCCTTTGAAAGAAACATTTATGAGAGCTTAAACTTCAGGGATAATAATTGGACTGTGAAACTGAATGCAAAAATCGATTATTTCGGATGAACTGCATGCGAACGTTAACTGAAAAACAGTCTAGTTAATTATGTTAGCAAAGAAGTCACAGTCATCCCCAGGTAGCATGTAGAGCTCTGAAATTACTCATTTTATTTATGAAAAGCAATTTGTCATTCAGAGAATGTAATCGATCAGAAAATTGAGAACAGAGCAACAATGCGTTATTCACATTGAATCACAATGGAAGTAATTCATAGCCTATTGCAAAGAGATACTGCGCAATTTCAGAATTACCTGCATATTTTCGAAGATTTTTGTTCATAATGCATGCCTACAACTAGGGCCTTCAAAGTATACACCTTGTTGCAAGAATGCAATGTAGAGTTGTTGTACGAAAAATTAACACAGTTATCAAGTCCGGGTTAATGGACTCGATTGCTGTGTGAATTTTTAGTACAACAATGCATTCAGAGGCGTCGCTAAGGAAACATCATTGGGGGGGGGGGGTGTTTGCTAAATTTTACCTGATTTACAACTAAGAGCCAAAATTTGCCTGATTATTGCACACACGCATACTCACACACATTCCAACATGTTTCATGTTTATATCCTACAGAAGAGGTACCTGCAGTGTTAGATTTGAGGGGAGGGAAAGTGGGGAAGTTCCTCTGCACTGCCTCATCTCATCCCCAGCATTGGAGATGCACCTTCCTTCCCTGAGGGGGAAGAATATTTCCAGTAGATAGGCTTTACATTGCCTCAACCAGATTGATTGAGCATCAGTTCATTATTTTAGTGAATATGAGCAACATTGACAGGCGCAGGCCTAGTTTCCTCACGATTCTTCATAAGCTTAATTGTCTTATCATCAATAATTGACCTTCTTTGTTCATAAAGATAACAAATAAATTCGAGAAGCAGAAAGTGCTGAATGAAATAATTAGAAGGTAGCGAAACCATCACAAAAAGAGTGGAATCCAGAATGCTATCTTCATTCTTTCAGGGTCTTGATGACAACACACACAGTATTTTATTCATATTAATGTAATAGAACTCTTCACAATCAATAAAATCAAGTTTGGGAACATTGTTTAACTTTCACTCTGTGAATATTGACAGAAGCCCGAATTTTGTGAATTCATTATAGGTCTAATTACAATAAATTACAGAATGATCATCTGCGGAATGTTTGTGTGGATCTTCACATGCGAGACCTACTATGAATTTCTGATGCACAAGGGTATCCACGCACCTTATTTGAAGCATTATTTAACCAAATACGGGTGGCACCAAATGCATGCATTGGACATTCCCTTTCAAGGATCAAATGGGCCTATCTCCTACTTTTTCCATTTATGGTTCAACTGTTTTCAAAATAATTCGCGGGCGTTCTTAGTGCGAGGATGATATTGGTGCTATATGAATCAATGTCCTCTTTCTTTTGATCACCCTTTTTCCGGCTTTGGTTGCAGCGTTGACCCAAAAACTTCCGTTCAAAAGCTTCCCACTACTGCTATCATGCTCAAATCCAACACTAGGTACCTACCTAATCATCTAATCGGTCGGAAATGACGCCTATAGATGAAAAATAATTTAATTGGTGGTTATTTAAGTGGCCAATGAAATGCCGATGACGTTAAGTTAATTTGTGCGCAATTGGATCCCGTAGTCTCGACTGTTAAGGAAATTTTCGACGGTGTTTGCATCGAGAAAGTTAACACGCTGTTGACAATAAACTTCTACGCACAGAGAAGACGGTGTGCCTTATTCATACCGTGCGCTTTCCGCGGTGCGCGTGTGAATGACTCGGCATGAGGAAGGTTCGATGAAATCCACCGTAACGATGACGTCATCTCCTCAAGGGACAACGCAATAGCCAGAGCTTATATGAATCAACGGTTAAATATACACTACACAGCTAGGCAGAATGAGTTGCAGGCGTTTCAGCGTTAGCTGATTCAGTGCCAATATTCACTGGCCACATTATAGGTAGGGTACTGGAATTACATTTCAATTCCACTTAGATATTTTAAATTTAGCAGAGCTAACTCACATCGCCTTATGTTCCAATTTTTAAGAAAATGCGAGGCGACTGTTCCTCCTGCTCGCATATACATGTACAGTCATCCCGGGTAGAGGTCGTTTTCAGCGTTTTCATGATGACCGCTTTCGCGTGACAAATCAATATCATCAACAACAACTAACCATATACTTTCTGGTGTCTAGAAAGGATGAGAATTTCCCGACATTACGATGTGTCTTTGTGACAAGACGTGTTTTTGTGGCTAAGAACAACGTCAGTGAATATTGGAGCTGAATTGCCGGCAAACCGGCGGTTTACCTGAAATTTCTCATTTTACCTGAATCTTTTAATAATTTCATATTGGGGGGTGTTACGGTCCCCCACACCCCCCCCCGGTCGCGACGCCTCTGAATGCATTGCTATTACGCCTCAGTCACACTGAAAGCAAAGCAAACACGGGCGTCCCGAGCAAACGCATGTCCGCAAGCTAGCAATCGTTCTGGTTTGCTTTGCTCCCTGTGCGGCAGTCTACAACTGCTGCAATGATGACTTCATAATTATTTGCTCCAAAACGCTTTGCTCGGAAACGCTTGGAAAAGCTCGCAGTGTGGCTGAAGCCTGAGTCTATGTCTCTAGACACGGAAGTCCAGAGATGTACGCGTCAATTGCCAGATTATTGACGCCGTCAACCAATCCTGAAATTGACGGCATCAATCCTCAAATTTACATCATACTTCATCATCCGTTTTGAAACTCAAACGGTAAATAGACTATGCGTTTACAGTAGGCCTGAAGATCTCTCCTTTCGGCACTCCGCACGAACAGCAAAACAATGTCGACAGATACAAAGGCGAATTAGAAATAAAAGTGAAGTCCAGTTTATCATCAATATGTAAAAAAATGTCGGAAACATTCGCCGATAAGCCTGTAGGCGAAACATCAATACAGAGTCAGCTGATGCGAATCATTATATTGAATCATTTTGATTTTATTATAGCCACCAGGAGTTTACCAACTTGAAAGTGATGACTCATAGACCTCTCGAAGAAATATCACAGAAGGTAGACATACCTAAACCTTTGCTTTGAAGCCATTGGCATACCCATTATTGAGAATATCGAGATTAGGCCTTCCCAACTCCAATATATAACACTAAACCAAACAATTAATGTCACTTTTTTACATTGCCAGATGCGACAGTTATTTTGTATTCGAGAAAAAGAATCGCTAAGCATGCAGTATACAGAAATTTTCAAACTACTTTCAAGTCTACAGAAAACTCGAGCGACCAAATCTTAGCAATGAAAAATTTACCCACTATGCTCTAAAATTTCTTAAATTGATGGCGTCATTGACGGCGTCAATGTACAGCACTGCGGAAGTCTATGAAAACTGCACGGCGCAATACTGCATTGTGCACTTTTGGTCTTGTATTGAGTACTTTTGGTAGTAACCATTGAAATCATCAACACAACAATGTCGCCTAACTGATAGCAATGCAATACATGGCAGTACCTAGCTTCTGTATGAAGTCTGTGTAGATTCAAATAATCCCATTTCGCATCGAAGCGCAAAAGATATCTGATCAGATTTCATTCCAGCTGCTAATGATAGATTTCAATGATCGAAGTCAGCTTTCACTCCATTTGCCACAATATACTATACTTTAGAAGGCTATGCATACAATCAGGAAAGAAATCGTTATCTTCTCAATCTCTATGATATGATGCCTTTCTCACTTCATTATGATCTGATGTATTCAAATTTGAATGGCTTCGCAGATGTCACAAAGATCTATTGTCAAAACCAAAGTAAACTTATGCATTACTGCTACCTTGTGATTCGTGCACAAAGCTCGCGTAAAAATTGTTCCAACAATGCTATCAATGGAAGTTGATGACAACATTTCTAATTCATCAGATAGTGCACAATTTCTAGATCCTGACGTAGCTCAGTATTGTGAGGCAATGGTACGTGTTGCTACTGAATGTGACAAGATGTTCGTGGAGATGTATCGCTCATGCTATCCAAATCTATTTACGTCACTTGTAAAACTTCAACTCTCATTTTTGATTGATTTGCCTCTTGACTTCATGTTATCTGACTCAGATGAAAATGTCGGACTCGGAGATGCCACCCGCCAACCGTGCACCTCATCAGCTTGCCATCGCCAACCGTCGCCAACCAGAATATTTCGATTTAGAACACGAGGAGATGAAAAAGTACCAACACAACAAATTACTTCTCAATTGCTTGTGGGATTTCGTTGCCTTTTTGCTTATCTCCACAAAAAGAACAGGTTGGCCACTCCTTTTCTATTCAGGATACCTGGCAGCAATTCCCGTGTAACTGAGATTCGTGAGCTGGTAGTACAAAATTGCAGCAATTCGATGGACATGAACACCATGATGTCAGTTCTTGAGAATTCCTGCTACTCACCTCATGATGTAGCATCGGCTCTCAAACAATGTCTCTCTATACTCACGTCGAACTTCACTTTATTCTCGTCTGAACTTCGCTCATTATTGGCTATGGTTGCAGGTCTTGGCACCCCAAAACCAGATGGAGCTGGGAATGATCATCCTCTAAAGATTGGTGACTCCCATATTTTTGCATGCAAGCAATTGAAAGCATTACGCTTGCTTCTGCTGCTTCTTCCAGACATAAACTGTCATTTGATTCTGAAGCTAATGGATTTGCTGAAAACAGTCAGTCAGACTAAAGAATCGTGTATGAACACGGAAGCCTTAGGCATTATCTTTGGTCCGGTACTTTTTCCTCCTAGGGATTCTACATTACAGGAACCAACCATTAATCGTTACTGCAATGAACACAATGCACTGGTTGCATTCATGATTGAAAAGTATCCAGGACTGCAAGAAATACCAATTTCAATTGCTTCTGCAATCAGCACCATTCTTGATGCCAATAACAACGTCGAGGATGCACCGTCTACCGTGACTTTTGTGACTCGAAAGGGAAGTGGTAAAGAGGTAGCAAGGGCATACACAGAATATGCTATTTCTGAGCTGTATGCGCATATTGCAAGATGGCCAGAATCGTCAAAGAAACGTAGAATAGTTCGAAAAATTTCGAAGATGAATGGCGGAATAACCCCAACTGTGATTCTTGAATATGAACGCGCTTCCAAACAAGCAAAGACTTGTGAACCAAAACGAAGTGACTCGATGAAAAGTCGTTTGCGGCCCCGCACTATCAAACTACATAAAAGATCAATTACTGGACATAACAAATAATGACAAGAATTACATTTTTTTACATTTCGTAATATATTTGTAGAATTTACAATGATTTAATAATTAATCAGATCGAAAATTTTCGTTGAAGTGTACCTCATTTTCTGGGTCTCATTTATTCGTGAAAACAAGCAACGCTTCTGGATGTCTCTGTCCATCTTAATGTGCCAGGAATTAATAAAATTTCAGAGTGCATACTCAGAATGTGAGAAACATAATCAAATCACTTGACAAATTTTGCTAATTCGAGGTGGGTTTTTTCATACAATGAGAAGTTACTATACATAACTTTGCACTCTTTTAATTTGTTCCTCTTCACCTTTAAGGAATGTTGGGAGCCATGCGCTAAAATATTTGCAATTAATATAAAATAAGAGCTAATGTCAAAGTCATTGAACAAATAAATTTTATTCTAAAAGTTTCATATTGATCTAAACCTGTACACTTAAAGAAACTGTTCTGTTTAAGTCGATGTAAGGCATGATTACATACTTTTACAATATAATTCTTTTGTCAGAAATCTGATCTGCCCTAAAACGTGATGCTCGAACTTTATTCTACTTCTCAAAAGTTAGATCTAATTGCCATCAGAAATTTATTCTAATTAGGCTTAAGTTGATGATTGATGACATTCATTGCGTTATGATTGACGAATTAAATGTCTAGTTAGCAAAAATAGAATTGCAACATTGTAGGAGTATGACAACATAATTCTTGTGATGCAGACATTACGAACCGTTTCTTGAAAATTATCCCTCAAATCATTATTCAAAGCGGCTGATAGAACCGTAGAATAGCCTACTTGAAGGTTGTCGATAATGAAGAAGTTTAGGTACTAAGAATAATTGTTACAACGCATGAGGGATTTTTTTGATTTTTGTTGTTTCTCCGTTTTGTAGGAAATAATGGGACCTATTCAAAGACACAACTACTTGGAAGTGCGTTAATAAGTTTAGGTAATAAATAAGTCTATTCACTACTGAATTCACAGCTGTTTTGACCGAGGATTTTGATTGTAGGTTTTTGGGTCTTCGCAATGAGTGTACTACGAAGTTTTCATAGCTATCTTGACAGCAGTGATGGCGTATCGATGCTGATTATGTACTAGTAATTTACTATAATTTACTTATGCATCCAGTTTTAAGCCTTACTCGATCTCAAGCAGTTTTCGGAATCGCATGAATTTTGTAATAGTCATGTGTTCGTTAGTCTGTCTATTGTAAAATTATTCCATACTTGAATAGGCTATTGCGCGTGTTTCTTGCCAATCTTTTTCATAATAATAAGCTTTATTCCCGTGATGACAGACGCATATCGGTGTACAATCAAGTAATAAAGTCACAATAAAAAGTCAAGATAAATGGGAAGGCAAGAGTAGGATGAGAGAGTAATGCATTATAGATATGAGTAATAAGTATACAGAAGTCACAAATGGCGTATCTGTCTCAGTATGAAGTTTCTGATATTGTTACTGCTACACATGTGACGATGAAAGGATTACGAGTATATTTCATGCGCGTACAGAATACATGTACATTATCAAAAGATGCATATTTGCATAATTATCAGATAGATCAATTTGGATAGAAATTGGTGAAAATCAGCATCGTTAACGAGCTGCGTTAAAGCGTTGCGCGTCATCGAGAGTGCTTGCTTATCCGGAATACCGGTAAGCAGGGTTTTTTAAGGTTTTTGCTACGGGTCATCTGATCATTCCCACGGGTCACACTCAAATCGTCTCAAGATCGACTTTCATTAGTGCACGCCTAACGCATTCAGGATAAGCAAAAACAGAAGTCATGAATGCAGTATAACATTTAGTCTTTAGCAGTGAATTTTGCTCGCGATTCTGCATGCTTATGAGCTATCTTGAGATGAATTCTGGGCATTGATAGTGTTGGCTGTGGCTCACTACATGTAACGGATGAACGCCCAAAATCCACGGTGCAAGTCGAAAATTCCACGGTGCAGAATGTGAGCCGTGGAGTACCTCAAAAATCATTGCCGTTAAGCCTAGAAATCGAATGATGTCTAACGGTCTAAGTTGAGCAGCTGCCAGTCTTAATTAGTAGGTTGCAGAGGCGCTGGCTTTGACTACACCGGCCGCCGGCCCTGCACTGCCGACTTTTTCCGGCTGCCGGTCCGGCCTTGGCTGCCAAAAACCTGGCCGGTGTCAACCCTACTGCACCAAATTTACATGACTCTTTTAGGATTCCGATACAATTTTTAATGGTGCTCATCATGAACCCGTTTTACGACAGAAAGTAACTTGGACAATATTGATATAAAACTTGTCGTATATCAATTCAAAACATTTCGTTAATTAATGCTTTATTTTTTGGTTAATAACCTGCGTACATATTCTAGGCGGTACAGAATGACTTGCTTACTTACAAAATCTTACCAGAACTTGGCTATGTTGGGCAGACAGAGAAACTCAGTCATTTAGCTGACTTTAAAAGGTAGCAGACGTAGAAAAATAGTTCACAAACTTATCGTGAGAACTTGACATATCCGTGTCTCTTCAGTGTGGGATATCGACGTTCACTTCCACTGAAAATGTTGATTATTGTCCGAAAGCTATGGTATTTTGTTACGAGTTGGCGCCATTTAGATTAGCATTACTAAGACGAACTGATTATCTAATTCCGTGTTAAGTTAAGTTTTAAATCCTTATGAATACAAAACAGGTTATAGTGAATAGTTGAGCAAAATCTTAATTAAAATATTATTGCAAATATGAGTTTAGGTCTATTGATTGAAAAGTTACGAATGCGATCAATCGTGCTAAAAGTTGGTGGAATCCTTAGAGTATTTTAGGAGCAGTATCATGTGAACGAATTGCAACGATGTCTGCACATTGGTTATCGATATATTCTGCACATATTGCTTAGTATCAAAGCGGATTCTATAGCGAACCACAAAACTAACCTCATAGAGTAAGTACATTAGGTAGAGCAGCAACTCAGCATTCATTAAATTCCCAATGTGTATACAGTTTCGAGTTCATTAAATGAACATGAGTAGAGACCCAGTAGGCTACCACATGTGAGATATGCAAATTTTTACACTTATGGAGAAATGTACACGAATTTGACTGATCATGATAACAATACAGAATAAAGAATTGTATTCCCCAAATCCTCCATGTCATGACACTTGGAGAGGTAATATAGTATGTTAAATTGGCAATTCCATGGGCTACCATTAATTACTAAAAGCTACAGCTTTATTATAACAAGTTTATTTTCTTAAGCGTGATCATATTCAAACTGTCACTGAAAGAGCAAAACATCGCAATCAAAGAGACTGATCACAATGAACTTTAAAAGATGTAAATGGGTGCACATTACTATTCAGATTCAATGAATGACGCCTTGTGAAAATTGAATTAAAGATATGACATCTCAGCCAAGAGGCTCTCAATAAGATCTCAACTTTTCCTTGAAGACTTGCAGGGACTTGCATTCTAATGCAGTTCGTGAAATTTCCTAGAACATCAGCTTTATTTACGCTTGATTAAGATGCTTATTAGCAAATGTTCATTCCTTTTGATATACAACTTGTTGCATACTACTTATAAAGTGGCTTCATGTCGGTAGTATATAAATTTGCAAAAATTTAGCTGCATAAAAACTGTAAAAAAATTTAGCTGTATTATTCTATAAAAACTGCTTTAATGATGTTTTGGACCACAGTAACGTAATCTCCGTAAAAAAACTTAATCTTTTCTTGTCACGGCATACAGACACTGTTTTGAGTCGACACTATATTTACTCTATGATCTAACTTAATACATTATCTAATGTCTACTCTAATATCTTATCATTTAGTTCAATTGTACATTTAGCTAGCTGTATTAATACACTGTGCGAGCGTAATAGGAAGGAAGGAAGGAAGCGAAATTAGGAAATCCAAACTTGAACTCTTTATTAATCACGAATGCTCGAATTTCAGATTTTTGATATGCTATTCATAAACGCATTTATATCGTAAACTAGTTTGTGATAGAGTGGCAAACAAAAATACCATCTGTGCTATTGCAGTTTTCTTGTATAGCCAGGTCTATGTAATATGAAATATGGAACTTGCAACTATAAAAAGAAATGTGTTCTGTAATGCATCTCTACACTTAGCCTACACGAGCATAACCATGGAGTCTACCGCAGCTGGAAAAGAACTGAAGGGAAAAAGTGAGCTTTTCCTACTGTGCTACATGTACAAACCATCCTCAATGTAATTATAGCTAGAGAGTCAAATTAGCAAAATTTAGGCCAGAAACAATTTTTCACATGCAGATTTCAACAGATATCTTCAGATCTTCATCGTCAAAAAATTAAAAAGAAAATGTTCAAATGAATTCTGCTCAACATCAAGTTGAAGACAAGTACTGACTGTGCATTCTTCGCTTAATTGTTTGGGGAATCAGAGCAATACGATCAGCTGATCCTCATTACTGTACGTTTCAAATACAAAAAGTCATTACTATATTTATAATTGCTGTAAGTTTCATTTATAAGAAGCATTTCTTCGGAAATATACGGTCGCTTTTGCATACAGGATTCAACATGTAACGAAATGTAGATGTGATGCACTTTCCTTCCAAAGCATGCCGTAGTTACATTATCGGGAAATTGCATTGTGAGACTCATTATATTCAGTTTATTCAATTCAGAAATCGAGAATGTTTAGTACATATGATGAGTCTTCTTAATAGCTTACTGCTCATGAAAGAAAATGATGAAAATCTTTATTTAGAAATTAATCAACTTGATTTATTTGAATCCCGACATTACAATTTTGAGATTTCGAGCGCTTACAGCATCGTCGAGAGGTCGAAACTAGATTCTCTAAGCTTCTTACGTTGACTTGTAATACGAGATGTCGAAAATTATAACCCTGATTGCAGCTAATTAATTGATTAACATATCATAAATAATCGATTCATGTTAACAAGCAATATTCAAAGGAAAAATGTAGGTAATCAATCAGATTGATTGACTGTATCGTGCTGCTGCAATTAAAACAAATATTTGTATTACGAGCATATTGAACTAAATATGTATGCATTATGTTATTCTAAAGCTTGTGCAGTTGAAAAGGTGAGCATTATGCCATCGGTAAATGTGATTGCAAATGAACTATCGGTAATAATTACTGCAATTCGCTCAAAGACCAGTCCTTGAATAGTCTTTGATGATGTTAAGGGATGTCAGATAATGACGTCACGCAATATTTTGACTTTTTACAGCCCGCATCGTCACGCTTCATCACGTTGAACGTAATCTTATGAAAATGGTGCCACGCTGAAGCCTCGCCGCTTCAATAATTAGGTTTAAGATTAAATTACGCTTCAGTTTAGTTAGGTTACAGATTATTAATAAAGTAAATTGATAAGGTGAAGTTTTAGTCCGGCAGCCAGAGTGAGTTTCTGCAGGGAACGAGGCCGAAACGAGACTTTCACAGAATGATGTACACCCTATGCTTACTACGAATCTGCACGTCTGCCGAGTTCTACCTGGTTCCTATTCTGTGATTATACTGTATAGCAGTATAACCTACTCTGCAATTCTAATGCTCCTAGAAATTTTGTCTGCAACTCACTAACTTGTTGGTGTATCCTACATTCTTGTGTCTTTGCTTATTGAGGAGATTAAGTGATCACCGAATAAGTTTATAAAGAATTGTTTCATTGACACGTAATCATTCCTTAGATGCTGTAAATCTTTAAGTTGCAGAGTTCGCTTACGACCTGACGAACCGTTTGCCTGAACTATTGACCTGTCAAGCATAGCAGGCCTATATACAACAATAACCACATGCATGTACGTGTAGGCATGTAATGATGTCACAAATAGTCCACAGGGGGTAACGGGCCTAGCGACAATATCAGCCAATAATTTGATTCATTCATTGCAGGTGGCGTAGAGTGTTCGTGTGGCAAGGTGTTCGTAGCTTGAAAATGTAGTCATTTTTCACGAGCAATTATGATAATCTAGCGATTATATTTGAAAAGAGCGGATCAAAGTGCGTGGGAGACTGTTGACAGTCCAGCTGTGATTTTTCTTTCCGCCATTTTGAATTTTCGTAATTTCTTCAAAAAGGGCTAACCGTATGATTTTTATAACTGTGATTTTCGAAAATTTCATGCAAAAATACTTCAGAAACCGTCGAGAAATATTAATACATATTTATAATTAAAATGATAAATATAATTTCTATAATGAAACTGCAAAACCCGCTGTTTATGAAATATGTTGCAAACAAGAGCTCAATGTCTAATGTCAGTCTGCTAATTAAAAGGCCTACTATGCCCCGTCATGTGACAAATGCAAAGCGGTAGAGAAAAGGACACGAAAGAATTATCTGAAATGGTAGACCATTGACTGAGAGATGCGGTGCAATTTTTTCTTGAATGTTCCATTTGAGTTTTTTTTCTTTCATTGGGCAATGTCTCTCTTCGGGCACAAGTTTTATCTGACAGTTGTGATTATTGCTGAGATACATCATGGACAGTTTCCACATTTGCAACTATATCAATGTCTTCTATATCATGACATTCGTATATTACTGCAAGGAAAGTGTAGCATGTACCGAGTACTGACATTCTATTCAAAAACATTGAAAAGTAACTATTCCATCATTCAAGTGTAGCTCTATGCTTTAGTAGCAAAACAAAGTAACCAAATGCAGCAAAAAGTAGCAAAATAATTAATTTCAGTGTAACGGAATTTGTGAAACTCAATTTGTATCGTCATGAGGTTGTCTATAGTGATATTCGTGTATCACATAGTTTTGGTATCAAGACTGGTGTTACAGTTAAGTGTCCATTGAAACAAACTCTTTGGAAACAGAGATTTGATATTTGAAACATCCACGTAAAAAGGGATTATAGAAATGAAATTATTATATCTGCTAAACGTTGACAACTAATCGTCTTAGTGTGAGATATAAGTATTACAAGTTAAATTAGTGAGTTAAATTGGTTAAATCAAACCAAATTCTAATGCGCTCAGCCGCGACAAGTTTCAATCATTAACAAAGATCGAATTCAAATCGTCATATTGATTGAGAATATCTACAACCATCGAGAATGTTCAAGAATTTCATTAATTTGCAGTATTGTGCTTTTAGATAGTCTGAGAAAATTTGAATATCAATGATCAAATAACACTTATAGATAATCACTTAACTGCAAGTGTTTCCAAAACAGAATTTAGTAGTAATGGCGTGTAGTGTGCACTAACTCAGACGAATTGTCATTAGCCGGTTACAGTATTTTTATGAATATCCCAGGAAATTCAAATACCCCGTTAACATGTTAATTTTGTGCAACAAATTTACTGCGGGAATGGCTGCATATTAGTGTAAATCCAAGGCTGTGTTGATGTGAAGCATGCCTGTTGATTACTCCTGACATTTGATGAGATGACGACTATTCAGGTGCATTCCCAGATTATAACTATGGATACAACTCAATATTCAAAAATTATGTTTTGTTTCCTATACGAACACAATTGGCCCAGGTGACTTTTTGCCGCAGAGTCAGGTGCGAGGATATTATTCTGCACCCACTAAATTGCCGTAGAATTAATTTCACTCTTTGAGTAATTGACACAAATCTGGTACAGGCCTAATTGCAATTTTGAATTCGAGATCTTGGTACTTGGAAAATATTGAGCTCGAGAATTCGAGATTGAGAAGTGAGTTCGAGAGTGAATCCACTACCCGTAATTTATTTCAATTTAACCGCAATTTAAAGTACAGCGCTATGAATGTACCAGAACTTCAGGTCTGCCAAAGATTTTCAATTTACGCATGTGCTACTATCAACAATTTTGTCAGTAAAATTTAAACATGAAAATTTCTTATTAAAACATTGTAAGTCATGCACTAAGCAAAATGAACGCTTTGAATTGCATTTTGTTAAATATATAATACGGTACGGTATATAATCAAGATTTTATCACTTCCATGCTGCATTATCAGATGCCAAAAAATCCTATTAATAAACACAGCTTTTCTCAAGACGTTTAGTTGAAGAGCTAAATATTTCATTTGATTTGAAAACATAAATCAATGTATTGATGAGATTGAAATCATGACAATGAAGGTACATTAAGCTTAAAAGAGCTCATAAATGAGATGGGGAAAGCGGTCCATGCACTAGTAGTCTGATTCTCACTGGAAAATAGTAGCATGTCTGAAATTACTCGCTTATTTGTAGGAAGTCAATTATTTAATTATTTCTTTTTCTGTAACTGCCTTTCTGATGCATTCTGAGAATCTGAGCAAAACTGACAGATTTCTGCTGGACGCAAGATGGCATTGGTTTAAATGTTGCAGACCTACAGACTCTTATAAAGATAATGTTCGCAGTCTATATTCTCAATTAACGCGCATGCAGTTCGATAAATAGATAATACTACTTTAAATAGGGGGTTGTGTCGATGCTGAGAGATGTGAACTAGGCCTGCTGATGATTTCTAATACTGGCTGAAATGGAAACTATTCAGGTCTGTTCACGTTTTTCAACTGAGGATGCAACTCAATATTTAATTATTCAATTTATACCTTTCAAAGTCTCTATCGATGCGATTGAAATTTGCATAAAGCGGTACAATCCTTCCACTTGTAACAATGTGTAGACAACCCAATGTCGCAATGTTTATGCAAATACAAAATTAACATTGGAAATCATAGTCGTATACAATGATGTGGTTCACAGACGTCTGAATTCATTTATTAAAGAAGCCATACAACAGGTCAGTATCATGCTAACTCATAAAAACCATGACACACAAAACATGACAAAAAAACATGCTTCGTTGCATCTAGTTTCAACCTTTTGATAAAATGCCCTGAAATTCATTTGGTTTTGAGAAAATTTTCTTATATAACGCTGAGAAAAAATATCTAATTTCTAAATATCTTAATTTTAAACTTTTGTGTGGTGAGTGATTTTGATCGCATGATGTCTCTCGATCCTGGTGCTTGCGATGCACTTGAAAATATGTGGAAATTATCAAATGTTGACGCAGTCATTAATTTCATTTGTTCCATCTTCTGGCCATCAATCAATGCGATTGGAGCTTTTCGAATTTTTCATCTTGTAGCCCTTGCTACCATGACTAGCAATCTCTTGCCACCAAAATTTTGGAATTACGGTAACCTGTTTCTAATGTGAAATGCGATTTGTTACTTAGTCCGCTTGAGGATACAGATAAAAAAATCATTGCAAATTGGACTTTAGAGATATGCAGTCGTCGGAAATTTTTGTTCAGCAGGACACGACATCGTTTTTAGTCGAAACATGACTGATTTCCTTTAACACGACACGAGCACGACGGCCGACCGTCTGCATCTAACACGAAGGTAACACAAAATTCGTTTTCCGAATAATCCGTTCGAAACACAGAAGTCAATTCAGAACAATAATTCACTTGAAGAGGATTACCAGATTAAAGAAATAATAAAGTACATAATATGAATTCGATGAAAAGTTCAGTGATTGATGTCAAAAACCTGTAACCGATAAAGCATACAGCTGTTCATCAAGTTGCTCGGAACATGACCATGTCTGGACTCAGAGAAACCATCTCATGCATTTTTAAAAAAACTGCTGCTGTAAATGCATGTTCTGTTGCAGTGGAGGTGACGGAGCGCCAAGAATGGTTCGCACAGGCCATTCCGTTCAAGTTCGGGTAGTCTACTGGGCAGCGCTCTCACTGTCTCAGTCCATCAGCGCACAAGGTCCATACAGGAATCGGTTAATACTTGCAGCTTATCCATGTTTTCGTCAACTGTACTGCGGGCTTGCCTCATTGATCCGTGCAAGTGCAATAAACCTATTACACAACTTATCTATCCTTCGTCGTCGTGGAATAAAATGGATTGTAGATACTAGTAGTCTGCATTTATAGCTGGAACATGTTAAGCTAAACGTCTCAAAAAATACAATGAATCATTTGTCAGCACCACAGAATTAGATTCATCTGTTGTCAACACGAAGATATAAATGACAAGGTGATGACAATATCGTGTTCGTGTCACAAACGCAGACCTATTGTTTGGGCCATTCACAGAGTTATGGTTCATTGTTTTCGAGCAAAGCGTTTTGCCTAAGACAGGTCGTGTCTTCTCCTGTTTGACTAAAAAGGGAGCATTGGAACATGCAAGGCCTCAGTCGCACTGAAAGCAAAACAAACACGAGCGTCCCGAGCAAACGTATGTCTGTAAGCTTGCTCTGCGTTGCTCGATGTGTGGCAGTCTCCACTACTGTAATGATGACTTTCTATCTGCTGCAAAACCATTTGCTCGTAAACGCTTGGAAAATCTCGCAGTGTTGCCGAGGCCGCTAATGAAATGGCAAAGTCTGCTGACATGTTACCATAGCAATCATAGTAAATGATAACAATGAGACCTCTACACCTTTTTTCGTTCTAATTAAAACAGTTTGCGTTCTAATTAAAACACTTTGCATTCAATTTAAAACAGTTTGCATTCAATTTAAAACAGTTTGCATACAATTTAAAACAGTTTGCATCTAATTTAAAACAGTTTGCATTTGATTTAAAACAGTTTGCATTCAATTTAAACGACTTTTTTAAAATTATCTTTTACTTATTCTATTCATGTTTTATATGTCTTTAACATAATTTAGGTATGTGATATATTATTTTATGTATTTTATATATGTATTATATCATTTTTATGTGATATATTAGGTGTACAATCAAATCCTACTTCTGAAGCATCAAGTTTTGCCCAGACAGATAATCTAATATTCTGAAATACACTTTGTTATTTATAGTCTTTGTGTAATGAATTCAGCTTCATAAGTTATTTGTCATATCAAAACAAAATAAATTCCACTTGCATTTTTATTCAATGTTAGTGTAAGAAGACAGTTATTTAGATATTGTACCTTAAATCTTGCATTCGCATCACATCATCATAGAAAGAATATACATGATTATAATAACCCTCACACTGAACAGGCTGATTGCTCTCGTTAAGGGCTAGCTGCATAGTTTCTTCAATTATGCGAAGACGGTGCTCTGTCTGAGTCACGGCAGAAATCATTGACGTTATGATCGCATATCTGCAAGATATCTATGCCCACCGTTTCTATGGCAATATGCATTCTGATATCCTGCTTTTGAGTGTATGTCGAATTGGCAAACTTCATAATTGACAGTGAACGTTTGACTGACGCTTCGTATTTTTGTCTTCAATATGCATTATTCAGATGATACCGTATCCGACATCTCCAATGGTGCTCCTGCTCCTGGAGTTCGCCCAGGGTCATTACGCGGAAGCTACAATAGGTGTGACCCTGCATCCAAGAAAAGAATACTCGAGTGTGCCGAGGCACATGGCGATTTTAAGGCTGTCGCACTGGCGAATGGCGTAAAGATTCAAACTGCCCGTCGATGGGTGAGAATGGCTGAAGAAGAAATTGAAGAAAAAACGCGTGGTGGGGCATTTAACAAAAAGGTGACCAGTGAGCATGTCGAGCACATGA
Organism: Prostheceraeus crozeri; assembly: GCA_907163375.1. NCBI lineage: Eukaryota > Metazoa > Platyhelminthes > Polycladida > Euryleptidae > Prostheceraeus > Prostheceraeus crozeri. The sequence continues at coordinate 480,469 of CAJQUW010010065.1, forward strand.
TAACAATGTTAGAGACGAATCCTCAGGTGACTTTGGAGGAAATAAAGAGCTCCCTTCAACATCAATTTAGCCTTCAAGTGAATATATCCACGATTCACAGACACTTAAAGGATCAACTCTACACCGTAAAGAAAGTCTCGTTCGTGCCATCGACTGCAAATACTGAAGAAAACAAAGAGCGAAGGGCATCTTTTGTGCAGAAGATCATGGAGCTGACTGGGTCTCAAAAGGAAATATTTTACCAGGATGAGACTAATGTGAATCTACAGTCCGTTTCATAAAAAGTGGATCATCCTAAAATTTGACTAAATAAAACATAAGTATGATACAGAAAGCATTTTTCATGTTATTTCATGTCCCTAATATATTTAAATGTCCTTATATAATCTGATAACCTATGATACAGTAACGGTTCTTGAGAAGCTAATATTTTGTGGCCCTACCCTTATTGTCTATGACATTACCAATTCGTCTAGGCATTGATTCGATGATATCGTTGATTTTTGACTGATATAACTTTCTCCACTCTCTTTTTAACAGTGACGTAAGTTGTGATACGACATCTGTAGGTAGCAGTGAACGACGAACGTTACGTTTTAGAATACTCCATACATTTTCTATGGGATTCAGATCAGGAGAACGAGCTGGCCAAGATAATGTCCTAAGCCCTAATTGAGACTTACATAAGTTGACTCTACTACTCCTGTGACACGTAGCATTATCATCCATAAATAACCAAGTCGATGGATCACCAAGTTGATCTGTCATTTGGCCAATGTTCATTCGTAAAACATTCACGAATCAGATTTTATCCATAATCTCAATCGACCATCACTATCCTTCAGACGGACTGATGCCTCATCAGACCAGACAACCCGATCCCATTGATTTCGCCAGTGACAATGACTCATTGCCCATCTGAGACGTCTTTTTGTATACTGATCTGATAATTCGATCTGAGAGGGCCTCTTACAGCTCTTGAAATTCGACTCAATAAGTCTTCTACGAATAGTGGACTTAGAAATAGACGAGACTAGTGCAGCCATCTCAGTTAACAAGAGACTTGGATCAACTTTAACAAATCTCAAAATTAGGCGGTCTCTACGTTTGGATGTTTTGTGTGGACGGCCGGAGCCCTCTTTACGACAAAGTCGAAAATCATCATTATGCCATCGATGCACACTTGTGTAAGGGACATTTAGTCGCTTGCTTGTAGCTCGCAAAGAAAACTCTAGTTCTAGCAAGGCTGACACTTTGCCTTTTGTGAATGCGATCTCGTTATTGTTCATTTGTGCTTTGTATTGCTTTCAACCGGTAAGAGATAGATTTCTAGCTGAAAGCAATCAGGAGTGCTGCCAACACCACTGCAACGAAGTCAGGAAGCTATGGAACATGAAGTCCAGTTAATCACATGTAGCAGTTACATTATTGTTGATGAATAATGGTGCTATACTGGCTCTGATTGACCGATTTTCTTTATTTTTGTTTTGCTTGATAGCTTTTGGCTTGTAGAACAACATATTACATAACAAAGGAAATAAATGTAATTTTATAAGAGTGAGGTATGATTTTGTGTAACATTGCTAAATGAAGATCAAATTATCTACTACTTTTTTATCTATAACAGGAAAACAACTCAATATTCATGCTTGAAATTTCCAACAATGATATTAGTACGCACAACTGACATATCTTCCAAATTTCAGAGAAATTCGTTCAAGTTTGGCGGAGTTAGACAAAATTGAAGTTAAGGCGATGTTTAAGGGCGATCCATTTTTTATGAAACAATCTGTATTTTGTCGTCGATCTTACGGTCGCGCAAGACGAGGTGAACCTTGTCGTGTGATTGTACCCAGTTCCCGTGGTCCTAACGTTCATTGTTGGGGCCTGCTCAGCAAGCGAGGTATTGTATATTCACGCATTTGCCGCGGATCAATAAAGCGTGATCGATATCACGAAATCATGTCTTGTGCACTCGACGAACTGTTATTGTCCCGCGATTCTCTTCAAAATGTTGTAATAGTCGTTGACAATGCGCCATCACATTCGGGCATCGAAGACATTGTTCAGACGAAAGAACAGTATACTGGCCTTACAATTCTGCGGATGTCGCCGTATTCTGCTCCCCTCAACCCCATAGAGTATTTATGGTCGTCCATGAAAAGCAGAATCAAGAACGTTATGTCAAGAAGAATCTTAGACGTTCTCAACACGTCAATGATTTCTGCCGTGACTCAGACAGAGCACCGTCTTCGCATAATTGAAGAAACTATGCAGCCAGCCCTTAACGAGAGCAATCAGCCTGTTCAGTGTGAGGGTTATTATAATCATGTATATTCTTTCTATGGTGATGTGATGCGAATGGAAGATTTAAGGTACAATATCTAAATAACTGTCTTCTTACACTAACATTGAATAAAAATGCAAGTGGAATTTATTTTGTTTTGATATGACAAATAACTTATGAAGCTGAATTCATTACACAAAGACTATAAATAACAAAGTGTATTTCAGAATATTAGATTATCTGTCTGGGCAAAACTTGATGCTTCAGAAGTAGGATTTGATTGTACACCTAATATATCACATAAAAATGATATAATACATATATAAAATACATAAAATAATATATCACATACCTAAATTATGTTAAAGACATATAAAACATGAATAGAATAAGTAAAAGATAATTTTAAAAAAGTCGTTTAAATTGAATGCAAACTGTTTTAAATCAAATGCAAACTGTTTTAAATTAGATGCAAACTGTTTTAAATTGTATGCAAACTGTTTTAAATTGAATGCAAACTGTTTTAAATTGAATGCAAAGTGTTTTAATTAGATCGCAAACTGTTTTAATTAGAACGAAAAAGGGTGTAGAATGGAAATAAAGCTTCAAGCAATACACAATAGTGGCACAAAAATCACACGCATTTTCACTTAGATACAATTGTCAACGGCCGAATCATTGGGTTAGATTCAGTCACGTGCTTTTCATTGGTGGCTCATGCCCTAACGTAGTTCCTCAGGATGTGCCGCGACCTTGAGTAAATTTCCATTCTAGTCAACTTCAGATAAACAATCTACTCTATGATTTCTATGATATTCTATGATAGCAATCCAACAATGAGCAGCCAATTCAACGATAAACACGCCAAATTGTGCAAAGTTTCAGTGACTGTTATCAACCGGATCACACAGCAAGGAGACACACAGTTGATGTCAAGTTCTACAGAGAAGTTTGTGAACAACTATTTCGTGCGCCTGCTATCATCTTTAATAATGATGGGAAGGACCACCATTATCTAGAAAACTCTTCCGCAATGATCTGAATTCTTCGAATCTGAAGGAATCGTGGCGATCGGAGCATTTTGAAAGAATTCACAACAATCCGCAATTGACGCACGACTACGGCTATTTTTCCTATCTCTACAAGGCATTGAAAATTTATTTTTGTCTACTTAGTTTGTTCCTGCATGTGCCATCGTTTTGAATCAGTTTGCATTTCTAGCAAAGTGACACGCTTAAACAATCCTATTCTGTGGGGCCATTTCGTTATTCATTTCTCGATTATGTGATCAATTTTCAATGAACTGGTAACTCTTGTGCAGTCACATCACGGCAAACATTTGCTACTTCTTTTAGAGAATCACTCTGATGCATAGAGTAAGCAGCTCTAAGCGACTTGCCACGATGCTTTCACAAATTCAATTGAGTCACAATCGTGATGATATTCAGCTAGCTATTCCGAAGGGATCCATTCCATTGAATCACTGAAATCACTAATAAATCATTGTTATTTATTCAATTAAAAAAACTACTTTTGGTGAACACTTGAACAGAATTTTCATAAGACAATCAAGTCAAAAATGCGTATTTTGTAGCTTTATTCAAATATTCAACAGCTGAAGTCTCTTTCATCAGAGTTTCTCTCCTGCAAAAGATTGGAAAATGTAGTGATGAAGTATTTATGACAATACCAAGTCATGCGTGTAAAATTTGTCGGACTGTCTGCATGATTACATTACAACCAACTCGAGTTTTAATCCTTGGTTCACGCTAGTAGATCGATATTTGCTTTGTCCGTTCTGGAATAGAAAAACATGATACATGGCTTTCCTCAAACTCTAATCAAAATTTATGAGGAACAGGTAATTTTTTTGCAATAGCAAAAGGTTTTGTTATTCTTAATATAAGTGTACGCTATTTTTGATGTTTTTCTCGATTTGTAAACATGCAGTCACTGTATAATCGACCTTGTAAGCATCATTGGATATAGCGGCACATTGCGCTTTCACACAATTACACGATAGTTTCACAGAACAAGCAAGCATATCAAATTATTTCCAGGTAGCCGTTTTTGCCCTTCCTCTTTCCACAATTTTTTGCTACATACAAGGTTAAATTTTATGAAATAAAGTTAATGAATATCGGTCTAAAAAACATCAATTTCAAGGTATATACAGCGCCGTCAAAATCTCTTGGCCCAACCTGGAAAGATATGTGCGTTTAAGTATAAAACACTAAAATGCTGCAATTACGGCTGAAAGGCGTAAGTATTTGACTGTTATAGTGACTCATATATGCTAGGCACCATAAACTTAACCCAGATTTGTGGGAAGTCGCTGAGTGAATGCCTAGTCGATGCACTGCCGAAGGCAGGACCAATGGCGGCACAGCGAATTATTGAGCTGACTTTGCTGCTCCCTGAACTATTGAAAGAATTTCTGAGCTGTTTAGAGCATAAATTATGTTTTTATTACAATAACACGCATAAAATTGCATTGCCTTTATTGCAGTAATGCGCATACAATTATATTTTGATTAGGAGAGGCCTAAGTGAAAACTTTGGTTTAAAAATTTTCTTCACTTCAAATAAAAAGAAATATTTAAAGCAACAGACTTCACCATGCGCTCTGTAAAGTAAAAGCATACGAACAAGGTGCCAAAATAAAATTACTGGCTTTTGACTTGATCTACACTCGACGACATAAAGTTTGTCCCACCTGCAGAAATCGACAATATTTCAACTTTTTTGTCTCTTATTCGCAAACTACACCTTCGATTGCCACAATTTTTGCAGACAAACATAATTAGCACATGGGCTTTCTAATGGTGGCATCTGCATTCCGCCATCGAATAGACAAGTCACTAGAAATAGCAATTTAAAATTTGAATGTCTAAACATGCATATGAAGGACTTCAAGCTGTTCATGTAATCTGAATTGAATGATGGAGGATCGTAAGAATTTCGGTTAAATCTGATAGGCACTGTCTTCTATTTATCGTCCATGCATAAAGGAACATTAAATGGCGTACTTTTAGTCAGATATAGCGTCATTATCCCGTTGTTACTACTGATAAAGTTAGTAAGCAGTTTTTCAGACAACCAAATGCCCATATCCTCATACCAAGTGAAAACAATGTTTCCATGACACTCATAATTTTTATTAATGAACATTTGATTAAGATAAAGGTAGATAAAGCAGCTCACCAGTTAGTACTTCGTAGATCCACCTCGGTTGTCAATGGTAGCCCTCACTCTATCGGGCATTGATTCCACCAAGTTCTTGCAGATTTGAGCAATTTCTGTGTCTCTGGCCACACATTCAGGAATTCATTGATCAGAATTCGTTTGTTCTTGCAGCCCCTCGTCTTGAGGCGACGCTTCACGATTGACCACAAATTCTCTATCGGATTTGCATCTGGTTAGCTCGGAAGACATGGCAGGACACGAATTCCTTTTCTGTTGAAGTGGGCCATGCTTCTTTTGCTTGTGTGGCACGGCGCATTGTCTTGCTGCAGCCATCCATTTTGCTCTGGAAAACAGTCAGTCATTTGCGGCACAATCCTTCGATCAATTATTTCATCGATGTAGACCTCGGAATTCATGGTTCTCTCCACGACGTGTGTACGTCCAGGGCCTTGCCAACTGAAGCATCCCCAGATCATGACACTGGTGTGGTGCTTTGTTGTCCTCACGAAATGATCAGGCGTCAAATCGTGGCCATCGACGACCCGCACATACTGAAGAGCATTATCCCGAAGCTCAATCACGGTCTGGTCGGCAAATAATACCTGCTTCCAGTCATGAACTGTCCAATCTTTGTACTGCCTCGCCCACCTCGTCCACTCGACGCCTGACTTGATCGTTGCTCAGATACGGCCTTCGTCCAGGCTTCATCGCTTTGCAACCGATTCTATTCAAAGTGTGTTGTATTGTTCGCACGGAACAGTCTCCAGAAGTGCCAAGTTCATTTAAAAGTTTACATGAAGAGGATCGCGGATTTGTAACACAAAGGCGTCGGATTTGTCGACTGTCTCTCTCATCAAAGGTGGGAGGACGGGTGTGATGGCTGTATTGCGTACGATAATCGCCGGATGATTGATAACGATCCCAAGTTCTGCTAACTGTTCTATGATCACAATCCAATCTTCCAACAATTTCTCTCATGGACAAGTCTCCATGTTCCATCAGCCTAATGATTTGCAATCGCTTATTGTCACGTTCAGCCATTACAACGAGGATTCTGATTTAAAATTGTGCACATCACAGTTATTAGATTCAGCTGCGTATCGATTGCTTCTGTGAATTTGAATTCAAACTACTATGCAATGTACAGTCGCATCTCGGCAGTACATCCTCCTTTATCTTAATCAAATATTCATTAATAAAAATTATGAGTGTCATGGAAACATTGTTTTCACTTGGTATGAGGATATGGGCATTTGGTTGTCTGAAAAACTGCTTACTAACTTTATCAGTAGTAACAACGGGATAATGACGCTATATCTGACTAAAAGTACGCCATTTAATGTTCCTTTATGCATGGACGATAAATAGAAGACAGTGCCTATCAGATTTAACCGAAATTCTTACGATCCTCCATCATTCAATTCAGATTACATGAACAGCTTGAAGTCCTTCATATGCATGTTTAGACATTCAAATTTTAAATTGCTATTTCTAGTGACTTGTCTATTCGATGGCGGAATGCAGATGCCACCATTAGAAAGCCCATGTGCTAATTATGTTTGTCTGCAAAAATTGTGGCAATCGAAGGTGTAGTTTGCGAATAAGAGACAAAAAAGTTGAAATATTGTCGATTTCTGCAGGTGGGGCAAACTTTATGTCGCCGAGTGTATATTAATAAATGAAGTAGAAAATATGAACAAATCTTCGTAAAATACTTTTACAGAGCAACGACACTAATCTATTAAAATGCACAAGGGTGGGCCAAGACATCGTGACAGCATTGTAAGCATGAAATAGAGGGGTTGACAAAAAATGCGTTCTCTGAAACGATTGGTTTATGAAGATCACATTGATCGTTTTCATCTTAATTTTTTTGATCTTTGTTTAATATTTAAATAACTTTTGATATAACTTCCATTTATTGAATGATTATAAAATATTTCCATATATACAAAGCTTGTGATATATTATTTGAAATAGAATGATTTGTCATTATTATTAAGTAGATGCTTATTTTGCTTTATGGGTGTTTCTATGATGACAGTGAATACTCTATGGCATTGAATATATAAATTTTTGGCTTCTTGATGCATCAGTTGATCGCATTTCGATATTCATTGTCTGAATGTTAAATTCAAGACCGAGTAATGTGAACCACCAGTCTTTGCATGATGTGATTCCGTTGGAAAAGAATCCATTAGAGATTCAGGAATGAACTCAAACGCTCCGCAGACGACAGTAACTGGTCACTGTTCCGAAGTGCTTTCCTGCTCTTGGTCTAGCTGCATGGCATTATACAGTTGCGATAACACTGAAAGTGAGGATGGCAATCGATTATCTTGTGACTGACAGTTACCTTCAGAATATTTTTTACTCAGGCATTCAGAGACACATGCATTTGATTCAAAAATTGTTCCTTCATTGCCAGTTTGAAGGTAAATGCCAGTCACAAGATAATCGATTGCCATCATCACTTAATTATCTATTTTATTGGATATTATCGAATGTGTAGCAACAACTTGAACGGAGTCAACAGGAACCGTCGTTTTGTTTCACGGTCTCACACCAGTCATCGATTTTTAGATGAGATTTGGAATTCTTCTAGCGTTGACAATGTATTCCCCACCCAAGACGTTGACAGAAACTATGGTTAGTCTTTGGCGAATAATAGCTGTATTTTAGACGGCGTTCTAATGAGAAAATGCATGTCATACTATTTGTTATTGAATTCCATATTCAGTCTATGAATCTTCAAAAGCAATCAACTGATGTATCAAGAAGTCCAAAATTTACATTCAATGGAATAGAGTATTCACTGTCATCGTAGAAGCACCCAAAAAGCAAAATAGGGTACTACTGCAGTTTAGTGCACCCTCTATGAAAGAGACGGAAACGCGCCTACTGCAGTTTAGTGCACCCTAAAACAACGGCGCATTCTCCCGCAAACGATGACTACGCACATTACACCGAAGCGCTCGCTCGGTGTAATGTGCGAAGACGAAGACGAAGACACAAAGACACGCATTTATAACTATAGGGAAGAACGAACGGCATTCATTCTGTTGATTAAATCATATTGTTCTCACATGCATTTTAGGGTGCACTAAACTGCAGTAGTGCCCAAAATAAGTATCTACTCAAAAATAATGACAAATCATTCTATTTCAAATAATATATCCCAAGCTTCACATCTATGGAAATATTATAATCACCTAATAAATGGAAGTTATATCAAAAGTTATTTGAATATTGATCAACAATCTATTTGTCTTTATAATAGTAATACCATTTGATGAAAACGATAAATGTAATCTTCATAAAGCAATCGTTTCAGAGAAAGCAATTTTTTTGTTGACCTCTATACAAAAACAACCGTGTCTTGCGTTATTACAGAGATGTTTGCAATCATTAATTCATCAATGTACAATTTGTGACTATCAAAGCCATCTGAACACCAAGTGAAGACACTTACCAGATCCGATATTAATTTGTTTGCATCAGATAATCTTGTATGGCATGTCATACTATATAAGCTTACATAAACAGGATATTTTTATCTATAGCTATCTTTTTGTCTCTAATCAGAAATACAAACTACATGTTTATAAAGATGCACAAACCAGAAGGACCTATTTACCCTGTAAACATATTTCTTATCTGCATCGTATGTCTCAGAAAAGAGCGATTGCAAATTTTTCATGGGAAAATAGACTTTTGTCACCAAACTTTGCAAAGAGAAGGGGATGTCCCAATGATACTACTCAAAAATTAGCTTACTGATTGCTTCAAGGACAAGATTTTTTAGACGGAATATTCAAAGCGCGAAAACGATGAAATGAATTTTTATGCCATCTATGGAACCACGACACTGCATGTGCGGCAACACCGGGGATCAGTCTGTCAATTGATATTAAGCACCGTACTTGTCACCGATTTGGTTTAGGAAGATCAAGGTGAAAAAAAGTGGTTCGCTTTTTTCACAGCATCTCTTCATATAAGCTCTACTCTTCATTGAGTTATTTATATCAGCATCAAGAAAATTGCTCTTCCGTTGCTGACTTAACGCGAAGTATTACATAATTTTGTACGAAAAGACATATTGCAGGTACACTGTTGTGTCAGTTTTTGGTTTCATGCAAAGTGGTTTCTATCGGTAAGGGCCTATACTGTACATTAATTTCTGAAGATCGTTTATTGACTTAAGAGTGATAATGGCAATAGAGTCAACTCATTCTTCACCCTCAATGAAGCAATTATTTGGGCGAATGAATATTCCCGAGCTTCGACCACTACTTTAGTTATTTGAGGTGCATGACATTTCAACTTGAAAATATTCATACGTACTCATTCAAATTCGTATAGAAGTCATCAAATTCAGGAAATGAGACTGCATTGAAATCTCCCATATCGAATGGATCCTCTGGAAAAAGAAAAGAAAATACAATCAGAAATACAATCATTGAAAGTGCAGATATTAAACCAACAACATTTCAACAATATACACTTTAATAGCTTAGCATTAAAGGCAAAAAAAGAATGAAAAATGCTTTGGTTCATTCATCAAATATTGTTCAGATAAAGAGATTTGAAATCAACAAATCAGTATATAATAATATGGTAATTAGCACTTCGTTAAAAAGAAGTCGCAAAATTCAGCTAAGAAGAATAGCTGCATTTCAACAAGGCTGAACAGAGTAACAAGAAGGAAAAATGAGGGATAAGAGAGAGGCACACAGACTCGTGAACATTCTGGCATTCGACATCCTCCTTTGTAATATGCATGTGAAACTCAATTGCTAATACAATCAATTCGCAGGCAGGATTACAGCAAGGATATCCTTTCCACCCTCCAATTTTTGCTCTTGCAATCAATTAAATCGTCAGTAACATTGCGTGCACTATACACATTCGGTATCATGATGATGGAACTCTTGCGGGTTCTGTTGACTGCATCGTTGAGAACTTACAACAAATAATTCTCATGCTCTGTGATATCAGTCTTCATGTCAACCTGATTTGTCACATGGAATCAGAACAATGATGAATTTGATCAAGCTCGATCCCATCTTCAGTCCTTATTACCGGTTGCTCAATTGACCAGCTAAACGTTGATCTTTAGATCTTCGGTCACCCATTGCCGAAGAATCTATTCCAAAATTAATAGAGAAGAGATATTTCTCAGAACATAACAAAACGGTTATGTATTAAACAATTCATTAATTCTTAAAATGGTTCACAGCTTTTGCCTGTGATCCTCCGCAAAATCGTCCAGAAAGTTTCAATGAATTAGATACAGAAAACGATTTTCAAATTGTTGCAAATCTAAGAACTATAGAAATCTTACATTCAGCAGATCGGACTAAGGCTGTTCAGTGATGATAATTTCTGCAGTTTGTCAGGCCTTGTTGCTAGATCTTGAGAAAGTCAAATTACTGAATCCTGCCTTTGCTGTAGTTTCTTGTTGCAAAGCGGTATATTGAAAGATATTTTATCAAAATGCTTTTCCCTATAGTTAAAAGAGAGATTATAGAAATCGTGAAATTCTGCAAAATTGGCTGACCATTTACCGCTATCTAATCATTGTCAACCGCTGGAAGCCGTCTTCGTTTAGGTAGGCCTACCGCTGTTATGGCAACCCATGTCCACGAACAAGCATTGTTTTAAATGTGCGTGTCCACTTTAATACTTTTTTTCTTATGGAGTGTCGGATTTCTGTGCTGAAATCATTGTGCATGCAGAATAAAAAGACATACAAGCCGCAAAAACGTGATTCTGTACAAAATGCATGACACCAGCTTTCTATAGTGAAACTTGCTAGTCCTATTCTCATCAATGGGGCAAATTTGCAGCAATTTGTACTGTATGTAGTACTGTAGAAACTATCGTTAGAAAGGATTTTAAGAATATCGAGCTTCAATTTAAAAAGATGTTTCTTAAAGTCTACTTATCTTTGTATATAACAGTAGAACAAAGTGCCTATGTTTCCTTACTTGAGGAAGGCATTTTAAATCAAAGCCAAAAAATGGCAGATTTTCTGCCGATTTTGTCGATAGATGTAGACCTGCTGTGTAAAATATATCAACATCGTCAATTTCATGTCACATTAAGTTCATCAATCTATTCCACGTGCATTTTCAAAATGTAAACATCAAAATAGTAAAAGCATATCCCGCCAATCCGGCACCTCAGCTAGTATTTCATGAAACAGTGGAAAATTTTACGAAGTCACTTTCAAACGAAGCAGAAGGACAATATTGTTTGATGATTTCATTGCATAGAAGAGCGACGAATAGACTGATCGCTTGAATCTTCATTTCATTTGCCATAATATGAATGTCTACAAAAATAAGGAAATTACGAAATAATGGCACACCCTCTCCCTTGGTTGTGACAAATAAATTATTTTGCGATATATAGCAAAATTCCGACATGTGTCGTGACGTGGACAGTATCAAGGGTGCTGAAAAATAAATCAGTTTCATTTGGAGAAAAACAGCAATCGATGGTACACACTATTCTGAATTATTCAAGGTCTGAACTGATCTGAGCAGGTTCTTTTTCTTCAAAATGTCAGTTCAATTAGGAGACTGATGCGAAAATCACAGAATGATTTCATTGCCGAAGATAGAGTGTTCAAGCAAAAGCATTCGATTCACCAAGACATCATTGTGAGCGAAAGTCATCATTTGCAGCGCGTACGCGCATGGATGGAAAAAGTCGAAGCAAATACAGCACTGTTGAAATATGAATCATGTGACAGATTTAAAAATGAAAAGCCGCAAATCATGTGAGGAACAATCGAGTTGATTATGATAGATTTGTTTTTTGTGCAAAAACTTATTGTTGTAAAAAAAGCAGAATAACATCAACTGGTCGGGTTTGAAAAAAGCAAGGAGACATCCATATGATAACCGTTTAGCAGAACAAATATCAATATCGGAGGTCAACACAATATTGAAATTGCAAAACGAGTAATCAACTCAAAACTTCTCACCAAGAGATACGGTTGACAAAGGACGCGTCCTGCGTTTACCCAAAGCTCTGGGCGGTGGGTTTACTGAAATTTTTGTAAAACGTCAAAAATATAGTGAAATAATGAGCTTACCATCCGTTTCCATATTATACCATTCATTTAATATGTTAACATATTCACAGACAGTAATCTAAAAAGTCTAAAAATATTTTATAAACTGTTAAACTATTTGCACATTAGGAGTTAATATTTAGTAGTCATGATAATTTATATAATAACCCTCTCCCACCAGCATTTATAAGGAGACCCACACCTCAGGTATATGTACATGGCTCCCTAACAAGCACACTGTCAGATACTTTACGCTATATCCGAATGTCAACAAACTTCGAGCTCTCTCGATAGCAATTTCAAACGCAATGGTATCGCCGTTTCGGACCATTGGAAGCCATTTTCCTGAGGGGATGTAATTTGTTCTCACATTTTGGTCAGTTCGTGATCAGCTGTAGATCCCAATTATGTACCGTACAATATGCTCTACAATAGATCCCATGAAATTAGTGCTACATTACCCACATTGGACTATTCACTAAATTTAGACTCCTGATGGTCAAAACAAATGACTTATCAGACAGACTTGAGAAAGAATGATCCAACAGCTGATTGTACTTCCTGCTCATCAAATTTTAACGTGCAGTTGTATAATGAGCTATTTCAACCCTCGCCCCCCGCCCCCTTGCTGATCTCCAAAACTATTGCACCAATTTTGCCAAACCACACATCAACCCTTAACCCTTTCCTGCACAGCGTCCTTCCACAAAGACTTTGTCTAAAGTGTGACAAACTGTTTTCGACGGTACTCATTGGTTAACGCCAAGGCGAATGAAACACAGGAGTCATAGGAATGAACTATCGGAGATTTTACACGCACGCTGACAAGACAATTTTCGCAAGGCAATCGTATTCTGTGACAAGGTAAGCCATTTTCAATTATTGAAATATACCATTATTGACAACGACTTTATGCAGGTCAACAGTTTCGACGTTTTTCGATAAAATTATGAGATGATCACAATACTATCAATTTAACAAATAAACTATCTATAGACCATAGAATGCATGTGGGATACATTCTAACAACTTTAACCGACTGTCATTGGAGAATGACAATGCCCTTAATGGTATATACTTTACTGTACATTCGCGATGACCTCACAGGAGGACGGTCAAAAGAAACACGGTTTCTTACAAGGAGAGTAAATTTTCTGAAACCAAATCTTAATCGTAAAGTAAATAGAACACATTTAGGCCTTCATTGTGACTTATTTATATATGTTATTTATAGTAAGCGTGTTAAGCCTTGCACGGCATGATAGGTCCTGTACTGATCTACTATATCAACCACAAGATGAAATATTGCCTGTCGCCTTACCACTTGTTTTTGTGCTGTTTTTGAACATCGTGAGTCAACAAGATAGATAATTGCCATGATAGGAGGATTGAAACTTCCCAAAAAATTATATTGTACGAGTATGTCTTTACTTCCTCTATTAGCCTACATAATCATGCATTTATTCATAACCTTATTCTTTTACATTTCAATGCTTGTTAATCATGATGATGTCTGTTTGTCGAATGTATAATTATGTATTACGCATTTGCTTTTCAGGATGGAGAACGCTACTCGTCGGAAGCTTCGACCTAATACAGCAGGAGTATCTTCCTTTGTTCACCTCTTTCAAAGGCAGAGGATCATTGTCCCTAGTGCAGATTTATCTGAGGACGAAAACTTAGATGAGAATGAAGAAAATGAAATACCTCTTGTCGAGAATGACAGTTCTGAAAGCGAAGACGATGCTGAGAATAAAGAACAGACCAATGAATGGGGTATGAATAATCAAGAATTCCGCTGGAGAAAGAGACCACCCCCTACAACAACACATCCTTTTCATCAATCATTTACATTTCCAGATGGCATTTCCTCTCCGTTGGAATATTTTCAAAGTTTTTTTGACGACGATTTGATTGATTTGATTGTTAGCAAACCAACATATACAGTTTTCAACAAAGAGGCACAGAAAATGGGGCAATTAATGTCAACGTGGTTGAGTATATTGGGATCCTTCTAAAAATGGCGGTCCTTAAGATGCCTCAGCATCGCATGTATTGGGCAGCGGCAACGAGAATACCATGCATTGCGGATATAATGCCTCTTAAAAGATTTGAACAAATAAAGTCACTTATTCATTTCAATGACAACGACAGAATGCCAAGAGGAACGGACGACTTCGATCGATTGTACAAAATACGACCAATGCTGGATTCAGTCGTTTCGAAATTTCGTAATCTGGAGCAAGAAGAACACCAAGCATTAGATGAAACAATGATCCCAACCAAAGTGAAAACATCTCTGAAGCAGTATCTGCCGAAAAAACCTCATAAATGGGGTATTAAGGCTTTCACTAGAGCTGGAGCCTCTGGTCTTGTTTACGATCTAGAGATTTATGAAGGTAGAACTTCAACCACTAATGGAAAAGTGAAAGATGTAATTTTGCACATGACTGCAAATATTCCAAGAAATATGAATTATAAAGTATTCATGGATAATTGGTTTACTGATCTTCAGGTGATGTCACTTTTACAGCAATCAGGAATCTTCATTACCGGAACCAATAGGGGAAATAGACTTCACGGCGCTGATACGCATTTGAAATCCAACAAGGATCTTGAGTCTGAAGGCAGAGGTTCGATGGACAGCATCTGTGATGCCAATTCCGGTATTTGTGTGATAAGATGGTTTGACAATGGTCTAGTGACAATCGCTTCCAACCACAATTCCTCTGAGTCTAGCGGTACCGTTCGGCGATGGTCAACAAAACGAAAGGAACACGTTGATGTAGATGTTCCTGACATGGTTCGTCAATACAATACATACATGGGAGGAGTGGATCTTTCCGATATGCTGGTTTCTCTCTATAGAATCAAGGCGAGTTACACTATTCTTATTTCATTTTAGCAAAAGATATTCGTTTGTAACATTTTTGAGTAAATATAATATTGCATGTTATACTCGTATGAAATGTCGGTATATTATGACCATCCTTTTCAGAGTAATATGTATAATTTTCATTTCATAATTTTCAATAAGAATCAATAATTCTCTCGCGATTCT
Organism: Prostheceraeus crozeri; assembly: GCA_907163375.1. Lineage (NCBI taxonomy): Eukaryota > Metazoa > Platyhelminthes > Polycladida > Euryleptidae > Prostheceraeus > Prostheceraeus crozeri. Next base: position 496,087 of record CAJQUW010010065.1, read on the forward strand.
TATCGACGAAACCATTGAACCTAAACCACCATCATTTAATCTTTCTTTAGAACTCTTACCGTTTCATTTCGCATTCTGCTCATGTAGGCCATCGTACAGCGTTATGTTTTGAAAATGTAAAGTAATAAATATGGCTTACATTTGAATTAAAGATAGTGCATCAGTAACATACATGAACATACATATACAACATTATTCTCATAATTATAATGATTGACGTATTTTCGAGCTATTAGAAATCCATGATCTCTAAAACTCTACGATAATTCACAATTACTAAGTTAATTAACTCTTATACATGTATATAATTTTTCAGATGAAGTCTCGAAAGTGGACTACTTACATCTTTCACTATCTAATCAACATTTCCATCGTAAATGGATGGCTGCTATACAGACGGGATTGTAGATTGCTGAAACTTGATCCATCGATGGCCTTACTGAATTTTCATTCCGAAATTGCAGATTGCCTTATGAAGGTATGACAGAGATGAAGAAATATATATAATGTATATTGATTTTTAAAATAGAAAGACGTTTTATTACCATTAAATATGAAAGCTTATGAAATGTAATATATCGAAGTACGGATCTTTCGGTTTGCGAGAACTATGATTGCCTTGCGATTGCGATATACTATATTGGATATGCCTGCCTTACATGTATCTGGAATAACTAATTAAAAATCCCTACTCATATGCTATTTGAATGAGCTCGCGTAATTTTCTTTGCAGCATGGAAAGGACATATTTGGAGCATCACGCGTTGGTCGACCCCGCATTTCCGATCACCAACTAATTCCCAGAAAAAGATCTAGAGCAGCAATACCGATACCAGCATCAACTATCCGTCTCGATTCGGTTGGTCACTGGCCAGATTTCGCCGAAAACCAAAATCGCTATCGAGTTTCTAATTGCAACGGAAAAACAAGGGTAAAATGCACAAAATGCAATGTCTTCTTATGCTTTGTTACGAACATAAACTGCTTTGTGGACTTCCATACCAAAACATAAGTTACACTTTTTGATGGTGTTCAATATCATTTTTTGGTAATGTTTAGAGAAATTTGTAAGATTGTGAGAAATTTCTGATTTTTATAAATTGCCTTTTTATCGTTTTCTCATCATGCAGATCACTAACTTTTAATGAGGATTACTTAAGATAACAATATACTTGTTCAATCACAAAAAATATAAAATATATAAAATATTAAAACTCCAATTGATACAAACATACATGCTCAATGTCCTTATACAATGACAGTCGTGAATATAGTTACTGAATCATCGTACGTAAGATTAAATGATACTCTTGATTTAAGGGTATCAAAAGACAATATCCCACGAAAAATATATTTTTTTGATACTGTTAATCATAATGCGTGCAGGAAAGGGTTAATATTTAACAAATTTCCATTAGATCACTTTTGAAATGGAAAATGACACCAAAAACTAATATACCATACACTAATCGAAAGATGTGGATACGGTGGTTCATAAAACGACGATTATTAATTGTTCTGATTGTATTAGATGACATCAAAGGTCAAATAATTCTTCTAGTTCAACTCAAATATCACTGAAATCGCACATATTAGCATTTGGCTTCTGCAGGTGAGGAAACATCCCAATTCGTTGACTTTCATCGAGAAACTGTGGCTAAAAGCAATATGATTCTGTAAATATTCGATAATTGCTGATCAGATGCAGAACTAAAAAGTGCAAAAATAATAAAAAAATCATATTTGAAATTTGTTCCGAACATGCATGCATAACAAGCAGATAATTTTAAATTCAAAAATTCTGAATTTGTGAATATCTCTTTTTTATGTAATCTCAACTTATTTCATCAAGAATTGATAACGCAATATACATTAGAAGTGAATATATACCAAAATCAGCCAAAGTATTCCAAACATTCAAATTTTGAAATATCTTTCACGCCTAAAGTATTGTGCCAAATTTATTATCCTTCTGTCAAAAGATGCATAATACGTAGAAAGTAAGCTATTAGAAATCTGGTAGCCATAACTTGCTTGGAATAAAATATATTCAAAAAATTCACCAGGAGGCGAAAAAAGCCCCCACAGTTGGCCGAGAGTTAAAAAAATCGCTGAGTCTTTGAATTAGGTTGTTCAAGCTGCAGACCTACTTTTACGACATCTCACAATCCACATTCGAAAATGTCTCACCTCTAGGAATAGGAGTTCCTCCTTCACTAACTTTTCGTCTTAATAAAACTTCCTCCTGTCTCTTCAAGAGGTCATCAGCAGGATCCTCAGTTAACATCATCTTGGCTCCTGTAGAACTGCGTCGCCGAGCCTGCAAGTGCTCCTGTTGACTCGTGTCTTCCCAGAGTAAATTTTCTAGTTTAGTTCCAACCGATGGCTGCTTCTGAAATAGGAGACGATTCAATAATGTTTCAGTTTGGTGACTTATCAAATACGATTTGTAAGTGGTCCCTATGGAATCATTTTCATTTGAATTAGTCACAAACTGATGAATTTCCAGTGTTTTAGCATCGAATCTGAAGAAAACACCACGGCTCCGGCTCCAGCTTGAATTTCTATTTGTGTTTGACGTCAATCCAGTGGTGAGCGCGATTCCATTTTCCCACGATTCCGAATCGTGCGACTCAGCGCGCGTTTTCATGTTTGTGCAGTCATTGAACAGAACTTTGTTCTCATGAAAAAAGTGTTGAAAGAAGCTTGAAAAGAATTAATGGACTGATTTCAATAAAACTTACCGTAAAATGAGGAAACTCTGCCACCATGGAGTAACACTGCCGTCCTATTGTTAGTGAGTGCTGATCTCTGATTGGCTGCTGAACTCTCAACTTTCACTCATGTGCTATCGATGTTGTTCCTAGCATGTGAACATAGAACATTACGTCGCAAGGATTCTGATAATACCAAACACTAACATCCTTGACGAAAAGGTGAGAATACGACATTTTCAGTCACTAAGGCCACGATTTTGTGACAAATAAATGATATCACTATTTCTTCCTTAGTCCTCCGATTTCGCTATAAGCAATATCTCGAAAAAGTTCACAAAATCCTAGCTCTCCTCCCATGCATGATTCATTATCATGTTCAAATGTTTTCTTATTGAATAGCTACGATTTGTAAATTGATATTTATTGATATCCACTTTTTGATGACGACTTTTCATATTTTAACATTTGTCCGGCACATAAGCTTACAATAACGGATGCAAGTTTAGACCTTGAAAGCTGTGAATGAAAGTTCGCGAATAATGCATGACACTTTGATGTTCGACACGATTGGAGAGCATGAGAATCGATTGAATTTCGACATAATTTGGAAGGTCCATTTTTCATGATCAGCTCTGTATTTGGGATTATCCGGGGAATGAATTAGTCGTGACCTTGGTAGCCATTAACGGATGTTTCATTGCAATTTAGTAATAATTTTTATCTATCTTTCCCTGACTTACTAATTCAATGTTGTACAGCGGCTTTAATACTTACAATTTCATCTTCAGTATCGATCAGATTTACATCCAATGGCGTTGCCGGTTCATTGTTGCTTGGTGCTGTTTGTTGTTTAGAAATTTCAGTTATTTCACTGATCTACAAACGAAAAAGAAAAATGCTGTGAAATATTCAAATCATTATTTAGAGAAGGTATCCCCCGCTCATGCCCCCGTCCAATGGAGTTCAAGATTACATTCAAGATATCTGTATCTTAATAACTATCTCTCTGAATGATCTTATTGATCAGATTAACTTTTTCATGTATATAGGCCTACTTTTAGGCTATCGCTGTTTTTTCAGTCAGAAGTAACGAAGTGAATCATCCTGGACACTCCTTTTCTTAGACAGACAGTAAAATACATTTTGTGGAAATGGCGGCCATACCTACTCACATACCCACTCAATTTGATTTTCATGAACTAACGGTTAACGGTTATCTTGAAAATATTGATTAACAAGATTGAGACTGAAGATAAAATGCTCAGATATCGAGGTTTATGACTCCTAGGAGACTTTATTAAGTTTGTACTTACATCTTTACTAAGATTCATAATGACTTAAATACTTAAACTGTGGCTTGTAGAAGAACATGCTTGCCTCTCCTTTTCCGAGGGAGAGCGCGGTTTCATGATGTGCATTTTTCGGGTCAGAAATTTAGATTGGTGGAAGAAAGAATATAACAACAGCAGCTACTAATGGCTCATTACAGGACAATTGCACCATTAGTAGTTTAAACAATCAATTCGCAATATGATCGCCTACACACAGGAGTAATGTGATTTCCCATCGTCACTAAATATTTGACAACAAAGGTCTGTCGTAGTTCATTGAATATCGAAAGAGAATGACAGCTATTAAGTCAATACAAGACACCAACACCCTTGATTCCCCGACCGCACTCGCCTGACCTAGGAATGGAACCGAAGTCCGCGGTGGAGACGAGCTCGCACCTTCTTCACTAGGCCACGCTGACGGTTCAAAAGGAATGGGAGTGAAGGCAGAAGTCATCTCTCAGTGATATCGACAGTATTGTCCTATTATTATTGACAGAACGCTAACAGCGTTCATATTGTAGCGAGACAGCATATCAGCATGTCATACGACTACGTCACAGTGTAGATTTACCATAGACTGGACAAAAAACTAGTCTCCGTTTTCAGTAGTAGCACAAACTAGCTGTTTTCTCCGAGTCATGTGGGATCTAGATTACAGACAACTGAGAATTCAACCTGATCGAAGTATTCCAGACGTGATGTATCTGAGCTAAATAGCTCTAGACTGCTCCGGACGCTTCCATCTCTATCAAGAGGACACAGCATTTCCAATGATAAAACTCCGTAAAATTAGCGCACCGAATACACTATGAGAAATTCATTGGTGGTATTTGCCGGTTATCTTCATTGTAAACATAGAAATTCTAGCATTTTCCTGGCATTTCTTCGCATTTTGTAAATGGTATTCAAATAATACTCCCAAATACCACTATCCAATACAATCTGGATGTATCTTTGTGCCCTTAATTTTGATATTCAGAATTTGTCAATTTCACTCTTCAATACTTTAAGAAACCTCGTCATATCTTCGATATCTATATTTTGGAATATGCCAGTTTGGCCAGTTGGCCAGTTTGCTCGAGAGAGGTGCAATTTCCATTTAAAACACACATGCAGCATGTTTTATCTCCCTCAAAATGATTTTAAAAGCTGCAATGTGATGACATAAATCCTAGTTACTGAAGTCCTGTCAGCTTACTTGCACATCGCTCTCGCTTCAGATCTACTTCTACGGATTCACTAGTGGTGTCAAGAGCACGTCTAAAAACGATCATCAAACTCTTCTCGGCAAAAGCCTCATAAGCGTGGAACAACCTCCCATCCTCCGTTACCTCTCAAGGAACTATATTATATATAAGTCATTTCAAAGTCGCTGCTAAACACTTTAATTTCATGTGAATGAATGCTACGTTCTCTACCGTTTTTACGATCATTTTTTCTATAGATTGTTGTGCAAAGTTCTTGAAGTTTTGTGAAAACAGGCATTGAACTTTTTTATAATAAAATTCGTCATTCAAAAAAATCCCTGTATCTGACTTAGTAACTATAATTTATTTGCATAAAAAGTCAAATATTGTACATTACTTGCAATGTCATTATAAGTAGTAATCACTTGATTGTAGTTTTCATAATATGAAAATGAATCTTGCTAAATGTTCTTACATACAGTAGTTTGTAAACGAGAGTAGTAGCGGAGCCTCCTGATAAAGATATCGACTGCGTGAGAGACAGAGGCATCGAATTACATAGTTTGCTAATTTTTCGAAGTCACGTGGAAGCATAGAAATATTTAACAATAAAATCTCTAGAATGGAAGTTACGCTTTACGCAATACGCAATAGTGGCACATAAATAAATCGCACGCATTTTCGCTAAGACACACTTGACAACGTCTGTATTATTGGGTTAGAATCAGTACAGTTCTAAGCTATTCATTGGTGGTTCATGCCCCAGCTTAGTTCTCACGACCGTGCCTCGACCTTGCGTCAATTTCCATTCTAGTCAACTTCAGATAAACTATTTATTTCTACGCCTGGAAGTTGCTGCTGTCACTGCGGTTAAATAGAGTTTATTTTGCAATAATCGAAAAGAATTCGCAACTTTATGGATGAACTTACGTTTTCTTTCTTGAGATACCATTTCAGTTGCTGTGTCGGCAATAAAATTGCCAAATCACGGAGCCTGGCTTTAAGGATTGTAACTTCATCCACAGATGTCACTGATGCTGTTCTAACTTTCATTGAATTAAATTCGTCTGCGTTTGTTTGAGAGAGTGAAGTTGAAGTTCGGCGTTTTTTGTTTTCATTGTTATTATTTTTGATATTTCGATCATAGGCTAAATCAAAGGCAATGCCAAGGGCGCTGACAATGTCACGCCCTCTACCTTCATCGTGTTTGAGGATGGTGCATTCAAAATGCTGTTTTCCTTTGATTTGAGCGATCATACCGATGTAATTCCGATTCTTCTCATCATTTACGATATAAGAAATAGAACGAATTGAATAATTTAGTTCTTCCTCCTGAAATCACAATACAAATTGCTTTACAATGGTCAGATGCATTGGAAACTGCACACTACAAAAACAAGCGTTTTATTAAGCTGCGAAAGTGATGTACAAAATGTACAATTGTCACACGGTAGCGTCCACTTGTCGCACAGTAGTGGTGTCAGAAGTCACAGTCCAACGGGTTCTAATTCACTTGCACCCACAGTTGTGAGACTGACAAGTATGACAAGTGCGAATTCTTTGCAATTGTGATGCAGCCATTGAACCGATTTCTATGTAATTTCAGAAACCACAGAATTAGACAGGTCGTCTCTTCTTCTGTTTCCATAGAAAGGAAGCATTGGAACATGTAGCGTTAATGAAATGGCACAATCTGCTGAGATACCATAGCAATCGAACAATGAGCAGCCAGTTCAACATTATACATGCCAAATTGTGCGAAGCTTCTGTGACTTTCATCAACCGGATCACACAGCAATGGGACACAGTCAATGTCAAGTTCTACAGAGAACTTTGTGAACGTCTTTTTCGTGCGCCTGCTGTCTTCATTAATAATGATAAGAAGGCCCATCATTATCGAGAAAACTTTCGCAATGATATGAATCCTTCGAATCTGAAGAAATCGTTGCAATCGGAGCATTTTGAAGGAATTCCCAGCAATCCGCAAGCAACCCACGACAATTTTCCCTGTCTATGCAAGACATTAAAAATTTCTTTTTGCTGACTTAGTGAGTTCCTGCATGTAGCATTGCTTTAAATCAGGTCACACTTTTAGCAAAGTGATGCGGTTAAACAATCTATTTCTGTGGCAGAAACCTTACTTTAACAATTAGATCAAAAAATGAATGAGTTTCAAGTATAGGTGTCCTTTAACTTCTTTCTGATGCCTATGTCCTGATACATGACATATCATATTCGTCTGAACTGCTGATATCCAAGCAGATAAGTCCTTGGATTGCGATGTCTAATTAAAGCGAAAGCATTCAAATGCGTGCTCTTGTTGATCATTTCATGCCATAGAAGTCCATTCTCTCCATTATAGCAATAGCAAATGAAAGTTAATCATGAAATGAGTAGAAACGTTAGTAGTGAACTAGGAATACAGAAAACACAGCAGAGAGATAGAGAACTTTCGGGTAAGTTGACAAAGAATGCTTTCTACGTAAGTCATGGATTTGTATCTAAATGCAGCAATATTGTATAGAAATTGAGTGTTATGAGTCTATGACAAACCGACAAATCAATTTGACAATTAGATTCTGTCTGTCGATAGTTTAGAAATTAGAATTAGGGTTCGGAAATCATTGGTCACGCGGTCCGATATCTATGATTCATACAACTCATACATCGAAGAAGTAATGTCAGTTTGACAGAAAACTGTGGCAACGATTCGGAACCACCACTCTCGATCAAACGCAAGCTTCGCGCTCGTGTCGCTTGTGGTGTAACCTTAAACTGCTTTGCTTTCGTTGCCAACTTAGTTTGTCCCATGGAAATCCGAAACTCTAAAAAAAGGAGTAGAACAGACATGTAAATTGAAAAATGCACTTAAAGAATGGCGGCTCCCAGTGTTAACAATGGAAGGCACCGTTACCAATTGTCAGAGCACTTTGTAGAAATTCAGATATTGCCATTTCCCTTTAGATGTAAAATAACTTCGAGAATTCTCAATAACTTTTCGCTATAGTGTATACATGTAGCTGTTTGTTGAGGTCAATTTCAGCTGCTTGGTCAGACACCGATTTAAGTATTTTTTGCTAGATCTTAAGAAGAATCTTATTACAGAAATCGCTTTGTAGCTAAAATATATTTTGTGAATTTCATTTTATGATCTTGACAGTCCGCTTGCTTATCTTCAACTGCAGCATCTGTGATGACGTTTTAATTATCTTAACGAGCAAATCAGCCAAGCTACCGGATGCGAGTAATATCACATTTCTGGCTACTCTGCAAGATATTCCTTATAAATCATAAAATTGACAAATCTCATTTTGAGTGATTAAATGAATGTTAGATAATAGAGCTATTAAGGATGCCAAACTCGGGAGTACACGGATCTACATGCTTTAAGTGAACAGATGGAATTTTGCGATATTTGACGTCCATAACTTGCATGACGAATGCAACTATAGCTTAGGAATTGTCGTTTTATTGCTGCTGGGTTATAATATACAAATTGAAAATAATAAGAAGCTCGTGTGCGAATCTAGGATGAAAATGTCAATAGCTCTCGCACCAATCAGCATACATCGACGCTTTGTGGCTTCCCATACTGAACACTAGGATGCGACTTGTGATGTCCACTCACTCCTCCCTTGTTGGGACTAGGAAGGAATCTTGTCTAACCTATTAAGTTTAAGGCGACTTTCATAATAATTTTCCTTTACATAACAGTACCAATTCACTTTACCAGGTTTATAACAAAGTTGTCGGGATTTTTCAAAGTTATCATTGCCAATTCAGTACTCTGTCATCCACAAAGTGTGGGATCTCATTCGTCTGGGTTTGAGTGTTCAGGTTAGGAGTCGAAATACGACTAGGCGAGTATCTGCTGATGACTGACCTTCAGCAGTTTCATTATGATTTGTAGTACCCTTTGACTTTGCTTTCCAATATGCATTCGTGGCTTTTTGCTTAGATTTTATTTTGTAAAACAATTCTTGAGTGTCAAGCTTGTGAGATAGAAAAAAAGTAAAAATTCGAAATGCATGACTGGTATGTTTTTGCCAAATGTTGAAACCATGCTATAGATTCATACTTTATTTCGGATTTGTGATTGATTCCACTGTGTGAAAACTGTATTATTAGTCCTCTGAAGGACTAGAAAATTTTATTGTGATATCTGGACAATTTACAAATAATTTGCTAATAAGAGATGCAAAATCAAATGATGGGAAAAAGTAGACATTTATTCATAAAAATACATTTTAAATTCAAAGTCAGTTCAAATCACTATCAATTCTGTCTTTCAAATTCATAGTTAGATTTTCATTAATCAATGAAAAAATGAATTCTTTCCCAAATTTTCGGAGTCAAATTTAATTTCTTCTGCCGCTAAAATGATTCTTCACAGGTTTCATGGATGTGTTAGATTGATAAATTGATAATCGCACCAAAATCCATGCGAATTAGGCTTTGAGTGCCATCAGCGAGACATGCAAGATTACAGCCACCTAGGATGAATGCTCCGAGAGTCAGACTCATGCATGTATGTTTGAATTCGAATACTTTAGAACCACACGTCAATTTCAATATTTCCTTCATTACTGTATTTGAGATTGAGAAAGCGTTACTAATTTATTACTTAAATTAACAATAAATTTCGGTAAAATCAATTCAGCAGTTCAAATGGCGCAACTTTTAGATAATTATTGAAAACAAATTGTAGTATTTTTGTGTAGCAGTATCATTAAATTACAATTTGCTGTTGTAGTTCTATATAAAATATATTGGTATATTTTCAGTGCCAAAAAACGTTGTTGATCCGGAAATTGAAAGTATTCGTCGTCTATACTGGTTGACGAATGCTTATTTCAAAGTCATGCATTTCAAAGATAATGAATATACAAAACTATGATGCCCACGATGATAACCACTTCGACAATTGTGCTGTCTTTGCTGTTCATGCCACTCGAAATACAATTGATGATTCCCCAGAATGACTAATCGTTCGAATTGAGTGCAATGAAAGGTCAAATGATTACAGTTGAATATTTGGTAAAAGGAATTTACATTCATATGCTATAAATCTAAATTTGATCGTTTAGCAAACAGCTTTGAAGCAGAACTCTACACTTGTATGTCTGCTCACCGGATGCTTACGACATACGTGTATACATATAGATCCTACAAACTAACATGAAAAATGTTTTAAGAACGATTTAAGCTTGACTTGTGCACAACATAAATCTGTCCAAAATTTAAAGATGTCTGAAAGTCATTCTTCAACCGATTTATCTAAATAGAACGTGCTAAATGCATAAATCAATAAAATGTTCTACGTAGGTCGGCTTCTTCATTGTGAAGCTTTTGAAATAGAAAAGCTGAAAAAGATTTGAATAAATCTGTTGAAGATCAGTTTTTAAGAGAAAGATGTCATCCAGACTTAAAGCACAATTTAAGCACAAAAGTCTTTAACATCTGTGGACGCTTTGTTTCGTCTATAAGGACTCGTCAGCACAGCTCGGAGTGGCTCAAACTAGCTTAAAATGTCTGAGCAGCTGAAAGACTGCACAACAGACTGCTTTCCGTTTATTTATCCTGGCTTTGCCGAGCGACTGATATAATCATGAAGATTGTATGTCAGTTCGCTCGGGAACAGAAAAAAATATGTCCTCAGCCTTGAACAATCCAAGCACAAAATGTGGGTTTCCTTGAATCGGGAGTGATTGATTAGACTCTAATATTCGAGAGCTCACAGGATCACATTATAAATATTTTTTCTTCTATGCCGATACTGCGGTCATTATTGGGAGATCAAAAATGTGAAATGCGAGATATTAAGTGAATGAGAAAAGCCATAGTCGATATGCTCATGATGACACTAATTTTTAGTAAAGCAGGTATCTTTCAACTCATAAATGAGAAATGGCAGTTTTAAGTGACAGAAGCTTTGAATGCTGAGCAGAAGCTGTAGCTATAGATACGGTGATCTTACTCATTTATAAAAAGCAACTCAAGTAGATTCAGTAATTTCATATCAGACTCATAAAAGAAATTTACTTTTTGAAAATATGTTATTTTGCACTCTGTTTCACTACAATCTTGAACTTTGATGCTCTCCATAATACAACATGCACATACATGCATACTATTCAAATGCTGAAAGCTTAATATTCATGCTTAACTCAGTACTCACCTATCTAATGCTGGAGATTTATTGTTTTAGGACTAAGCGTCTCCTTGAGTTAATGGTTGTACAAATTGACATTAACATCGATCGTTTTGGTTTGGAGCTTGAGTCGTCAAAGAAAGTCATCAAGTTATGAGGAGGGGCAGCCGTAATCAATTCATACTGGTCTTAAGTGGGAGGAATTGACTTGAGAAGTGCCACACTTAAGTCTTCTTGTAACTAGATATTTAAAACTGACATCAAAGCGAAAATTGTAATTTTTGAATTCTTGCATTTTTCTGTAGTTCGAATGCTTTGGATTTTCTTCGGTTTTTTGAGATGTGCTAACAAGGTTTCTGTTATTTCTGATAGGACTGCAGACGTATAGGCATAGAGTGGTAGTAGGCTACTAAACATGAAGACACTTTCACTCCATTGAGAATACCCATCAGGCATGCCTTCTCTATCTATGAAATTCATAGTGAATTTTAAGCAATGGCTTGTCATTTCATTTTTCATTTATTTCATCTTGAATTTCATGCAAAGTCATAATATATAGGGCCTACTTATGTTGCATTCTGTTGCTGACTCAGACCATCACTCGGAGTTCATGCGTATTATTTGTATAATCATCGTCGATCCAAAGGCTCTTAAAGTGTCAACAATGAACAAGTAGATATTAGGTTAACTGGAACGCCGATTGAAACATCCATATTTGCCTGTGTATACTTGCCAGTCTTAAATCATACAAAAAAGTCGCTGAACTATTCAAAATGATTACACAAGCAAGAAGAGTAAAGTAAAGTGATGCAGCTTCATTTTTCATGATAGCGATTGAGTGTTTTGAAAGATAAACTTCAGCTCTGATTTGTCTTTTGTTTTTCACTTAGCAATTTAAAGTGCCTAGCACGTGTGGAGTCATCCATCCAAGGCTATATATTCAAGCCCACCCTCGTTCAGAGATGACCCCTCAGTCATCCTTCACTTGATTCCCATCAAGTAATAATTGTAACTCCCCGCTAACTGCACTGTAAACTGTTGACTGACATTTATCATACAAAATCTATTTTGTCGGTCATTGTTACTTCTTGTAGGATGATTGCCACTGAATACCTACAATATCAGACAAAAAGCGACAAAATGGATGGCAATGAATAATGGCTTAAATTTTATCAAAAATGTTAGTAATTAATTAAATTGTGTCAAAACAAATCATGGTTTTGCCACACAATAATACAGATTTCCCAAAAGTCAAGCAGTAACTAATCGAAAAAATCAATCAATATTCAGCAGTTTTTGTTTAGTTAATTTGCATACAAAGCATCTGTTTCAATGTCGGTGGAGAACCTACAAATTCGTCGGATCGCAGGATATTGGAGGTAACAATCGTCGGTTGATTTTGTCAGTAATTTTGTAGGATAATTGTCGGTCTACGGTTTACAGTGTGTATGTAAAGTAAGTAGTAACCACTGTTTCAAAAATTGGACGGAAATGTACATGTAAGCGCAACTATATTTACTATATTACTATAACTATACAAACATTACTGATTTGTCAAAATCTGTAATAGAAGGAAATGGCATTTACACCATACATGCATTTCAATTTAATGTTGATTATAGTGATAATCGGCATTCAGAACATTGCCGATGATGTATAAAAGCACGATCTCTCCACATACTCGGTGACCAATATTGACTCAAAAAATAACTGAAGTTTCTACTTCCACGAGTACTGTGAATCTACGCACATTAAACAAATTAATTAAACATAATTAATTAATGAATGTGAGGGCTTCACTTTGTATTCTGTGTAATTATTATATTTTCTTGACGTACTTATTTATACTTTCCAATCGAATTACTTTCTTGATTAAGTGAGTTGTGTGTCAACATAAGATAAATTCTATGTAAATGACCTTGAGGTAATGAAATGCACATTGCGTTTAGGTTCGTATATCTTCCTTAGTTAAAATACTGAACCACAATATGCCGGTTAGGCATATTGTAGTTCAGAATAAAGAACGTAGATATATGAAAAACATTTTAATCATTCCACTTAAGTCCAAATTTGAATTAGAATTCTTTGATGTTGAACAGCAATATGCTTCGTGGGTATATTGCGGTTCAATAGTTGCACATTGCAGTTCAGTTACATAGAAAACCGAAACACAATGATATTACAGTTTAGACATCGGAACCGCAATAAGCTATGGCTTCGGGCCTGACTGTATTTCACTCTCGATGGCTTTGGACGTCATACAAATGATTGAAATGGGTTTGAAATGCATTATTGCCCGGCATTGGAGGGTATATAATGCACCATTATACGCCCGCCAATTTCACATAGAATTCTCACCGCACCAGATAGCCATGAACCGTCGTCCGTCACTCCAGCTTGAGAATCCATTAATGAATGAATTGGTAAACTGATAGCTCAAATCATTTTTAGATAGAAATCTGAATTTCAAATCTATTCACATTTGCAAACATTCATAGAATTTCAAACTTTTCATGAATTACCATCTATTGAGAGAGCAAACTTTCATAGACTTCAATAAAAGTCACTCAAAGATTTCTTCATCTCCATTATCTGTGAGTAAAAATGATCAATAATTGCAATATTCATAGACTTCTCAAGAGTTACATACAATAGCATTATATCATGGATTTTAGGGCAGTAATGTCAGACATTACTGCCCTAAAATCCATGATAAAATCCATTGTCTTCTGTAGCTTCATTTTACCGCGCATGACTATGACGCGTATATAATATACAACTTCTATAATTTGTCAGTTATTCTATGTAGGCCTACAGTATGTTAAATTAATGAAACTGATACTTCGTTAGCATCGAGTGGTTAATCAAATAGAAAAACTGTGATGTGTAACCATTCGCAGGGATAATGCCAAACCCAGCAACGATTTTGTATAACAGAAGGAACACTAATCATTTATTACATTGCGATAACTACAGTGTATAATCATTAATCATAAATTGATACATACCTGAAGTGGGTACCTATAATACCTTGCTTAAACACATTTTAGACGAAGATAAATGTTTCGTTACCGTACCTACATGTAAATTAGGAAAATGCACAATAACATTCTGTCGCTGTTTCTGTTTAAGACATGAATTTATCGTACATAATGCCTGTCTGAGACTGTAGTAAAACACCTTTCAGGAAAATTGCAATAATCGGGTATTTGAGATTGCCTTGCAACTACATGTAGAGTTGTGGTAAATTAGGCTAACCGTCCCATATACTTATCATATCAATTTGCGGAGGACCAATAATCAGGCCTAGTTTTGTAATCTATCCCAATCAGTGAAATGCATTCATTCAGAGAGTCCCTCTTAGACATCATTGCTGCCCTCTCATCTGAGTAACACGCTTGGTTTGTTATTAAGCCTATGAGTGAAAATATTATTCCATGCAGAAAATGCTTCCGTAGACTAAGTCTAAATAATTTTCACTGGATCTTACAGGCCTAGGCCTATCTTGATTAATAATTTTGAAAGATTGAATGTTATCCTCATCAGCATTTTTATTGACTTGCTACTGGTGTGAAGCCGGCCTGCTTCTGGCTTCCTTCCTGAAGGTTGGTGGCCTCCGGATCGGACCGAACCGAAAACATCGGCTGATTGCCGGCGTCGCATCGGACCAGTCCGAAAATCTCGGCCGGTTTTCATCTCTGTTCTGTATCCCTGATCAAGTTCAGCTGCGATCTTGAAAAAATGATCAATGATGAGAACTCGTACAATGCTTGTTTGTCAAATATGAGCTTCATAAAGTACAATATTCATCCATGTTTTGATTGTTTTGTTCTTTAACTAATATTCACGCTATTATGTCATGTTTGCAATGTTCAGCATAGAATGCATTAGAATCATCATTTCAGTCATTACCTTAGTTAAAGGATCTCTGATTGATATGTCGTTTAAAGTTAGAACAAACTCTTTAATTGGGGTATGCTTGATTCCGTGTTTTCGGCGTTCCTCCTTGGTTTTCTGGAATAAAAAACAAATTTTACTAAAATATAAGTAAGGAACAAAAGCTAAATATGCGGCTAAATGTCCGGCAATTCACAAATGTAATTATTGGGGGAAGCGTATGTTACGAATGCTGGTTCTCTAACATTATCAGAGTGAAGGGGGATTTTTGGAGACATACATGTAGATTATACAATTGAAATGCGTAATTCTCTTAAATTTCATGTTAATTGTTCAATGTGAGAACTAATTTGGTTCCATTCTGTACACTAATAAAAAAACTGAAAATTCCGAGGAATCGAATCCACACCTGAGTCAAGCAAAGAAAAAAGTCCGTAATAATCCCTGCTTAAATTCCTTATTTAAAGTCTCTTCGATTAGTTCATGAATGAATACGAGAGCAGTGAGCATGTGTTAGACAAAAGTAATTCATTCATCACTAATGTTCACATCCACTAAGTGTTTTCGGTTTAATGATTTTCTCGGTGTAACACTCTCACAGTACTATTGAATCTCTGCAATTCTTCAATTTACATCACAAGAACTTTGAATGTCACTTTTACAGTACGGGATGATTCACGGTAATAGCCGGATTTTAAATCTATGTTTTTTTCTATATTTTGCTAATGTGTTAATCTTGACCAAATCAACTTTCAGTATTAGATAAAGAAATAGCATTTGTTAATGAATAAGCTTTATTATCTACAACTCAACATGGGAATCCATGAACTCTCACATAATTGCGAAGTCTTTTCGTTTAGTTTTCTATAACAACTCGCAAGGCTTCCCTGTCCAATTCGTTGAATGCTTCCCTGATTTTGTTCTATGAATCACCATTGTATGAGGTTTTGCTTCATAAACCCTACTTTTGATTGCTCCCCAAAGGAAAAATCACATGGACTTAGGTCTGGACCTCTGAATGACCACGGCACGGAGTTTGATCCGCAGCCTATCCAAGCACGAGGAAACTAGCAACAATTATACAAAAAGTGGCCATGATAACACATACGAAGAAGAAGAAAATTTACTTGTGCCATTCTTACTGCTATGTGTCAGATTGCTTTATTCAAGAATACAAGTGACATTGAAACAACCGTTCTATCATTTTTGTAGAAGGGCCTAATAAGATTCGACGTTTGCAGTCAATAATTCAATTTTGGTGGAAGTGTTATGCTGTGGGGTGGCATTTGGCATGGCGGACGAACGACAGCAGTCATCATCAAAGGCACGTTGACTGGAGAGAGGTATCTCAATGAAATTGTACTTCCTGTTGTTGCCCCAGTGGTCAGGGTGGAGGATCTCGTCTTCCAAGACGACAACGCAAGACCACATCGCTCCTCGGCTGTCATTGCCACTGTTAGGAGATTGAACATGCAAACCCTTGACTGGCCTGCACGCTCACCTGACTTGTCACCCATTGAACAAGTCTGGGACGAGATTGGGCGGCGAGTGAGAGACCGCTATTCACTTACACCAGTGTCCCTGAAGATTCTCCCTGAACACAGAGCAGTGGCTTCTCCTTAAAACATCCTTCATTCAGAAACTTTGTGAATCCATGCCATCTTGGATTACTGAATGTATTGGAGCTAGAGGGGGCAAACGCGCTATAAAAGTTGAATCTGCTACATGCGTTGTTTTTCTGTGCTAGCGACTTGGTGGAGATTGTGACTAAATTATCAAGGTATCATACATACATGTATATATACCAGTCAAAAATGAAAGAAGTTAAAGCAGTAAATGTTTCAAAAATTTTGTCAATGAGTATATTTCATGGCATTTTTCCGATTATGAAAATGGATAGCAAAACCTGGTGAAACCTCCATGATCAATTCTGATTTTTGAATGCACATTGCACAGAAACATGCCCACTTGCACATATAAATGAGAGAGAATCTGAGAAAACTTGTTAATCGCGTCAAATGGTCAACTCTCACTTATGGTAAAAGTTTTATTGCTTAAGATCAGTTACAACTGAAAATAACTAAACGCACTTCATCACTAATTCAAAGTGATTGCAGTAAGTTCAGTTTACATTCAGTCAAAAGTTCAGTTTACAAAATTATTCGATTTTTGGAATTTTCAGATAAAGTTTCCAAATCCATTGTGATAATTTTTTTTCTAATGCTCAGATGAGGTTATGACCGCGAGTATTCAACAACTGCAAGTTATCTTTCATTAGGCTGATGTGCACGAAGCTGGATTACTCGTACATGTGAATTGAATTTATTTAAAAGAAGTGATAAAATACAGTACACGCAGAGTGAAATGAAGTTTATAAGCTGGTTACTCACTCGAAGTTCTTTAAATGCAGTTCGAACTGGCTCTACTCCCCGTGATTCTGTGACAAGAAAGGATCCCTCATACTGAAAGAAAAATGTAATCATGATTAAAAAAAGGAAAGTTATATTTTTAACTTTGGTTTTTGAGATTTTGAGTGTTTTTGACGATCGCTCGACATTTAAATCTTAATACTTTAATGAAGGTTACATATGCTGCAAATGAATTGAGATGAGTGAGTTCTATCAGATTGATGCAATTTGGAAATTTGATGCAAATATTTACAGTGGTGGGCGTTGCGATAAAGCGATAAAGCGATAATATCGCTTCAGTCGAAAATTTATCGCTTATCGCAGAGGCTGGAAAATTTTATCGCTTAAATTTATGGCTTCAAAATTTACCGCGATAAATCTTGCGATAAATTTAGTGATAAAGAAGAAGACAAAAACCCGTTTTTCAGCATAATTTTACAACTAGTTTCGTTTTCCATTTCACGTGATTCGGTAGACGGAATCGATGAGTGAGAATTTTGATTAGCTTCAATTGAAATGGTCTCGGAGACTGTATTGAACTGTTTTTCTCCTATTTCATTGTCTGAACAACATCAGTACAAATGCTATCAAATTGCCAGCTAATGGTTAGTTGATACATTTATCCCAGTATTCCGTATTGAGGCTACTTTCATGTATGGTAGAATGGAGTAATCCCGTACATAGAGGTATTCAGTACAGCTGGGGACGTCCTAAGGCCTCAGTGAACAAAAGCTTGAAAACCTTGTTTTTTAAGGGAACCATCACCTCCTCAACCAGAGGTTCACGGTGCCAAGGGGGTGGATGAGAAGCATGATGAATTACATGTAGATGTATATGGTGTTTTAAGTGTAAAAAAAGTTTTTAATACGTATATAAGTAGTAAAAATGGAGTACGACATATTTTTGGATTTATCGCAGGATTTATCGTTATCGCTTTATTTTATAGGTCCAAATTTATCGCATTATTGTTATCGGACTTAGCGGAAAAATTTATGGTTTTATCGTTATCGCTTTATCGAAAAATTTATCGCTGCCTACCATTGAATACAAAATCTGCGCAACTTCGACTATTGTCATTCCTAAGTTTATAGACATGTCTCTTCTTTTGTCATGCAATTTTGCAATATGTGAATGATCGATTTTCATTCTGAAAAAATCACAACAGTTATACACAACACTCTGGACCTTGCATGGATGCATATCTCAAATACAGACATCTCAATGACCAAATACAGGTCATTTTTGGATGGTCTAGCGCTGGTCTGAGCGCTTAATTACAAAAGATTGTTTGACTGTTATATATAAATCGATGGCTGTGGTATACTTGTAAAAATTTGTATCGCTCTTTGCTCTCTTGATGCAATTCTGTCATTACTCTATATCAAAACAAGTTCCAACATACAAGTTACTAAGGAGTATTTGATCTGTTACCCTACTCAAGATGTATGGTACTAAGAGACAACATCAATTTATGTGAATGTCTATCGAGTCTCCATTTTAGAAAGACAAGGCGAATTGGCTTTCCAACATATTGCATGATTTCTGCATCCGCAGACTTACGGCAAACGTAAACCACTGCATTTACTTAAGTAACAAGTGACACAGCAAGACAGTAAAGAAATGAAACTCACTGCCTTTTATTTGAGCCGATATTATATAATGAAGTGCTACGAAAAGCTGAGACATTCGGCGTCCAGCGTCCTCGATGGTCTGTCAATCTTTTGGATCGATCATGGAAGGCGCTGGGTGGTAAAGGCCTGTCACCATTTAACACTTTACTTTACAAAATCGGTCTCAATCAAAGAGCGGCGAGTTTTTCCTCTTGAATGTCTTTCTGTATTCGAAATGATCTCCGGTCAGATAGTCGGACTATATAGTATCTTATAACGTGAGATGCAGCCAAATTCAGATTCCTGCTGAATGTGAATGTTTTTGTAAATTCCTGCATTATTCATTTCGAAGCGTTGCTCCAGATATAACAGGAGCAGTTCCATGATTACAAACTTTTAAGGCTACTTAGGCGGATATGACCTCTAATATACTTGATGCTTTGAAAGATTGCATGATGATCACACCTGAAAGGCATGCTGATGACGTCATATATTTTTGAGAGAAGAAGATAGGTGACACAAGCTAATTATGGCACCACTTGTGAACAAGCTAGACTTTTTTTAGATATGTATCGTTCATAATTACAATTCTACACAAAAGTATAACTGATTTTAGTCTGCTCTATATGTTTTTAAAAATAATTGCTGGCATAATGTTAAGCTTACTAGTCATTATAACAATCTTAAGTTATTAAAAACTTCTCGGAAGTATCTTTGCATTCATTTAAAGTTGAAAATGAAGAAAATTCTGTAGGTCAACATGTTCGAATGATCAAATTACACTTTCCATTGAGCTTCCTGAAAGCACCACTATTTGAGGAACGGTGACCCTAGACATTAAGCTGAAATGCACTCTAGCCAAGGGCTGGGCAACCTTTTCATAGTCCCGGGGCATATCAAGAGGCCGATGAACTTCGCGGGCCGTAAGTTTTAATATATCAATTTAACGGTGAAACAATGTCGTCCTTTGAGACTAGACAAATGATGATCCCAGGTCCCGGTTTCATCATTTTCAGCATGAAAGTTGGTTAAAAGATGATATCGGACGTCTGATTTTGTGGCGTAATAATTGTATTCGTAGATTTGCAGTAACCCTGCATTTGAGGCGCAAAATAATATCTCTTTAATGAAATATTTATTTATTATTTCATAAATGCGTAAAAAATACAAGGCGTGTCCTATTTAATGCGAACGTTGAGTCTGGATGCTCTTCGAGGTTTTTTCGATGTGTGGCATGAAGGAAAACGTTGCCACCCAAAGGCCATTTTCCAAGTTTCCGTCCATAAGGATGGCTCGAAGAGGAGACTTCATGAAGTTGAGACGAGAGAAAATCTGCTCGCAAACATACGTAGAGCCAGACAAAACTATTTTCTTTGCAGCGAATGCACGAAGATTTTGAAATTCGTCTCTCCTGATATAGTTTCGGTTAAAGTCACCAAATGATGATTTGTTGAATCTAATTTTCATCACTGCTTGGTTCTGTAGTTCTATCAGATCCACAGGCACGTCGAGAGGCTATCGTCATCCACAGGCACATCGAGAGGTGTGGCAAATATTTCCCAAGTATTTCCAAATATTTCTATTGCGGAAGAAATTGTCAAAGCACAAGAAGCATTTAGGCATCCAGGCAAGCATCGCCAGTGTCTAATGGCAAGCGACTATTCTCATCTCCGCGGGCCGCCGCACGTTGCACATCCCTGCTTTAGCCTATGTAAGATAGACAGCTGATATAAATAGTTTTATGCTTTCAGCGTTGTGTTTTCTCTTGTAGATCATTAAATGCTAGTGCACATATGCCTTCAATGCATAAATTGTGTATCGATATCTTTGGTAGATACCTGTCAATAGCTACTCAATTAGCTTTCAAAAGTGAGTTTTCACACAGAACAGAAGCTTGCTACCTCCTCAGAATCCGCTACGTTGTTCCAGATATAAAAGGAGCAGTTCAATGATTACAGACTTTTAAGACTCTCTCTTTGTGTCTTGAGTTCAACTTTCTCAAACGTCTTAATTTTGCAAGCTTTGGAAGGAGAAGAGATCGTACGCCCATGTTAACATTTATCAAATAAGTTTCAAATACAACTTCATCGTTCCATGCAGCGACCTAACGAATCTGTTAAAATATGATAATTCACGTTGAGGACATCATTTAAATACCAAATAATACATCCAGATGTATATTCCAATGATTGTTTTAATTTAATTTGATTGACAAGTAAAGTTAATGAAACATGAAATGAGATCCAAAACAGTCAAAAATGATATGTTGTAAAGACAAAACCAACATATTCCAACTCTGTAACATACTCGCATTTCCTATACAGTTTACTCCATAGACTAACACGCAGATGTTCTGTATTAGCGGCATGTAATGGACCAAACGATGGGAGATCATAGTCATTATCGTAATAAGCAAAAGTCAAGCTCCCCTTTTAGTCGATTTCTATCAATGTTTACATTTCGCAGACGTTGACTGATATTTACAGTATGCATTCTTTACCTATCGATATTTTTCAATCACTTACTTTTAGGCGGTAAACAACCGGTTTACCTTCTGACAGTCGGTCCTTTATAGCATCCGGCGAATAAATCAATTGACTATTGGATTTTTCACTTTTCTCGCCATCTTTATCACCTTTGCTGTGTCGTCGCATCTCGATTACAATGCTACAAAATATCAATTATAAAATCACAAAGCAGTAACAGTTGTGATGTCAATATAACGTTCGAAGTTATCAGTTAACCATTGAATGCTCATTAAACATATGAATGACGAGCTCACAGATCGAATGATAACTGCAGTCAACATGCAAACATGACTGGTATCTCTGTGATCATGACGTGGTCATTCACGAGGATTTGTTAATTACAAGTGCTCCATTGTACATCACGAATCATGTCCGAGCATGTTGTATAAAATGAAATGCAATTGTCCCGCACCGCTCACAACCTTAAGCGAATATTTGGCATGCAAATTAGACTCATGAGCAGGTCGTTACTTAGTGGATTATGTTATCACTGTTAATTAAGTGAATCAAACAGGCAACTCACCGCTGAATAGTTGAAGCAAAGTCATCAATTTGCATCCATAATCTTATAACAGGAGGGACTCTCTTTAGCATATAATTGCATACCTGCAGTTTCACTTGCAATTATTGTAATTACATGTTTACATTAAAACAAATATATGTAAGTACCTGTGCGTAAATACCATGTTCTCTCTGATAAGTGGCCAGGGCATTATCCCTGCATTTCTTGATAGACTTTTACTGGAAAATTGGAATTTACAAGTGAATGGGCCTGTATTTCTACCACAAGGCGAAGCGCTCAGCCGGCATTATGATATTCGCTTCGCCCAGTCTAAATTGCTGATCGGAAAGAGTAAATAAGATAAGATTATTTTAATATAATATTTATATATATATATATATAAGCAAAATTTCATCCCCGCAAAATACATTTATCCGGAAGCCACAATCTAAATTTTTAAATCAATTTAAGTCTTTACAGATGTGTAAGTGCAAGCTTAATAAAGTATACCAGAAGCCACAAGTCTCAATATCTCAGTATTGTAACTTCAGTTTGAATCTTAGAAAATGTGTAAGCTGAAATATAAAGGAGAAGAAGAAAATGGCGTTAACTTAATATCAACACCAGCAAAATTTGGTCTATAGCTTATGGAGCAACTTTAAACAAGTATAGTAAGTCCGACAGCGTGACTTCCCCAATCTCCTTATTTGTGCTTTTATTTGTCATTTTCAGCTTGATTCAGTTTTTAAATACTTTACATTTAGCCATTTCATCATACTTCATCACATCATATTTTAATTTTGATGATAGCTGCAATTATTCAGGCATTGAATCAACCAATTTTTCAAAATGATCGCCATTCATGTCAACCAACCATGGCCCTGTATTTCGTCGATCAGACGTTGAATTGGAGACAAGGACCACTACTCTGCTTTATTAAACTTCATCATTCTAATGTGCAAAAAAGATGAAGTAACTCTTTCAGGCTTTGTTCATTCTAATTGTTATGTTACTGTTGTAGACTTGTGACCACTGCACCTGCTTTACTATTCCACACCAAGGAATGAGTGGACATCCATGACTTTCACAGAAGAATAACATAAAAAAGATCCATTGTGCTTCTCCAAACATATGATATTGATCCGACTACCTTACACTTACAATGAACAATAGCTGTAATTATTAATAAGTCTATAATAGTTGGATATGCGCATATTAGTTAAATAAACACAAATAAAAGCAAGTTTGCTGTCTTACCTTTTTTTAATTAGATACACTTGTTTATCGTTGTTGACATTGTTTTTTTGATTGACAATCATGGTAAATGTAAGTTTAATTAATTCAGAAATCCATTTACAGTTATCATGCCTTAAGAAAGAGTACACATAGCTCAATGCTCAGTCTCAGATTGTATTACCGATATTTTAGATACTTGCAATCATCCATTGATATTTAATAATGATATTCTGAAAAAAAGGCAGTACTAGCTGAGAACCAGAGTGACAACTGCAATTGGCGATAACAAGATCCTAGGATTTCAATATAACTTCATTAGTATGTTTTTATGTATTATGAAACGCATAATTTAAACCTAATCTCAGGAACCAGACAATTCAATGTTTCATGATAATGAAAACGAATTACATGCAGTTTTATGACTTTTGATCATAGGATCCGGAACCGGGATCCGGGTGGTTGCAGAAACCCGGGTATTTGCAATCCCTGGTTATCTCATTCTATGCTCGCTCCTGACTGTATATCATACAGCATCAAACATTTGAAATACTGCTGTGATAGATAGCGATTTGCTTTATCTGATGATGCAGAAGCGGTTAAGAAATGTACAGAAATAAGGTCTGCACAGCTATTAGAAAATCAGCTACCCTTTGGGATTTTCAAGTTTGCAAACTTCAAAATCGCAAATTTGCAAATTTGGCATTTTTAAGGCTGTGTATCAATCCTATATACAGGGTGAGTCAAAAATTTTTGCCAATTCAACAACCCATTAATTAAGGACATATTGACAACATATTGAAGTGAAAGCTAGCAAACACTTTCTATGTAGGCTTCTTTCTATGCTCTCTGCAAGCCATGGACTTCTAGTTTTCTAGTGGTTCCTGATGTATTCCTACTCCCTGTAAGAGTTCGGCAGCCAGAACGAGTTTTTTTGTCCGAATTCACGTTCAATACATTGTATTTCTCTGAAAATGATGCGCGGAGCGCACCGAAAGTGCTCAGTATAACTGAATTTGTTTTTCTTGCCTACATCGGGTCTCAGGGATTTCCTCTAACATAAACAAACATTGATAGGTAGTGACCTGAAGACTTTTCCATGTCAAACATTATGATTCTAGACTTAGTACTTTTCAATTGATAAGAGAAAGCATAGAAAATTTCAGTTTTCCAAAAACTGCATCTGCGTCCCATTGGATTTACATGTGTTTTTCTTTTATCGTGTCTGACAAGAAGAGGAACTTACTTCAACTCGGCAGACGCACGAATTCGTAGTAGGCATAGGGTGCACATAATTCTGTGGAAGTCTCATTTTCGGCCTCGTTCCCCGCAGAAACTCGCTCTGGCTGCCGGACTATTATCCACTATTCACTGTCAGATGTTCGGGTAGTAGGCTCTAGCTTGCATTGAAGTCCATTGCTCATTGCACCTCTAAGCTCCACATGTTATATAAACTATTCCATGTAGTGAAATTATTCAAGATCTGGAATAATTTTACAATAGATAGGTTGAGGAATGCACAATGCTTCCAAAAATTATACAGGCTAGAATGCATGATTCTGGAAACTTTATTTGAGATAAAGTAGGGTTTGAAGTAGCCGGTGATCATTTTTTCCTGTTTAAATAACAGCTCGCAATACTTCTATCACAAAGCATGTGTACAGATGCTCTCAAATTGTGCTACATTTTTGATATTGCTATGATTGACTTAGCAATTTATTTTTGACTGAATATCGTCAACGGTCCACATGGCTCTAATTACACTAACCGGCCCGCCGTTCTTCAAAATTTGCGGCCGGACGCCGGTTCTAACCCTGCTACTTATATTAATTGCTAATTGTCCGTAGAATATAGTATTTTAACTCTATTTTGCGTCCATCAAATGGAAAGTAAATTGATAGGACGAATTCGACTCCCAAATGTTGTCTTTCAAGCAAATAGTGCCTAAATCAGCATAAAAGAGTGTGCATCCCAGGCCGTCTATCAATCCGTTTAAGACAGTTGCTTGGCAAGAAATCAATCACAGATACTCACCCATGACTGTTGTATTTGGATATTTCCTTCTTTGGCGGGATTGAAGTTCAATCGTAACTCAAACGAACTAGAAACAGACAACGACGCTGTAAAGTAACCTGAAATAGCTAGATCAGTTAAAAGTTGCGTAAGATTACTTGCGAAGTCATAACAAAAAGCTGAGCTACCAACTTCTGAACTTCTGTCTTTTCAATCAAAGTAAGACATGTGCTGACCTTTAGGCACACTTATATTGAAATGACCGTGTTTTACAGTCCTACCTTCAAATTCATCATTGGACAAGTCTGTATGAAATGATTCTATGAAATACAATAGCATGAATTGTGCGATTAGTATTAAAGAGGTCATATCATTTAATTGGCTTGCAGTTACGTCATCGTGACGATTGTCTTTTCAAGCCATCTGTTTCAAGGAAATGGCGAACGTGTTCACTTTACTGAAGAAGGTGGGAATTAACGGAACTAACACAGAATAAGCGAGTACCAACGAAAAAAGGAAAACTGCAAATGCGTTTGCGCGGTTGCATTGATGGCGACCTAACGTATGCGTAGATGGATACTGATGGAGTAGAGGATCACCAGACATTTCACAATTGATATGGCATATAAAGCGCCATACAAACGACATATGAAAATTTATTTATCGAATAGGCGATGAAAGACATCACGTCTATTCTAGGGTTGTAAGCATGGGACTCAGGCTTCCCGTTGCACAAGATTTCTTGGTCCCATACCCATCCTGTTCCCACGAGATTCTAAGGAGAAATCCCATTCGCACAGAATTTTTCAAAATTTACAGTTGCTTTCCATAATAATTTCCATGATTGCCCTTCATCAAATCTTAGTACCTAAATTGGAACTTACCCATGGACAGTTTCATGCTATTAGACAACGTAAAAAAGGACTATGCGCGTACTCTATGGTTCTACAGATAGGTCTACAATCCATGATATCAGACTACCCTGTAAACTTGCATTTCGAAATTTAAGCTAGCTTCCTCATTGAATAGAAGTCTTAACAATTGTATCCTTTAATGGGTACCTAACTAGAAAAGTCACAATAGGTTTTACCAGAATATTTAGAAATACCATCATCGCATCGAGCCTAATGTAAACATGATAGGCCTACTACAGGTACGTCCCTACATTAAATATTTCTATTCAACCGATGCGAGTGGAAAATTTCTACTGCTATCATTGCAGCACTTATAAATGGATTGTCAACAGTATACTATTTAGTCTATATATTGGCATATTTGTGATCCCAATGTATATTCTAGCAAATTGTTCATGCGACCTCGATACCTAGTCGGCAGTTATTTACAACAGGTGCCGAGGTATAAAAATTGATTACATATATACTCGTGAGGATCAACTACAGAAATTTCAAGTTGGTATATTTTCTGATATTATCTTTCATGTGATCACGCAGTCTGACCCTTAATCAAGATATGAAATATACAATCGCTTCTTTAACATGCGTGTACAATATGTACATATAGTATTTACAAAGCATAGTCTGTTATTTTCCGTTACTCAATTTTATTTCAAAAAATCAACACCTCACCTCTCTTGCAACAACGCCTTCGTAAAAAGAAAAAATGCCTACATCGTAAACATTTCACGCCATAATTTTCGATAGAAATGAAAATTCACATTATTATCATATCTTTGAAACTGTACTTTCAACTGCTTTTGTAGCAGAACTGTGAAATTATTAAAAGAAATATAGAATCTGGGAATAGGTCAAGTGTTTATTTCGATAGAAAATATATAAAGTTTGCAAATTTTACCAATTAAGCCATTCGTGCTTATGGGTAAATCCTAATGGTTTCGAATCAAAAGCAAAGCATACATCGGAATGCTCCTTTATCAGAAGTAATTGACAGCGCCATCAGGGAATGCTAAAAATTAATTGATTGCTTAGAAAAACAATTTCAATTAATTTCAAAGTCCGCTTAGCGTCCTATTCTTCACCTCTGCTGGATTTGACGATTTTTCTTCATGGAATACTTCCATGTGTTCAATGATCATTACAAGTGTTCAACATTGTTAAATTAGGAATAACTAATAAGCAATAATTGTTCATAATAATTAGAATAATACCTTGTTCATATAATATATTGTTAATTTGGTTGATTGATTGTTCATCACGACCAAATTCAATCAATTGCTTGATTTGACTTCAGTTTCAATTAAATGATTGCTTAGAAATCTCAGTTACAATTAATTGATTGGAAAGGGCAATTGAATTACAATCAATTTTTGATAATCCCTGAGCGTCATATGGAAATTTATGAATAACTTTTTCCCTTTTTCCAATTGAGGCTAAATGTCAAGTGATAATCCTCAAAGACTAGACTGTGCCTAGACTCTTCCTATCTGGCTAAAACACTTATTCCGAAGAGCTAGCTGAGCAGTTTCATTAACATTTGCTAAATCTTCATACAAAATAGTTGTTTACAGCTTACTACTTATATTGATTTGCAAATTTATGCAGTAATACATATTTCCCTTCGAATTTGAGAAAAAAAGGAAATTCAGTGAAAGTGTACTGCGACGTGACGAATGAGGTGAATTTTTCCAACATAGTATGAATGAAGACTAATCATTCTGATCAGTACGGCAGCTAAAATGGGGTATTCAAAAAAATCACCTCCATCAATCGTCAACCCAAATTGTCAATCAGTGGTTGTAACGTAAAAAAACTAAATAATAAAATAATAAAAATAATAAATAAAAAACCCAAAATAACCTAAGTAGCTATCAAAGTTAACGGAATTTCCTCAGATTGATGAAGTACAATAATTAAGATGATTTATGTTCAGGCTATTTATAACTATCTGTTTTTGATAGCTGAGACAATTTGGGCTGTAGCCAATAATTTGTCACTATCACTACAATTCGAATTTATACTAAATTTATCGAAAATTATGCGAATTCAATGAATAATATTTTAAAAGTGCAGTGCTCCTCTTATATGCGGATGGAACCCAACCCTGCATGTTATTTAGTGATCGCACAGTATTCTGAACCCTGGCAGCCTAAATCTAATTGCCTGGAGCCAGGGACGCCGGCAGGGGTGTCGCAAATGTTGCATGCGTGCTCTCTTCATAAATTGCAGTGATTTTCCGCTAACTTTATTTATCGGATTGATTTGACCAAGTCGCATTACGTATTTGGGTTGCTTGTCAACATTTTATTGACACTAAATAGAATTCTATTGTGATCGATATTCCCTAGCATCGTGGTAATCGTTTGCTAGACAAAATCTATTGATAATGAAATTTAAAGTAATAGATGTGAATTGTGAAAAGTTAATATTACGTACAATCACAAGGAATTGTACAAGCAACAAATTATGGAATGTAAGATATAAATTATAAATTGTATCATTAGAATTTACTGATGTTATATGATATTGTATCATTGCTTTTATACAATATTACATAAAAGAGGTATTAATTTTATGCTGCATGTATATGAGTGTGTATGTGCTTTAATAATTGTCTTGTCATTAGCTAGGAAAGCATGCGAATTACGTGAAAGTCAATTGAAATTTCATTTCCAAATCAAAGGCAAAGATTTCGGCTAACTTTCCGCAGAAATGCATGCATACGCTTTATATTCTCCATCATGTGAAGCAGTCTTCACATTTGCACATTTTCTCCAAATACTGGTGTAATGGATTTGCATGTTCTGAGGAAATGGTGTTAAAAACTCAGTTGCTTTAGCCATTCGACCATGACTAGAACGTCATTGTAGTTTCATAGAAAGGTCTACAATCAATCATCTCACAGGTCGTGCAATGAAGCTAAGTTATCCTAATCCACAACTGAATGAATGACAATGCCCAAGCAAGCAACGGATTAATCGCATTAAAAGTATTTTACATGCCGTTTTGAAATAGTACTACGCAAGTAAGGACCTAAAACCCTATTTTTAGTATGAGAATAAGCTGATAGCACATGTATATACAAGGCACGGATAGTGGTCTTCACTTTGCATCTTCAGCCAACAACCGATGGTACAGATAACAAAAACATGTGGTTTGTCAAGCTTTCGCGTGACCTCTCGTATCTTCAAAGCATGTTA